>CAHIKZ030005511.1:1047500-1562500 GCA_903632075.3 Acanthosepion pharaonis | reverse complement strand
TATGAATATATTGCAACTTGATAATGTAAATATAAATGCTTTCAACCATTTTCAATCTTGTATATATATATATATATATATATATATATATATATATATATATATATATTGCTTAAAATTTGCTATGGGTCTGGGGAATGCTTAATATTGCAGTTAGAGTGTTTATAGATATAGAACTTAATTGAACTTAAAAATCTACACTGCACAGTGATTGTCAGTTTCACACCTCAAACAATCATCAGACCATGTGTGACTAAATCTGTAGTGGACTCTATACATAGGTCACTGGGGGATTAAGGGAAGTTGGATGAGCAGGAAACTAAACCATCTGACGTCTAATGCTTTTGGTTATTTATAGACATGACCATTGACTTTTATTTATTGTTTTATTTATTTAAATATTTCATTTATTTGTTTATTTTGCTTTTGTATATTTTCATTTGGTTCTTGGAATTTGGCATTTGGCTTGACGTACATTTATTAGATTCAGGTGATGAGATGGTATTTAATCTTTTTGGTCATGATGTGATTGTAGGTAGTGTAGTAGGAATTTCTTTTTATGCATCGGTGGAATGCTCTCTGATTTAGGAGTTTATTGTATTCTAGAAAGAGGATTATTGTTATTTTCTCCTCTAGGCAAAGATCACAATGTTTTGAGGCATTCTCTATAAACTGGTAATGTTTTCTTATGTTCCATATATATATATATATATATATATATATATATATATATATATATATATTATATATATATAGACTATATTTTTCATATATATATATATATATATATATATATCATTAATTCATATATTGAAATATAAAATGCATTGTATATCTATATATCTAGTTTGTGTGTGAGTAATATTTTTCACCGAATTCACAGATACTATACTTTGATCTTGACAGATGTCTGTAAAACTATCCTGTCATTTTTAATGGCTTCTATGCTCATTAATATATAATTAAACCAAATAATTAATATATAATTAAATGAAATTTAAATGGAAAGACAGGAATCAATTGTCAGAAGAAGGCCATACTGCAAGAAAACATTCTTTTTTTACCTCCAATAAAGAAACTCTTCTGAGCAAAATAATTCTTTTATACATTTACAAAACTGATTGGCTTCCTCAAGAAACCATTTTAAAAAAGAAAAATTGTAGGCAAAAATAAATCCTCCAAGTCACCTTTGTCTTCTCTACACTCTTCTATGTACTTTGGTATAATGTTTCAGAATTCTGACTCTTTACAGAAAAGTTCTAAGAACAAGATAAAAAAAGAAAAAAAAATTCTTCAAAGCAAAGTCTCCTGCTGACCATTCACACCACCTGTGCCATTTGAAAACAGCATTCTGATTCCTGTGCCCCTACAAATTCAATGGCATTTTTCTATTGATTTGCCTATGTGTTGAGCAGCATCCAACCAACCTTTTACTCCATCTATTATCCTTTCTTCTTGTACCTATCTTGGTTTTTGTGAATTTATTTCCTTTCTTTCTCATGCATTCATAATTATGTCATGGCTGACATAATGAATTCATTATAGACTCTTTACATTTTAAGCAGCTTCTCATTCGGCTTCTTTTTTTATTATTAAATGCTTCCCAGCCAATCATTTTATTCCTCATAAGCATTTAAAAATAATTGTGTATTTTTGTTTGTTTGAAGCCAATGAGGCCATTTATCAAGTTCAAGATGTTCAGGACAGGCTGAAGAGAGACATTTTTATTTCATGTCTTCAGGCCACAATATCAATATCATCTTGTGATATTGTGAACGAAACAACTCATGAAGAGAAATTTGTTTTTTTAAAACTTATCTTTACATATTCAAAAACTGACATTACAAAAGACTTCTTTTGCATTGATAGATTTTTAAAATGGATGGTGCATGCTAAAAATCTTCTATTTCTTCCATTGAATAGAACTTTTTTTTCTCTTTTTCCACAGAAAAATTATCTAAAATATTTTAATATCACTTGATTCCATCTATTTATAATTCTAGTAACAGCACAGAAAATATCAGACAAATTGTTTTTAATTCTTCTTTTGCAATATTAACTCTAAACATTATAATTATATATAGAAAATATTTTATTATTGTGACTTAAGAATTTTGATGATATCAAGATTTTTGAGAGAGAAATGAAGTGAGTAAGATCACAGACAATAGAGGGATTATTATTATTATTATTATTATTATTATTATTGATTGAAAAAGTAGCATTCCCAAAAATGATGCTGGTGTACAAATCTACAATCCACAATATATGCATCATAACACCCAGTCTGATAAGGTCATAATAGGTATACATGTATCATTGTAATCGTTTGATGATTGCAGTTGGTGTGAACTGGTTACAGATTGGTGTCTCTACATTGGTGTCATATATATATATATATATATATATATATAAAAGTTTTAAGGTATACTATGAGTATGAGTAAAAGTGTTCAATATCAGGCATAGAGTGTATGTATATCTAAAATAAATCTAACAGTGACACTGATGTCAGAACCTAGTGGAAATAGTCTGGTTTGGATGCAATCTTCATCTTCTTCATATATATATATATATATATATATATATATATATATATATATAATTATTTATTTTAAAAATTATAAAATAGATATGTTATAAAATCACTACAAAAATAGCCATTTTTTTTTTTCTTATGACGCTGTATTGGGTTGATATATTTACACTTGCTTCTGTATGTATGTGCGTATATGTATGCGTATGTATGTGTGTATATATATATATATATATATATATATATATATATATGTATGTATATATATGTATATGTACATGTGTGTGTGTGTGTGTATGTGGATGTATGTAGACATATTTATATGTATATGTGTATATATGTATATACGTGTGACTGTACACTTATTTCTGTAGGTAGTCCTTTTTATCATATTTTCCTTCACCTAATATATAATAAAACTATTATCAACTTATATGATTAAAATATATGTTTTTATTGATATTTGTGGGTTTGGAATTTTCGTTTTTTAATATATTAAATAATATTATTTTTAACCATTTCTATCTTTGTATATTTGCTCGCTTAAGTTATATTTTAATAAGTGGTTAGCATTTGTTTAATGACACTTTTAGTCTTAAATATTTATTGGATGTGGCATCTGATTGTCTAGGTCAATGTCTGTGGATGTGTGTACATCTATTTATCGGTGTCTATATGTATGGAAAGTGCATTCACTTTTAATTGTGTATGTATGTATGTTTTTGTTTCCCTTTTTTTTCTTTTTTTTTTTATAAAGGGCCGTGGAGATGTTCCCTGTCTTGTCACTTTTTGTGTGTATATATATTTAAATATGTCTGGGTGCTTATGTATTATAATCTGAGTATGTTTGGGTTGTTTTACACGTGAGGTTAGGACCCCATTCACACACTTGGGATTAAAATGTATACATATTGTAAGAGGACCAGATGACATATCAGCGTCTATTCTAACGTAATTTCAATGAAGAAATAAATTGAATAACATATGTATTTTTTCTTCTCTCCTCAGTAATTTTATAATTTTAAACTTAATAGAGATTAAATTTGGATTTTAAAATTGGTAATTTTTACTTTTAATTTTAATATCAAATTTTATCATATAATTTAATAATTATTGGTTAGTATAAATTCTTTTTTAATATTACCCCTATTTTAAAGATCTGAATAGTTATTATAACATGACTTCGTTATCAAGCTTTTTGAATTTTCCTATACTTGTATTTTGATTGGTCATTCTAGCTTTTGTAACAACGTTTTCCCCTTGCAAAGGATTGTTAATTAATTTGAAACTTTTAAAACCATTTATTTTACATTCAACATCATCACTTGATAAGACACAGGAGGTGTTGAAACAAAATGGCTATTTTTGAAGTGATTTTATAACATATTTATGTTATAATTTTTTTAAATAAATAATTATATCTGCTCTACTCTGTATTGAGCACTCTTTTAAGAATAGTAATTGTTGGTTATTGGAATTCATTCCATATACACCAATTATATACTTGATATATATATATATATATATATATATATATATATATATATATATATATATATATATATATATATATATATATATATATATATATATATATATATATATATATATATATATATATATATATATATATATATATATATATATATACATATATATATATATATATATATATATATATCCAAATATAAAAGAACAAAAAGAATATAAATTCAAACGTTCATAACATTAATTAAAAAAGGGTTCTATACAAGAGAAGAGCAATAAATATTTATTAGAAACTATTACGTTGTAACATGCAAGTTACCATGAAAAATGCATATTTGTTTTGACATCCAAAGACGTCTCGTCAGACAGTTAACAATGGTGGCAATAAACCATTGTTAACCGTCTGACGAGATGTCTTTAGATGTCAAAAAATTATGCATTTTTGTCATGGTAACTTGCATGTTACAATGTAACAGTTTATAACATATATATATATATATATATATATATATATATATATATATATATATATATATATATGAGTGGGCACTGAGGTTTCATCTGTGAATGAAATCATCAGGCATTTAAGACACATGGCCACAAGATAGTGTTCAAGCATAAAACAGACTATCGACATTCAATGTGACCTCATTGCCCCCTTTTATATTTACTTACACCCTATTATTCTCTAATAAATATAGCATACCTCAATAACTATAATTTTTTATATATATAAAATATATAAGTAAAACAAAAGTCAAGCGGAAAACCTTTTATTCCAATGTGTTTCATTCCTTGAAAAACTTTATCAAGTAAACTTATATATATATATATATATATATATATATATATATATATATATAAAATCACAATATTGATCCATTAGATTGGATTAAAAATATGTATCAATATTGATATTTTCTTTCTTTATTTAATGATAATGTTATTAAACTTACCTGACGATATGAAAAGAATTTACATAAAATAAATAGACAACACTTGTCTATATTATTTAATGAAACATGTATGAATGAAAAAATTCTGCCTAAATACACACAATATGTGTGTGTGTGTGTGCATGTGTGTGCATACATTTTCACAAATATTTTATATGTGTATGAGACTATGCTATACACACATATACATATAAATGTATGTGTGTGTGTGCATGCATGTATGCACACACACATACATATATATATATATATATATATATATATATATATATATATATATATATATATATATGTATTGAAGTTATGACTCTTTAAAAAAATAATTGATTTCTTGTATTATAATTCAAGGGTTTAATTCAGTTTATTTTTTAACAATGTCATCCCCAACATGAAATTTCTAAAATTGTGTATAAATTTAGTAGTACTATGACTTTATGAAGCTTTCTGGAATTTTCTGGAGCTTTCTAGAACTTTCTGAAGCTTTCTAGAACTTCATGGAACCTTCTAGAACTTGTTTTTGTTTATTTGTAAGTTTGTATGTTATGCTAGAGCTATAAACTGTTAAATACATAAGTACTATCCATCATTAGCAAACAAAAAAAAAACTACTGAAATATTTTTTATCCTTTTTGCATATGTGGTAAAATTGAATTTTTAGTTTGGGGGTGACCTTTTTCAAGAACTAAAATAAATTAATGTTTTTTTCATTACTTTTGAACAAAAGTTCATCAATTTATGAGACAGGAAGATAGGGTTACAAAACAGTCATAATCCTAATATATATATATATATATATATATATATATATATATATATATATGAAGACATTTCTATGTTTATACATTCTTTTTATAGATACAAATATTTAAGTAAATGTTCTGTTTATAATAAACAGTTTTAAACAACATTTACTGGCCTGAATGTCCAAGAAATTTTTATAAAAAATATTCATCCTCTGACAGGAATCAAACCTGTATCCTATACGGAACTGAAATATAGCCTGACGTGCCTTTAATCGATTTGGCCATAGAGGAGAATTCAGTTAGCAAGATCGATTTTACTGTCTTTAAACTACAATCTTCCATTAAAATTGTCAATACTGTTTATTATAAACAGACCATTTATTTAAATATTTGTATCTAGAAAAAGAACGTATAAACATAAAAAATGTCTTATATATATATATATATAATTATAATTATATATATATATATATTGTGTGTATTTAGGCAGCATCTTTTCATTCATGCATGTTTCATTAAATAATATAGAAAAGTGCTGTCTATTTATTTTATGTAAAATTTTTTTCATAATGTCTGATCATATACTACACTAAATTTAGTATATCCAACTTAATTCTTTGCAATGATTTTTCTCCCCCGGTTAGTGATTTGCAAAAAACCAACATAGTTTATAAATTCAAGTGTCCTTTGGGAGAGTGTATCTCCAACAAATTAAATAATATTTATGTTGGTCACACCACAAACTCGCTTTCACGATGATTTACACTACATTTGAATGAAAACTCTAACATTTTTAGGCATTTAAAACTACATGCCTACCCGCACTCACAATTCTGTAAAATACTTGTCGAAAACACAATTATACTTCGACATGAAAACAATAAGCAAAAACTAAAAATCCTTGAATACATCAAACAGTTGAAACCCAACCTAAACAAAATCAATTATGGCATCTCTACAAATATTCTTAAATGTCTATAATTGGTAACAGAAGCTGTTGGTTTATACCAACGACTTCCCATACTTCTACAATTCACTCTCGTGTGGTCATATGTGATGTCATAAGATGCGGTGCGATTTTCGCTTCTAGCGTCTTATATGCGCGTGTTTATCGTTGCTTAGAAATCATCTATGTAAACAATGACAGACTATCATCACTGTTGTGTCTGTATATTGTTTAATATGTTGTAATTGACATCTTTGATAATGGCTTATGTAAGCCGGAAGCTTAGATTGTATTAAAAAAATATGGATCAATATTGTGAATTTCTTTCTTCGTTCAACGATAATGTTATTAAACTTATCAGACGTTACGAAAATATTTTACATAAAATAAATAGACAACACTTATTTAATGAAACATGCATGAATATATATATATATATATATATATATATATATATAGTGGATGACTTTATATATATATATATATATATATATATATATATTTGTGTATAACTAGTGTGCAGATAGCTGTCAGCACTGGATGGTAGAAGTCTTCTTCATGCTTAAACTCAATCGTCACAATTGTGTTTAAGCATGAAACAGACTGTTGCTATCCAGTGATGATACCTATGTTGAGACTACTTATATATACATACACCATATCCTTAATATTGAGCACGTTTCTCCCATAAAGATAACATATCAATATTTTATCGTTTTATATATATTTATATGTACATATACATTTCTCTCTCCTTCTATCTATATATCTATCTATCTATCTATATTAGCTCTCTCTCTCTCACACTCATATATATATATATATATATATATATAATGTTCTTAAGTTCATATATACATTATCATGTCTTTTGACTCCTCACTCTTCTATCCTTTAATTTTTATGAAATGAAATTATCATTTAAATGTTGTTACAATTATTATTTTATTTTAATGTCATCATTATCATTATTTTAATGATATTATTTTTGACCCTATTATTTTTCATATTAATATATTTTTAATTATATTCATTTTTAATGGTGTTTTTTATTTAAATGGAATTCTATCATTATTTTAATGGCATTTTTATTTTAAGTGTTATTAACAACAGAAATAACAATGCAAGTAAAGAGAAAGATCTTATCAGAAAGTTTTGCAGAAAACATTTTGTGAAAACTTTACCAAAAAAATCAAATCAGTTGTCAAATTATTGTAACAGAATTTACCTTTTACACCTTTGTTAACATTTGTATTTTCCTGCACTACATGAAAATGCATTTTGGTGCACATCAATGTATTTTTTGCATTAAATACTAAAACAAATTACACATGTGTAAATATATTGCAGGTATTTATGTGTAGTAAATATCTTTCCGGCAGTTAGGTTTCCACTTGTAAGAAGGGCGTTCAGACTGTACCCTCATCAGAAAATTATGGGAATAGATTTTAATTAGTTTCTTTTTAAGGTTGTATTCTGAAAAATTATAAGAATGCATGATAAGGAACTGAAATTAAATTTGAAATTAGATTAAAAAAAAGAAGTTTTCGACAAAAGCTAATGTTTATTGCAGATGTTAAATACTAATGAATATTTGCAATAATAGCTGAGAAAATAACAAAATGTGATGATGTTTAATTTTGACCTGTGTATTTGCTTTTGCCATTTTATCAGTTGGTTTGATTAATAAACTCATTCTTTTTCTTGCTTACATTATAACATCAATGTTTTGGCCAATCCATTCTCTAGCCTTCTTCAGGTGTCCATTAGGAAAGATGGAAATCATAGTAAAGAAATGGTGATATCTGGTTCAGTTAATTCTCAGCAACATGAGCCACATATGTGATATCATTCTCAACAAGTGATATAAGAACCAAAACACTGTAGTAACAAGATTAACACAAAGAATAAGTTCATTAACTCTTGGAATGGTAAGGATTCTTCTTAACCTTAACATTAATTTATCTTTTATTGATTCTTTAAACTTATTGCTCAATTTTAATGCCAAAGATGGCATTTAACTTCTATTTTAATGCCAAAGAAAGCATTTAACTTCTCAGACCTTTAAAATCAAGAGGAAATATTTTTTTTAAATAAAATTAACGATACCCAGAGAGTTCAAAATAATTATATGAGAGTACAGTCCAAATTTTCTTTTAATAAAATAATTTATTACTTGTTTGCTCCTTACAAGGAATCCCTCACAAAAAAGAAAAATGATAAAGAAAAAAAACAGAAAAAAATGGAAAGAAAAGATAATAAAAAAATATATAATATTCAAAAAAAAGTTCAATCAATATAAAATGTCTTTTGGTCAATAGTTTAATCCATTCTTGTATTCTTTTTGTTTTCTTTTCTTCCATCAAATTCCTTTCCACTTGATTCGTTTTAATTCTTTCACGTCTTTCATTCTTCCTTCTTGAAAATTAATCTGCAGTTCTCTTTTCAAGCTTTTTTTCAATATTCATCCAATTCTTTGATAAATTAAAGAGAATTCTTGGAATGATTTTCACAGTTCATCCATTATTCTTGTGTAGAATTGCCAGTAATTTCAATTTCAACATTGTCATGCTGCTTTATGACCTGAAATTTAAATAAAAAGAAAAAATGAATTTTATTTTGTAGCTCGACCAACATAAATGGTTAGATTGTCTAAAACAATTTCTTTTAAAGATTTTAAATTTTGTTCCCAAAAATAAAAATTGTCTTTGATGTGAATGTTTTTAATATCCAGAATTTTGATTTGTTAAACCAAAATGCTAAAAACAATCAGGGAATAAACTTTTTCAGTAAACTTAATTATGATTTTTGAAACAATCAATTTCATTCTGTTCATATCAATCTTAGGCTGTTCAATTCAGTGTTCATTATCTATCTTTCTACCTATCTATCTCAGTCTGTTTATATCTATTTATCTATCTATCTCAGTCTGTTCATATCTATCTAAATCTGTTCATATCTATCTTTCTATCTCACTCTGTTCATATCTATCTAAGTCTGTTTTTATCTATCTTTCTTTCTGTCTACCTCACTCTGTTCATATCTATCTATCTATCTATCTATCTATCTATCTATCTATCTATCTATCTATCTATCTATCTATCTATCTTTGTGCTCATATCTACCTTAAGCTAGTTGTACATTTCATTACTCTTTTCTTTGTAATGAAATTTTCTTGATTCTTAATATTTTCTTAGCTTTTGGAAGGCATCTTTTGCTATTCCAAGGAGTCTTTTTAATTTTGAACTGGAGGGAGAAGAGGAGGATTAATACATTTCCTAAAGGTATTAGCATGTAAGTGAATATATATATATATATATATATATATATATATATATATATATATATATATATATATAGATTGATTGATAATATTAGTGGTAAATATACACATACATATGCAATCATATATGTAAAACATATATAAATATATATACATACATACATACACATACATATATATTTGTATAAAAAATAAATCTAAGAGGATAGAATCCAGGTAGAACTCAATGTCCGGGACAGAGTAAGGATATAGTAAAAAGTCTTAAACTATATTAGTGTTTAAGTCTTTTTATTATATATATATATATATATGTGTGTGTGTGTGTGTGTATATATATATATATATATATATATATATATATATATATATATATATATATATATTATGTCATTCACAGACAGTACTGCTCCCACTCAACATAAATATATTTGTTGTTGGACAATTGTATATTTACATATTTCAAGCCTTTTAAAATTCAATTATTGGTCTCTACATCATCCACATTTAGAAAAGAAATAAAAAAATAAATTATCCATATATTTATCTTGAATTCCAGCAGTAGATCAGAGAAATAAGCTTATATACAAATAAATAAATCCTTTTGCACACACACACATGCATACACATGAGAAGTGCTCATATCTATAATTTACGCTCACTCAAATAAAAAATGTTGCAGATCAGCATAAAAATACTTTTGAATCAACTTATATACGTTCTGTATGATTCTCACCTTGAAATAAAACAAATTCACGCAAACCAATCAGAACAATGCTCAAAAGCATTTTTCACTAATCAGATGACACATGTAAAATTACAAAAATGTAATTGCGGGGAACCTCTCAAAGTGTATAGATATACTCATGAAATTTGCAAATCAACCTTTGTTCTTACTCTACTCTATAAAGTTGTAAATGTTTTCATGTCAACCAATTTCTTTTTCACTGGGGGTAAAAAAAAACATCATGTATTAAAAGATGAAAATCTTCATAAGATATTTTTTGAACTGTTCTTTCACTTCATGTGGACCTTTCACTACATGTGGACCTTTCACTACGCATGGACCTTTCACTTCATGTGGACCTTTCACTACACATGGACCTTTCATGGACCTTTCACTTCTTGAATGGGACCTTTCACTACATGTGGACCTTTCACTATATGTGGACCTTTCACTCCATGTATACCTTTCACTACATGTGGACCTTTCACTACACATGGACCTTTCACTTCATGTGGACCTTTCACTACACATGGACCTTTCACTTCATGTGGACCTTTCACTACATGTGGACCTTTCACTACACATGGACCTTTCACTTCATGTGTACCTTGAACTACACATGGACCTTTCACTTCATGTGGACCTTTCACTACATGTGGACCTTTCACTATATGTGGACCTTTCACTCCATGTATACCTTTCACTACATGTGGACCTTTCACTACACATGGACCTTTCACTTCATGTAGATCTTTCACTACATGTGGACCTTTCACTACACATGAACCTTTCACTTCATGTGTACCTTGAACTACACATGGACTTTTCACTACATGTGTACCTTTCACTACATGTGGACCTTTCACTACATGTGGACCTTTTCTCCTGAACATTTATTAACAATGTTTGCTTTTTAAAACAACTGTTTCCATGTCACATGTAATCCACTAAGTCAAACTTAATACATTTTTAGAAATCTATATGCAGCAATTAATTTTATTATGTCTTCCAATATCTTCTTTCTTAAATGTGCCATTATAAACTTGTCATCTGATTCATGAAACTTTGAATCTAGTAATGAGTTGGAGAATGAAAATGTTCACACTTAATGATTCTAAATGTCATCTAAGTCATCTTTTGAAAAATTTTACCTGGACTCATATTTGCGTACTTTTATTTTAATCTTCAAAAATGTAAATGCAATGTCAACTGTTATTTACTGTCTTCTTAATTCCTGTTCTTTTATTGTTTTCTCTCCCTTATAATGTGTTTTTTCTAATATTTTTTCACTCAGTAATCCCTTGCATCTTAGTGGCTTTATTGCCTTGCTTGGAGTGAAATGATTAAAGAAAAAAGATAAATTATTTGTAACAAAATTGTAGTCATAATAAATTTAAAATAAAAATATACAGGCTTCCATTCCAGATACACAGAGAAATGTACATACATAATCAATAATCTGTCACTAATCAATAAGTATTGATTTATATCCAATTAAGCAGACGTGGTTATAACAATGTTCAATATTCATGAAAATTTCAAATATTTTAGTGTTAAATTTTTCCATTTTATTTTCATCTTGAACCTTTTTCATTTTCTCTAAATACTTTTCCTTCATATAAATTTTCTTCTCTTTTATTTCCTTCTCTGAATGATGAATTCTTGAAGGTATATCTATATTCCTAACTTCCCCCAAACAGGATTTCCGATCAAACCATCAATAATCATGTTGAAATCGCTGTTTCCATGGCATCAAATATTTCTAAGTGAACAATAGAAAAACATAATTAGAATCCAAGATGATGTCAATTCATTCCATAAAAATGGATATTTTGAAACTTGTTATGGCTAAACTTGTTTCCCTCATGAAATCTTTTTTGTTTTAATTATTTCACACCAAGCAAGGTGAAAAGCTATTGGGACTCAGAGGGTTACTGAGTGTGAAAGAATATGAGAAAAAGAAAACCATTATTAAAGAAGAGAGAACAACAAAGGAACAGGAATTAATATGGAGAATAATGATTGGCATCGCATTTAAGATCAAACTTGAATGGAAAGTAAAGCTCTGGAAGAGAGAAATGTGAGAATCTGTTAGCACACAGCTTACATGTAGCCATTTTAACAACAAAAAAAATGATGAGACCTTGTTGTCAATCTAGTATTGCACTTAAATTAATAAAGTATAAATACCATAGAGGAAAGTTCATCAGAATGTTATAGACAAGCGTATGGTTGCAAGAAAGAAATACGACAACAGCAGAAATAGATTTACGTGGTTTATTTCAACAGGAACGTGTGGGTTTGGGACAGCTACCTTGTGACATGTCTCTACTCTGGGCACCTGTTGACTGCCTGTTGAACTTATGTGTGGCCCCTTTTATAGTGTTTTTTATGGCTTAACAGGCTTGAGAAATGAAGCGAGTATAATTAGGAGGGAAGTATTTTTATTGGACGAAAAATAGAGCACTTTAAATATTATTTTATTTTTCGACCGGAACACGTGTGTCGGGAACATTTGTAAAGAAAGATAATGGTCATTTTGTGACGGGGCTTTGTCCCGTTCACATCTGGTTCTCGCTCTTGAGTATTTGCCTGTAAATCAGCCGAGATATGTCTTATTTTATTTTATAACAAGAACAATTACCATGAAAGTACTTATAGAAAAGGCACATTACAGAGGTTAGGGTTAGAGTTAGGGTTAAGGGTGAGAGAGTGACTGAATCTGAGATTATTGACCTTGTAGATTTTTCTTTGGATTTTATCAAGAATCTCTAAATATATAGCAGGGGCACCAAACAATATGTGGCGGCAATATTCAAAACATGGATGAATGGTAGACTTATAAATATGTAGGATAGAGTGGGTGAGAAAAATTGTCCCACATGACCCAGTGAAGAAAAAAATAAACAAATCAAAATTTGACAACTTTTTCAGCATTTATATCGGGACTCAAATATTATTATTAATTTTTCAACTAATATATTTTTTCATGTTACTTTCAGTTGCTTATTAAGTAATCAGGATAGGAAATAAAGAATCAGCCCCAGGCAAAAAATAGGATTTGAATTCCTTTTCAGAAATCCTGTCTTAACTTTGTGAATAAAAAGGAAACATTTATAAAGTTAACATGTTTTGCTTTTATTTAAACTTCATCAGAAATTAAATATGCTGTAGAAAAATGCTGTTATTTTTTATTTTTGTGTTTGTTTGTTTTTCAATGGTTAATTAGAACTCATGTATTTTGTCTTGTCTGGTTCATGTATATAATTCATGTGTGTTTAATTCTAGTTGGTCTATGTGGGAGAATTGGTTGATAATGCACATGTACATCAAGTGGGTATTTTATTTCTGTCTGATAGTGTCCATATGTTGATTCGTGGGGTGGGGATGTTTTGTGTGGGAGTGAAAGAATTTAGGTTATACCGACAGTAGTTGTGGGTGCTTAACCAATGAAAATCAAACAACACAAAAATAAAAACAAATACCAAATTTCTTTTCTCGTCCATATTTCATTTTTGATTAAGCTTAAATAAAATCAAACATTAAATTTATAAACGTTTTCAATTTTTCCCTTATGCTATCATTATATTTATTACTGTAAATTTTTATCTAAAAGATTTACAATAAAAATCTTGGAGATTAAACTGAGAAAAAAAACAAAAAAAAAAAAAATGATAATTCAGGGAGACAACTCAGTATAGAAAAATACTGTTATCTCCCTTGATATGAATTTTTTTTTTTTTTTTTTTTTAGTTGGGGTGGGGAGGGTCTTATTTTGTCCTTTTATTTTTTTTACATTCTTTTTCCTTTTTTTTTTCTCTTTATAGCGATGCACTTATTTTACATCCTCCCTGGAGCATATATTCTGGGCGGGCTAAATGATCGAAACATACACAGATGTTAAGTTTATTATGAATATTAAAGTTATTAATACAATCAAGGTTATATATTTCTGAAATAGTAAAAAAAAAGTTTAATCAAAGTATTGGTTTGATTAACAGATTCTTTAAGAATCAGTTTAGCAAAGAAAAGTAAAAACTCTTTACAGTTCATTTATTCTGTGGTGGTACTGAGCAAGTGAAGGACCGGATGTTAACCCTCAGAGGTCTAGATAGCAAATGACCAATACTGGTCTTTGCGCACCAGGCTCGACGATAAGTTCCGTGGAAAATCAAAAGAAATAAAAAGAATATAATAAGCAATTTCCACCAATTAAACGGCCCCGCCATATCCAACAGTTTGTTTCAGCATACTGACTCAGATCCGATGGACACACATAAATAGAACGATGAATTCACTTCTGGTCAGAAAGCCTTGAAGTTACCGTCATAGAATGTCGCTACGCTTTTCTCACCCATCAACCCGGCGCCTCCAGTTTTCCTTCACCAACGGAGATATCAAATGACACCTACCAACCCATTGACCTCACCTTTCATCTCCTGGGACCTGCACGCCTAAACTTAAGTATTCACAAAATGATACTTTAATTCCTTTCATAATCTGATTTCTTTTCTTTGAATGAACATTTTAATAACGGACTTTGTGTGTGTTAATCAAGAAACATTATACTTATCATTGATGTGTATTTAAATATAAAGTGTTTCTGATATACCCTTCTCTTTCATATTTTGTTTGTTTATGTTATGGTGACCTCAATTTGATTGCTTGTTGAACCTTTAGGCCAAACTAGCAGCTGTCCATAAGTGACTGCTACTGCTTACCTACCTTCTTATACAAGCAACAATTACCAACGAATATACACTTCCCACAACACCACAATTCAACCTGTACTTGAACATGTAGCTGCTATCTGAAGTCCAAACTACAAAAAAAGATATCAACATTGCAATCCACCAAGGACTGGTACCTCAGCCTAGCTATAGGTGAAATCAAGCTAGCATCTCTTCAGTCAAGAAACCAATTCACTGATTACTGTGAAGAATGTGGAGAAGTGCCAGAGAGTTCTTAGTTTTATTTATCAGAGACTTCAGAATAAATGATGAGAATTAAAGATTTAAACAAATAACATGTTTGTCTTTGATTGGAGTGAACCCTTTGTAATTTGTATTAGTGAAAGTGTTCAGTTGGATAATTGCTAGCTATGGGTCAGACTTTGGCAGCTGTCAGGAGTGTGGTTACTTTAGATCTTGGCCCTTAGATGGGTGGAAAAATATCTTAAGCAAATGATCAGTATTTTCTTCATGTGACACGCTTGGCTAGTTTTTCTTGTTGCCACTTCTCTCTGCCGCCTGTGTTGCCTGTCTCATTATATACACTTAAGAAAGGCTCCAGACAACTTGGTACAAAGCTTGGTTTTGGCTAACATCAAAAGTCTCTTTGCTTTTTTAAATTTGCCCAAATACTTTTATTTTTCAATGTTCCTTTCTTTTTCTTTTATAGTGGAAGTTATAACTATAATTTTGGTAGGTTTCTAGTCACAATAATTAGACCTTGGGCCAATAAACTTCCATTTTGCAGCAGTGTTCAGTTTTTTTTTCTTCTTCCTGTTTTTGATTTGAGGGTTGCCGTCTCATTAGTTGAGAGAGAAGAGAGAGAGAGAGAGAGAGAGAGAGAGAGAGAGAGAGAGAGAGTTATGGGTTCTAAGGAAAGCAAAAACCTTATTTTAATTTGGATTCTTTTTTTTTTCATATATTTTATTTTCATATTTTATATTTTTTTACATTTGGACTCAGCACAAGTATATAAAATACTGAATGGCTATTATAAAATGGAAGTAAACAATTTCTTCATCTTCTTAAATAAGTCAATGTATGGTCACTCTCATAATTTACTGAAACAGCACAGGTAGAATTCTTTATTTAAAATAGCACAGGTAGAATTCTTTACTTAGTCATCTCTTGTAAATGCACCAACACTGGCTATTTTCAAAAATAAACTGTGGATTCAAAGGACTATTTACTAATTCTATATCAATAGGAAAGCTATGAATTCATCTCACCCCCAGCTATGGGTTAAATAGTAGGGCACGGTGGACTCTCTAAACAAAAACAGAAATGATTTATGACACAACCTAAGCCACATGAACTGAAGGAATATCTTTCAAAGAGATTTAAAGACACATCCTTGGGCATCCATCTGACATATAAATTGAAGGCATAAAAACTCCTTAGCAGGCAAAATTCAAACTTAGTTGCACAATTACAATCTTTCTTATCAGATTTTCACAATATCATATTGTTTGTTTACACTTTGTAGTAGTTGTAGACATAATAGCTTTAAGTTGTCCGAGTTTGATACAGTTTTATTAATTAGCTTTTTTTTTTTCCTTTTTATTGTGTGTTTTTTTTATCCTAATGTGATAAAAAGGCTGTGAGGGGAGGTGGTTTTATTTGTGTGGTTTAGGATCTTGTAGAATTAGATAGAAGGCTTTTGTCTAGCAGACATTTGTTTGCAATCAATGGTGACACACCCTGCAATACTGACACACCCTCTCTCTTTCAGAGTTGGGAGGGTGAGAGAGAGAGAGAGAGAGAGAGAGAGAGAGAGAAGGTGAACACTTTCTCTTGTGACTTAACAAGGATGGAATAACCATGGCTGCTAAAAAGTGTTTTTATTAAGTGCCGATTATATTTTCCATTTATTTTCTTTCTCTCATTTGCAGACTAAACACAGTTAACAATTCTCTCTTCTCTTTCCCACGCATTCTGTATGAAGGCTAAACAAACAATACCTCAAGTCTTTCTTCTCTTCCTAGTCTTGCCTATTTTTTCAACTTGCCCAATTTTCACAATGCATTTAACATAGCAGCAAATCTAAGTAGAAGATTATGAAGTTTTATTTTACTAATGATATTTATTGTACGACTATGTACAAATATGGCACAAAGCCAAAGCGGGAGATCAAGAAGCCTGGTTTTCATTTATCTTATTTAATTAAACTTAGCCAGGCACAATTACTGACCGAAAAATACCATAATAATTCTGTTATGGTCTAGAATGATGATATTTCATCATTCTAAAACTAACACTGCCATCAGTGATGATAAAAAAATAAGGATATTTTATCACTATTTACATTATTCAGACTATTCTCCTCATCTTTGTCACCATATTTATTACAACATTTCAACCATTGTACACTCCAGCTTTCTTCAAGTGGTTGGAATTTCGAACTGAACCCTTTATTTCGCTCCCTGGGGTAGACTGTTCTAGTTCCACGTGCCATGTTTAATGGATGTCAAATAAAGGGTACAGTTCAACATTCCAACCACCTGAAGAAGGCCGGAGCGTATAACGGCTGAAACGTTGTAATAAATATGGCGATAAAGATGAGGACAATAGTCCGAATAATGTAAATAGTGTACATAATACCTCATCTCAGAAATATTGATGGATATTTTATCATTCAAAAAATAACCTTGTCATTAGTGATAATAGAAAAGAAGGATATTTCATTATCCTACTTTCACCATTATAAAAACGACCCTTCCACCACACGAGAGTCAGTAGAGTAGAGTAGTGTAGACTAGGGTACCCTATAGCAGTAGTCAATAGACTAGTAGACAAGTAGTAATACTAGTAGTACGGAAACTCACGTCTTTGCTCAGCACTCCATGAATATCGAAAACAGATGATTTCAAATGCCATCCTCACAAACGAAATTCTCAGGACCAAATCAACTAACCACTGAGTTTTAAACAAAAGAGACACTGAGAACATATTTATATCACCGTATCAATATTCTGTAATTCCTATCACAAAAAGAAAATACAAATTCATGCTATTTATGCCAACACGTGTCTCAAGTTTTTGTTGTTTATATTATTAGTGTACATTTTAATTCCTTTTTTTCAATATAAAAAAAGAGAAAAGGATTTCTCTTACACTACAAATACATGTAGCAACAGCGTAATTATTTAAAAAACACTGAAATAATATCTAGTTAGGATTACTACTACATCAACACCAACTTACCTACCGTGTTACGAATCCTTACACCAAAACAACACAATGTTACTTACCATTCTTTCTACAGCCAGTATAATAACTGAGAGACTCTTATGATGTCCTAACTAATCTCCAAATGTACAATTTATCTGTGGTGGGTTGGGAATAAAATAACAATTTTAATAATTTATAACCCCAATGAATATTTACAATGAAAACAAAGATCTATTTACAAGAAACAAAACAAAATAATAATAATAGTAATAAAATAATTCACAGTTTTTAAATGTCGCAAAAACATCAGTTAACTGGACAAAATTAATGCGGGATTTTAAAAATTCAAACAATCATTTGATCAAACACTTACTCAAACACACTTGAAAAATGAAAGGCATCCCAGATCTACCAGAGAACTGACACCTCAGGTTACCTAATGGGGGAGGCGAAGGGTGAATTAAACTAAAGAAAGTGGGGCAAAAATAAAAGGGTCCAATGAGCATACATTATCCAACTCTGGTTTCCGGGGTTGGATTCCGGAGTCCAGCTGGAATCTTTTCCAGCTGTGCTGGTCAAACTCTCTACCACTGGGCAGAGAGGATCCCCAGATGGGGCTATGTCGAAGGGCAGTCTCTCATCTCAGGAAAGAGCTATCTGTCCCTGTTTTATATGGGGAATTTTTGGTCGGGCATACAGGCTTGGATTTCCCCACTTTAAAACTCGGCCTTGTGCCACAACTTATGGGGTGGTTGGTAAATATATATATACATTATTTGACTAATTCAGTTTTAGTGCTCAAAAAGTTTATTTTATTATAGTGGATGGTTATAAGTGAGAGGGGAGATGGGATGAACTTATTTTGTTCCACAAAAGAAACATTTTTATTTCTTTCTCACCTTTTTTTCTTTTTACTTATTTAATCTCATTGTTTTTATTCTTTTTCTTCATCTTCACAAAACATTGCTGAGAGCTACAAAGAATAAGAAGTTGTGGAGAGCCATGATCTTAAAAGGACAAAGTAAAAAAGAAAGCATCTTCATTAATTTTAATTAAAATTTTTAAACTTTTGTTCACCCAATACCAGGCTCAAGAGCCATTTAAGGTAGAGTATTACTGAATGAAGTTGTTGATAACTGTCGAGCCTAGACATCAAGAGGTTAAGATTGTAGCAATCAGAGAAGCATCCACTTGGGAGTCTGTTCTACAAAGTTGTGATTCCCAAGAAGAAGCTGTCTGAATGGAAATTCCTTCTTATCAATGAAATAAAAAGAGAATGAAGATGATTTGACTCTGTATAGGTGGTTAGCAGCTTTTATTTTTTCGTTTATATACCAGTGTGAGTTTCAAGGGTTAGCTGTTTGGTAAGTCTTACTTTCTTTCTTCATTGGTCTTTTGCTAATTTTTTTTAAATCAATTCACCCCAAGGAAGGTTATAATGTCACTAAGACATAAAGAAGTGAAAAGAAAAGGAAAAAACTTTGGAAAGAACTGGAAACTCAATAACAGTATAAATTTCAGAGTTTAGACGGTGACATTAGGATATCAGATGTACAGAATTGAAGAAACTGAAAACGCAATCCTAAAAAGGAAAGAAGGAGTGTGAACTGGACGATAGGTGAATTTATATCAGAATTTTTGAGATGAGGAATTATACCTCTTATAGACATTTCTATTTGGCTTAGTATCCTCTGTAGTCATTATACTGAGAGTATTAAGCATTTGATAAGGTACAACACAAAGACCTATTTGAACTGGTAGGAAAACACTTGATTTATTATGCAAAGATACATGAATAATCCAGACTATATGTAATACCGATCTTCTTGAATGGTGTCAGTTGTAACACGATCTCTGGTCAAGGCGTTCATCTGACACCACATCCTAACACCACTGGGCCGATGTCACCCACAAGTCTGGCTGATCCTCTTTATATAGAGAACTGTTGATGTATTTGTTTTTCTAGTGTGAACGTACTGACATACTTTTATTAGGAATGAGATTGATCTATTTCCTGACTCACTTCTAAATTAAAACTTCACACTTGTTTCATCTTTCAGTACCCTGACCGTATTGCCATTGTTCTAAGTTAATCTATTAATAGCGCTGAGTAATTTTGGTGAACTTTACATAGATTCATGCTGTCTTATTATTGATAAAATTAACCTTTAGATCAAGACATTCTGAATCCTATTTCCTATTAATAATCTCATATCTTTTGTATGCTTAAAGAGAAGAAAAAAGATTGTATTTCGTTTTCTAAATAAAATCTGTAACAATTACATTTCAAAGTCTTTACAGCATTTTTAACATCATGGTTCTTTTAAGAACACCTTTTTTCCAGCATATTCTCCTTTATTATCATTATTATTCTTTCAGGGGGATATTGCCCCCCACCCTCCATGCCACACATATACTGGGAGCAATTGAAAATGAATTGAGTGAGTACACAAAAATGGAAAGGGTCAAGACAAAGATGTATCATCTCACCGGATTTATTTTACCTTTACAGCAAAGTTGTCCTAAGAGAACTAGGAGTCCTACCAGGATTTATTATTGGTGAACGCAATCTTAATAACAGACAAAGTAGTAAAAGAAAGTGTAGCAGTCTAAAAAGTAGGGGGCCATTTCAAATTTCAATACTTGCTTCATTTTGGCATCTTGAATTTATAGTTTGCAACTTTGGCTGTGCCCCTTGCTAATAACAATGGATTCTGGCTTCCTACCATTAATGATTATTCTTTCTTCTCGTTTTCCTTTATGACCTTATCTACAAGACAATACTAAGAGAACTAGAAGTCCAACCAGGATTTATTATTGACAGACACAATCTTAATATATGAAGATGACACCATGTTGATGGCAGACACGGAAAGAAAACTGCAGGACCTCCTAGACATGGTAGTAAAGGAAAGCAGGAACAAAGGACTAATCATCAATTGTAAGAAAACAGAATGGAACTATGAATCAGAGAGGTCAAATCAGAGGTCAAATCAAGCAAATACAGAAATTTAAATATAATAATAATATGACTAATTTTTTGAAGAGGGATATTTTTTTATATTACTACAGTTGTATGATGTTTGTTTTTTTTTAACAGGTGACAGTATGGTGATATTAATGACACTGTGTCATCTAATAAAAATTTGAGAAAATATTGTTTACAAATGGTCATAGTGTGATGATCTGCTTAGTTGTGTTGAAAAGCAATTGAAATTATGATGAAGGACATTTGAATTAAAAATTAATAATAGCTGACAATGTGTCATCTAATCAAAATTCAAGTTAATATCTCAATTGCTAACTGTGTAATGGGATTAGGTTGCCAGGTTGTCATAGTAACCATCAGTTTAGAGCAGCGTTGTCTTATTTTTTGAAGAGGGGTATTTTCTTGTGTTGGATGGAGATATATATTTATGTGATAAGTTGTAGTGGAGATATTGTGGTTGTATATAAGTTTTTTTTTTTAACAGGAAATGGTATAGGCATGGCTAGCTCAAGGCAGTTGCCCGGGGTACCATCAAGGCTGAGGATAACATCAAGGCCGAGGGTACCATCAAGGCTGAGGATAACATCAAGGCCGAGGGTACCATCAAGGCTGAGGGTACCATCAAGGCCGAGGGTACCATCAAGGCCGAGGGTACCATCAAGGCTGAGGGTACCATCAAGGCCGAGGGTACCATCAAGGCCGAGGGTACCATCAAGGCTGAGGGTACCATTATGCTGCCATGTCATGTGTTTGGGATCAACCTTGCGGTTGCCCATGACTCAATGCAGATTAAATTCTTTGGCTATTTTGTTAATAGAAAAAGATCTTGTAAAGAAAATAGGTGTAGACAGAGCCATGAAAAGATTTATAGATCTAAAGACGAGAAAAAATCGTTTAGGTTGGATAATGAATGTTTTCTTTGGCTTGTATTAATTTGTATATATATATATATGTGTGTGTGTGTGTGTGTGTGTGTGTGTATAAAATGTTCATATATATAATATACACAGTATAAATAATGTTCATAACTTCAGATGCAAATAATAATTATAATATATATATAAATATACAGGGCCGGCTCAAGGTGCTGGCAACTCGGGCAGTCACCCGGGGTGCCATCAAGGTCAAGGGTGCCAGATGCCATCATGTCATGTGTTTGGAATCTTCCATAACTAAAGTTTATAAAAACATACTTGCGGTTATCCATGACTGAAGGCATATTGAATTCTTTGTTATTTTGTCAATAGAAAATAATCTTGTAAAGACAATAGGTGTAGAAAGCACCATGAAAAGATTTGCAGATCTAAAGACGAGAAAAAATCTTTTAGGTTGGATAATGAATGTTTTCTTTGGCTTGTATTAAGTTGTATATTGTAATAAATTCCTTATTCTATTTTTCAGTTTTTATCCTTGTGAAAATTTTTTAAAAATTATACTTGTAAGGGTGCTAAAGTTCAGCTTGTCTGTCGCGCCAGCAACAATAGGGCCAACCCTGGATGTAGGGATAGTATTGTAAGTGACACATGGTTTGCTAGGGAGATTAAGATATCGACTGGAGGGGAAAAAACACATGTCTTGTATCTACAGCATCCCTTTCTTTCTTTTTAAAATGCTTCATACAATGCCACCTAGTGGGTGTTAAGAAACATTTCCAAGAAGACAAGACGGGGATAATCCCACAGATACAAGAATATTATGATGTTAGGTGAGATACAAGTATTGCTATGCCACAATATCTGAGAAAATATTAACTTCCACAAATAAGTCAGCTCCAGGGGATATGTTTAACCATTTCTTTGCAGAGAGAATAGTAGTGGGAATCTTATATAGCAGAAAAAAATGGTACATCCAGATTCCAACAAGTTTAATGGTATATCCAGATTCCAACAAGTTGAAGTTTTCAAAGAATTTTTAACATTAACTGAAATGAAATGCTTGACTGACAAACACTAACAATCTGTAAAGGAAAATAAATTCACATTGCAGATTCACAAGTGAAAGAAAACAAAAACTTACTTGCATCTCAGCCTTTTGCCTGCGATAATTTGCGCCAATGAAACCTGAAAATGAAATGAAACTAATTAAAAAAAGATGAATTAAAATTACAAATGAAATTAATTATCAATTTATTTATAATTATCTTAGTTTTGTACAATGTCACAGCTGTTGGAGGATGGGATAAGGATTGAACTCATTATGCCAAATAATTGGCCACCAAAAGAAGCTTGTTAACCACAACACTGCATGTATGATGTTTTTAATATGTGATGTTTTGTATTATTTTACATCTTGTAATATAGCAACAACTCTAAGTAGAAGCTTATGAAGCTTTATTTGACTAATTCAGCTTTAGTACTGAAAACTTTTATTTTATTATAGTGGATGGTTACAAATGAGAGGGGAGATGGGATGTGCTTATTTTATGGTTTTTAAAATCATAAAAATAAACAATATATACTTTTAATTTACTATAATTAACCAAATCATTGTACTACAAGCAGAGAAAAGTAAATAAAGCTCTCTAATGTTTTAATTATTAAAAATTAATTCAACAACAGATTAATTTCCCTTATTGAAAGTTGTTTCTTTAATTTATTCAGATTACTTCTATTAATTTATTTTTAGAAGGTAGGATTATATTTATTTGACATTTTCTTTATTTTATTTTATTTCTACATTATATTTTACATTTTATTTAATATTTTCTTTAAATGCAAACTCTGATATTTTTTAAATTTCTGATTGAATTCTGACAAGGTAAATATAAATTCTTTCTACACAAACATTTGAAGGATTTAAATATAAACAAACTTTATCAACAGAAAGCTTCCTTATATGTCCAAATTCAAATTCAAGGTCTTCTCACTCCTGTTGGAGGATTCTGGATTAAACATGTCTTCAGGTGTGTAGTTGTACTCACCATCCTTGGCCAATTGCAGGTTGGTGAAGCTATTTAACCCATAGTTGGGTTTTTTGAATTTAGAGTTGTTCTTTCTCTTAGACTGGTTGTCAGTCAAGGCTATAGGACTCAGTCTGGTATTTAACCTATAACAGCGGGGAGAAGAGATGGAGTCATAACTTTCCTATTTGTGCAGTAATTGAATGTAACAAACTCCTATGGAAATTGAACTCAGTTCTCCAATTCTTCAGTCCGAGCCGTTGTCTATTACTCCACCTTAAATATTGTGAGTTTTATTATTTGTATTAAAAATAAATAACATTAGTGAAATATTCATTAGAATATGCCTTTAAAATTAGTATGTAAATTAAATGTCATCACTAATATTGTAAACACATTTGTTAGTAATAAATATAAAAAATAGACAAGGCACTTTGATGTGATGTTACGGTTAACAAGCTTGTCTCGCTAGATCAATTATGACTGATTAGAGCGTTTGATCCTCACTGGGTGCTCCATCATAATGGCCTTGTGTAACATCTTTGCTTAGTAAATCACTTGTCTAATAACTAAGGGTGTTTTGTTCAAGGTGAGATAAAGATTAACTTTAGACTTATGTGATTTTATAGAAGATGGTTAAAATGAAAGTGCAAGGGAGATAAGTCAAATTGTTTCATGGGCGTTAGAAAGCTGGGTGAGGGGAAAAGACGTAATTGATGAAAGAGTAGAGCACAATAATTAAGAATTGGGAAAAAATGTATATTTATGGCAACATTTTTTACAGCATGTGTAACTATAGTTGCTGGTTATAATTTCAAAGAATGGTAAGTGGGTTTTTGATTTGTGAGTTAGTGACCTAGATTTATCCACTTGGAGAGATCCTATGCTCTAATAAGTAAAGAAATAAAAAAAAAAGATGCATTGAAAATAAAAATGAACGACACTTTTATGTTATATGAGTCTCACCAGTTAGCAATTAATGTTATACTATTATAGAGTCAGATATAAGTAATTGTCGTCTACAGCATCTAGTTACATATTAGCTGACTTGATATATCAATCTCATGTATAAAACATGGAAGCTATTTTTAAACTATTTTTCATTGGAAAACGAGTCCTAGAAAGGAGGCTGAAAAATTTGATGCTTGAGATGAGCTGAGTACTTTTCAGCACTCTCTCATATGCCAGCAAATATGTTAAGTGCTTATTTTATTTCCACAATTGATTTGTATACATTTGTATATATAAATAACGTATATTTCTGCAGTAACCTTTCTTTCAAAAGATGTTACATTGAATATGATGAACAAAGGAAAATTTGATGAATTTTTTTTTTATTTATTCTTTCAAATATTCCTGCATTTTTTCATTTGGTGGGAGTAAGAGAATGTAAAAATTGTCTGTCGTGCTATGATTCTAGTGGGGGTATTGTATTTATCTTGTAGTATCTGTGTGTGTGTATGTGTGGGCTACTTGAAAAAGTAGTGTAGCAAAATGGTTAGAATGGTGTATATATTTGTTACATGATAAATATGAATAATGTTGGAAGTGATGGTAGAATATTAAGCTAAAAGTCATCCGTAAATGTTTGAGGTTGTGTTAATTTTATCATGTCTATACACTTCTTTATGGGTCAGAATCATGGACACCATACAGGATGCACATCAATCAACTTGATACTTTTCATAAATGCTGTTTTTGTTAATATGCAGTTATACACAGCAGAACAAAATCTCTAACCGTGATCTTTTCATTAAATGTGGTGTCAGTGGTATTAAATCCTTTCTGATACAATCACAGTTTAGGTGGGCTGGTCATGTCATCAGAATGAGTGATGATTGGATGCCAAAAATCCTCATGTATAACCAACTTTTTCATGGTAAGCGTAATGTAGGCCATCCTTGGTTACGCTTCAAGGACAAACTTAAATGCAATTTAATTGCTGCAAAGATCCCTATAGATGAGTTTGCTGGGTTTTCAACAGCAAGTTCAAACTGGAGAAACACCTGCTACTGAGGTATAACTAACTTTGAAAAGAATCGTCTCAATCATCTGAGAGAATTAAGAATTAACACTAAATCTCGGGCTAATGCGTCAGCCCTTATGAGGGTCAACCCATCAGAATGTCCCTCATGTGGACTTGTTTGCAAATCCTGTGCTGGATTGTTGTCTCATACAAAACATAAACATAAAAACTGAAATGAAAGACACTCATATATCAAAAACAATGGGAGAGCCCATCATATATATATATATATATATATATATATATATATATATATATATGAAGAAAAATATACGGAAAAAAACAAACAAAAATCCTAATATGCAATTATGCTGTTTTAATGTTAATATAATGCCAATGTCGGACGTTTCGGTCAAGTAGACTATCTTCAGGACATATTCATAAAACATAATTAACATTAGACTATATATAGTATATATATATATATTCTTCAAGAAGTGAGAGCAAGATCTAAAAGGTCAGCCAATCTAACAGTGATCTCATCTCACAATCCTCACACTTGCTCTATATGTGGCCTCCTTTGTAAATCACTAGCGGGTCTTAAATGCCACTTAAGATTATTGCACAAAATTTCATAACTGAATCAATAAGCTGTCAGATCCTCATACGTCGAAACCGACGGGAGAGTCCATTATTATATATATATATGTGTGTGTGTGTGTGTGTGTAATATAAAAGGCTCAAAGACTAATATTCTATGGTTATAATTTATTACATTGGAATTGTAATCACGATCCAATTCATCAGACCTACAAATTCAAAAAAATTATATCCTTACTCTTTCCTGGATTCTATCCTCTTGGGAATTTATGTATATAAATAAATATTGACCACTAATATTATCAATATGTGTATATATAGATATATATTGAATAGGGATTAAATATATATTGGAATCCAACAGAATGGTAGGATAAAGAACAAATAAGAAACATTTATAAATTTAATGTTTCAAAGAAATTCTGGTATTTTTATTTTTGTGTTTGATTTTTTATTAGTTAAACAGGCTTCACATACATTTGACTTGTTAAGTAGCATTAGTATAAGTTATGGTGTCATCTCTCCTTGAGTATAACTTATACTGATGTTGCTTAACAAGTCAAATACATGTGAAGCTTGCTTAACAAATGAAAATCAAACAACACAAAAGTAAAAATACCAGAATTTCTGTCTTCACTCTGCTAAAGTGCTAATAAAAGTGAAACCTGATAGATTTTTAAATGTTTCTTATCTGTTCTTTATTCTATCACACATATACAGGGTGTCCATAAAGTTCGTGTGCACTTCAAAAATTTTGCAACTTTATTTGTATTTCTGATAGAAATAATTTTTAAGGTTTTATTGAAATTTTATTTAAGTTTCCACATGTCCTCCATCATTAGCAATACAAAGGGTAATACGATTTTGCAGTTCATGGTAAATATTTACCAACTGATTTACAGTAATGCCTGAAATCACATAAGTTATAATAGCTATACTAAAAAACAAGGTACATTAAACTTTATAACATTTTTTACAGATTATTTCTATCGCAAATACAAATAAAGTTATAATTTTTTAAAGTGCACACGAACTTTATGGACACCCTGTATATATATATTGACACTACTTCTCTCTACCAGTCTTTACAGTATACATATCATATGCACAGAGAGAGACACACATATAAATTCATAAAACTACTGCGGCAAAATCACTGGCATTGTCTTCAACAAAGCATCCATCAGATGATACCTCAGACTCAGATGATGCATACCTTGGACACCACATCAATATTTCACAATATCACTAGATTTTGAAGGTTTTCTGTTGCAATTTCAAAATAAGAAATCCATGGAGATGTAGCTTCTGTTCAATCTTGGGGATTCATATATATTATATATTTCAATATTTTTCAATGATTCATATATATATATATATTTCAATTTTTTTATATTTGGTGGCAATTAGCATCCAACTTTAATAGGAAATATATTGGTTGTCAAATCATTTATGTATTGCTCTCAAAAATCTTCCATTTTCTCTGTTTAATATTCATAATACTAATGTTTTCTTAAAAAAAAGAACTTCAATGACATAAACTTTTATTAAATTAACTGAGCACATCTCCTCTGGAAAGAGGAAATGATTTTGAGAATCTACTGCAACAGTCTTTGTAACCATCAAATGAGTTGAGCATTTTGTTTTTGTTAAAGTAGCTCCAAAAAGACTTACTATTTTTATAAAAATTACTTTTTCTTGGGTTGATGAAATTTTATTAAATTTGCAACATTTTTTTGTCATTTCAGCAACAATCTCCAGTACCTGCAGGTATTTTTAGGTGTAGTTTTTCAAAGAAGATATGAGATTAGGACGTTTTTTGAGTCTAGCAGTCTTCCTGCTCCCATTGTGGTAACCAGATCGTAACAACTTACAAAATTTCAAGTTGACTAACCTTGTAATATATATATATATATATATATATATATATATAATTATTTATTTAAAAAAAAATTATAACATAAATATGTTATAAAATCACTACAAAAATAGCCATTTTGTTTCAACACCTCCGGTGTCTTATCAAGTGATGATGTTGAATGTAAAATAAATGGTTTTAAAAGTTTCAAAATAATTAACGATCCTTCGCAAGGGAAAACGTTGTTACAAAAGCTAGAATGACCTGTTCATAGTGGGAATGTTCTTAAGTGATAATATATATATATATATATATATATATATATATATATATATATATACACACACACACACATACATACATACAACTTAAAACCTATTCTCTTTGAGTTGATCCTTTGTTTTAATGTGACCTGTTCTGAATGCCAGGAGAATTTATCATTCTCTTACTTTCTATATGTGATTGTGTGTAAGAAATGAATACTTTGTTTTTAATCAATTCAACTGAAGCAAGACAATAATGCCACTAAGACGCAAGGGTCTATTTGGAGGGAAAGAGAATGAGAAGATTTTAGAAGGAACCAGAAACCCAATCCGAAACAGGAAACAAGGGATAAACCTCTACTCCTGTTCAGAAGACCAGAGATTATGTGCATGTATGTGTGTGCAAGAGATGGCTATAGATAGATATAGATATATATAGATATATATATATAGTGTTGCGTATAAGTAAGTGAACCCTTAAAATAATATTAAAAAAAAATTGTCTCTTTTTTCCAGATAATCAACAAATCTTAATTAAACTATATATTTATTAAGAAAAACCTCTATTAAATGAATTACAACCATTTTCAATATTTTTTCATCAAGCTGTAATGAAAATGTTAAAAATTAAGATGTGCACAAAAGTGAACCTTTACATTTAATATTTGGTGAATACTCCTCCTTTTGAGGTCATGATGTCGACCAGTCTTTTTCTATAAATTTTAAGTTTCTGGTGGTAGTGATCATCAGCTTTTGACCACTCTTCTTGGCAAAACTCCCACAATTGCTTGATATTACCTGGGTTTCTTGCATGTATTGCCTTCTTTAACTTAAACCTGATTTTCAATTAGGTTTAGATCAGGACTTTGACTAGGCTATTCCAAAACCCAAATTTCTTTTTATTGAACCCATTCTTTTGTAGATTTGGTGCTTCAGATCATTGACCTGTTGGAAGATCTAGCTCCAACCTAAACCCAAACTTTCAAACCGAGGGCAAGACACTTTCATTCAAAACTGCTTGGTATTTTGCAGAGTCCATTGTACCATCAATCCATACTATTTTGTCTGTTCCAGATGCAGCAAAGCAACCCCAAATCATTATGTTGCCACTGCCATGTTTAGCTGTTGGCACAAAATTCTTTCCTTCAAAAGCTGTATTAGGAGCTTGCCAGACATTACACCTATCATTCCTCCCCAAAATCTCTAGTTTGGTCTCATCTGACCATAAAGCCTTTTGCCAAAATGTTTCTAGCTTATTAATTATTGTTTGTGCCTTTTTATAAGCAGTGGCTTTTTCCTAGACATCCTGTCATGAAGACCAGCATTGTTCAGATTTTGTCACACTGTAGACGTATGCACATTGATTCTGACTTTAGCCAGGGAGCCTTGAAGAACTGCAGGCCAAAGTAATATTCACCTGGGCTTGCCAAATTAGATGTCTAATAGCACTTGATTACAATGCTTAACATTACTAAGTTCAAGGGGTTTGTTATTAGTATATTGTTGTATCATGTAGAAGTAATAGCAAAATAGTTCTGCTGTCATTTTTCAATGTATAATGGTATAGCAGCTTCATTCCTAGAACCAGACAACCAGACTAGCCTCATATATAATTTAATTATAGTGGTGAAGGCTTGTGCAGAACTGTCCGCACTTTTTTGGAAGAGCCATATACAGAGAACTGGTGCACAGCATGCCACAAGGTCCCCATGTGACTAGTTGCCAGTCAAGGTTATAGGACCCAGTTTATACTGCTATTTACCCATAGCTGAGGGGAGAAAAGATGGATTCATACATTTCTCAAATAATAATATATATATATATATATATATATATATATATATATATATATATAATATATATTCAATTAAAAGGTGCAGGGTTAGGGTTAGAAAAAAAAAATTAAAAAGGCCATATGCAACTGGAATTTGTAAACAGGGATCATATCATTCATATACAGGTTCGGGGTTGGTGTATCTTATTTATACTGTTTTGCGATGCTGTATTCTCGCCATTTAAATCATTAACCTCTATATTTGTTTTTTGTATGAATGATTCATGAATTTATAAAATATATATATATATATATATATATATATATATATATATATATATATATATATATGTTTATGTATATATATATGTTTGTAGATCTCATAAAATAAGTTCTTAGAAACAGTGAAGCCTGTAAAAATAGCAGGGTTAGGTATGTCTTATTTTCAAGGGTTTTCTTCTTTCTTATTTTCTTGTGATATGTTAATATAAATTTCCCATTCCTCCTCCTTTCATTTGTGTTCTGATATACTGATGATCACTGTACCATGAAATTTAAGTAGCACTCCAATCTTTGTATATTGGGAAGTATAATTACTCGGTCTTAGTAACTTAGATGTAGAGCACAGTTTATTGTAGTTTACTGTACTACTGTACTGTACTGATGCGGCATTCACCCTGGGCGGATTGAGCCGGCTTCTTCCTGTTATGAGAAGAAGATTCTTGGGATAAATTACAGAAGTAGGGTACCCAGGCCTACTCGGATAACGTTCTTGCTTACTGCGGGATTCCTACAGACGCAGAGACAGGAACGACCAGAAGCCACCGGTTACCGATGCAGACGCTCCTTGGATTTTCACCAGAGCCCTTGTTAGCCAGCGTGTGTGTCAGACCTGTCCGCCTTGGGTGGCCCTACCAGGAACAAAGTTCCGGGCGGCATAGCTCTGACACTACCGTTTACACCCCCCCCCCCACCGACTGTGCGGTAAGGGTTGGACTTTGGGGGCTTACAGTACAAGGTGTTCCCAAGCGGTCCCCCATCTAAGTACTGACCTGGCTCTACGATGCTTAACTTCGGTGATCGAACGAGAACCGGTGTATTGTAGTTTAGGTAGGCATTTGCTTTTAGGTGCTTTTCAAATTGACCAATACTTTGAGTTGTTGTAATATAAACACCATTATGCAAATTAATTGAAACAAAATGAATAATTCCATCATTATTCACATTTTTTGTATTTTTTCCAATGAAACATGACCCAGTGCACATGTTAGTACTTTGTATGTCTATTCCACAAAGTCGTTCCTTGCAGACTGACCACAAATTCCTGATTGGATACAATCAGGAGAAATTCCGGGCCAATCTGTAGTACTTTGATTTGCTCACTGGTTAGGCTTGCCAGTGAGTTAGTTTGTACACTTCCTTGTAGTAACATCCATTGCAAAAAATATATATATATATATATATATATATATATATATATATATATATATATATATATATATACATTTATATATATATATATATATAATAATATTTTTTGTTTAAAAATATGATTCCTTCGCTACATAAGAGCTCTCATGTTTCAAAAACGAGAGTTGAAACCATCCAAATAATTACTAAAATTAAGTTGAATTGATGTGTTTAGTCCCGTTTCATCTTCAAGTGAAATTTTAGGAATTAGCTATCTCTCGGTTTATGTGTGTTTTTATCATGGTCCGTTACAAAATTCGTTATTGTAGGAGTGGTTAGACTATTTTCCTTTGTTAAGTGGTCAGAGAGTTAATTCTTATCTATAGATTCATCATCTTCTGAGAGGTTTTGCTAAGGTTGGATAGGGTATCTATTTCAAGGCTAACGTTTGCGGTCACCCTTTAGTTGGTTCCCAGTGAGGGATATTTTTATGGCGCGCCTATAAGTCATTATGTGTCGGGAGGATTGTGTTTTATTATTGTCCATCTGATTATCTATTTATTTATTTGTTTATTCAAGTAGGTGTTTTATATACAAGTCGTATTGCACTGAATTTCAATTTGTTTTTTTTTGTTTGTTGACAACTACAGAAAGGGTTTTTCCTATTTAATGATTTGGCTAAGCTTTTAAGACTTTTATTTAGCTATGGGATTTTTTTTTATGCTAATTATTTAATGTGAAAGTTTGTTGATGTCGGCAGAAAACCGTTAACTCCTGCCTTTGGTTTTATAATTTTTCATTATTTAGAAATTTAATGATATGTAGTTTTTCATGTAGGCATAAAACGACATGGGTCATCCCAGGTTTTACAAGTTCTTGTTTTATTTACTATTTTCCATTTTACTTTTGGTGTTTTATTCGTTTCTTTTAGATGCCAGAAATATTGGGATAGAGATGTCTGATTTCTATTTTGAATATTGTTGAAGGAGCTTTTGTGTTGCCTCCATCTAATTTTAAAATTATTCTTCGTTGAGCCTATGTATATCCTATCAGTGTTAGGACTCTCAATGGATGAGATAGTGCATTGGTATACCACGGATTTTGTGAGGCATTTGTGGATAATACTCGACTCTCCTGTCAAATTCGACGTATGAGGGTCAAGCAGATCAGTTCCTAGGAAACTGACAGCCCGACACCAGCACATGAGATTTGATTATAGTGGTGAAGGTTTTGTGCAGAACAATCCACACTTTATGAAGGGCCGAATACAGAGACTTGGTGCACTATGTGCCACAGGGTCCCCAAACGACCCTCAACAGGTTTTGAATTCAGAGTTGTACTTCTCCTAGCCTAGTTGCCATCCAAGGCTATAGAACCCAGTCTGTCCTGTTATTTACCCATAGCTGGAGGGAGAAGAAGAGGATTCATACCTTTCCCAAGGGTATTAGCACATAAGTAAATGTAATGGATTTGACTGGAATTCAAACTTGGCTCTCTGATTCCTCATTTCAAGTCGCTATCCATTACTCCACCATGCCTATCCTTTGTGAATAATATATATATATATATATATATATATATATAAGAAGAGAGAAACCGCAAGCATTTTTGGATGTAATGAGGATTTTTAAAAAAATATATATTATATTTTATTTCCTACAATTTTGCTGCACGTGTTTCCAGTCTTGCAACCTTCTTCAAGCAAAGAGTGGATATTTCCACATATTACTAAAATGAATTCATTTTCCTTATGGTTTTCTGTGTTAAACATTCTCTTTTTTTTGAGTAGTAGTGACACAAATGTCTTTCTTGGACTGGTATTACGAAAGTTCTTCTGCTTGAGGATAATAAAACAATTAAGATTGGTCCAAGAAAGGGTGTGGAAAGATATCTGTATTCTTATCTTTTAATGACCCTGTATGTTAGATTAATTTTCTATTTTTTTGTATTGTGTTTTTCATGGAAAAGTATGGAGAAAAATCCTTGTCGAAAATATCTCCATACTTTTCTGGGAAAAAAATGAACACAAACTAAAAATTCTTGAGCTATTTATATGAAAAAAATTGAAACCAAACCTCAATAAAATGAATTATGAATACTCTACAAACATTTTAAAATGTGTACAATAGATAGTCTTTAAATGTTAGCGCTCGTCATTAATAGTTTTTTCTTTAGCTAGCAATTACTCAAGTCTGGAATTTTTCCAGAGTATACCTAGTTACCTCCCATTAAACGAAGTCCGACACCCAAGCCATGACACAGCATTCCTGATTCCACATATAAAAATGGTAATTTTCTGATGACTGCAACAATTTTTGTCCCTCACAACCATGAACACTAAATACTTACTCTATAAATAACAATACTCTGATGATGATATTATGCTATGTCAAAAGTACTCAGAAATAAATACAATATGAGCGAACATGGTATTTTCCTCTTGTCTTTTAAAAACCATGCAAAAAAGCTGATCCCCAAATATGAAAGGATCCAATCAAAAATAAGTAGACAGAACATGTCTAAATTATTTAACGAAACTTGTCTTAATATATATATATATATATATATATATATATATATATATAAAAAGAAAGAACAGTAAGATATATAATCCTGTGTACTTATTGATATTTTTTTTTATTTTTACAAAACAGTGCTCAATGTAAATTTAATTAATAATTACATAATTAAATTTGAAGTTTTCAGCTTCAGTTTTTGAAACATGGTTATTACTGTGTAGCAAAAAAACATATTTCAAATCAGTTAATTTATAATATATATGTGTGTGTGTGTGTGTGTGTGTGTGTGCAAAAGTTACTAGTTCACTGGTTTTGAGATTTTCATATTCAGTGTTCCTTTATCCTGTGGTGCAAAAAAAAAAGTTTAGGCCCTCAAAACCTGCCACTATACATGTGACCCTACAGGTTGTTGCTATCAAAGTTGGGCAAAACAATAGCAAAAGCAAAGAAGATGATTGACAAAGTCTTTGATGAAGTCTTTTGCTATGGTTTCCTTGGAAGCAGTATATACTGGGAATGGTTTGCAAAGGTTAAAAAAGGGGAATTTGTGGATTTTCCCCATGACAGTGGTTAATTCCAAGAATTTGGTATTGATGACTTACAAAGTGTTTTGGATATGAGCCTTGTCCTATTCAATCAACAGTGCAATTGACTGACAGACTCAGTATTGATTAGTCAACTGTTGTAAGATATTTGGCAAATATAGGGAAAATTCTAAAAGCAGAAATATTGATTGTCAGATTGAAGAATTCAGACAATATCTCAACAGCTGCATTTCGTTTCTTGTCAGACATGAAAAAAAATCTTTTTCTGGAAGATTATTAATAGACATGAAAAATTGGGCCCATAACAAGAATCTAAATTGTTTTTTAAACATTTGTAACATATCCATTATCTTGCTGGTGGCGTGTGGGGTGATATGTTGTTGGTGCACAATCTAATTTAGGTAACTGTGATTACAAGTTATTCCAGGTGCTATCTGAAAAAGACAATCTTGACCCTACATACATTGAAAAAGACGTAACACAGTCTAATGGCTATGCAATGCATTAAAATTAAACAAATGAATTTTAAATGAAACTAAAGATAAAGATTTTTTAATAATGACTTATTTGGATGTTTTATACACCGTCTAGTGTGTTTAATAAAAAAACCCTTGAGAAGAGAAAAATTGGTACTTAACTTGGTTGCAGAATCTACATCTGCAAAGTGGGGAAAGTCTGAGATTATTTACCTTTGAACTCTTCACTGAATCAGGATGTGACAAAAGGTCAGTTTGTTTTACGTGGGGAACCAGAGTCTCTCTACTCAGACCACTGGTCTTTTCTGGTCTTAGCTAGTCATAGCCAGTCAAGAAACAATGCTATGGAACAGATCCAAGAATTCTGGCCAAACAGCAGGGAGGGGATGGGGACGGGATGGGGAGAGGCCTTGGGACTGAACAGATACTACAACAGCAGCATCTCCCCAACCTCAAGATTTTTAACTGACTTTCCTTTTTTTTTAATGGTTTGTATTTATAGTTTCCAGATAACAGGTGCTGGCTCATAAGGAAGCCCTTCAAAAATATGAAGGAAGTGCTGTCTGTGGTTGAATAATAACATGGATTTTATTTTCAACTATTTTAAAACATTTCTGGAAGTGCCACTTGGAGCCTATGTGTAATCTCTGATTTTGGTCATTTGAATCCTGACTTTGAGATGGCTACTTCCGGTCAATCTGACAATGCAGTACGTATATTTCACTAAAATATTTAACTTTTTATGATACTAAAAAATAAAAATGAATTGGATATTTAGACATTGCCTATTTCTTCTCTTAATTTACATCTCAAAACTTATTTTTGAATGTTCACGCTACCCAGCAATAGATTTTTTTTATTTAAAATTAATCTATCATACTTTTTTGTTTGATATGACTATATTTCTATATATTAATAAACTATGAAAAGAAAAAAAAACATATTGTCTTTCATTAAGAATGAAGAGAGAAAAATTTATAAGAAAAACAAGAAAATCTTTTGAGTGTAACTGGGGCTAATGATGTTCAATCAGATTGATTTCCAAAAAACAAATATAGCCAAACATATCAAATAACTTATATAAACAACTGTTATCACTGACATCTGCCTACTTTGTGTTTTATTATCTATTGTGAGTGTACTGAGTGTATTTGTAATCTTGCTGTTTCAAATAAGAGGTTTTTTAAGCTGAGGTCAATTTCTGGAAACGTAGACTTGAGTATAATATGACCCCACCTATATGCACTAGAAAATACTCTTAATTTAATATGTATTATTAATATCTGTCTATATTTCTGAGATGAGGTATTATGTACACTATTTACATTATTCGGACTATTATCCTCATCTTTGTCTCCATATTTATTACAACTGCCTTAACTGGGCTAGATCCAGTGACAGGACCCAAAGAGTGTGAGTTCAATACTCGGTTAAGGCAGTGGAGAACTTGGAGAGGGGAATTAACAGGAGATAACTCATAACTGACATCCATTAAACATGGCACGTGAAACTAGAACAGTCTACCCCAGTGAACAAAATAAAGGGTTCAGTTTGACATTCCAACCACCTGAAGAAGGCCGAAGCATACAATGGCTGAAATGTTGTAATAAATATGGTGACAAAGATGAGGACAATAGTCCGAATAATGTAAATAGTGTATTATTAATATATTTTTAATATACCACATGCAAACTGATATGAACAATATCTGTCTATATTTCTGAGATGAAGTATTGAATTATTTGCACTATTTACATTGTTCAGACAGTTTTTCTCATCTTTGTTGCTATATTCACAATGTTTCAGCTATTAAACTCTTCAGCCTTCTTGAGGTGGTTGGAATTTTAAACTGAACCATTTATTTCATCTACCGGGGTAGATTGTTCTAGTTCCATGTGTCATGCCTCTTCTGGATATCTCAGTTAACTCCCTTTAACTCAACTTGGAAAGTTGGGTTAAAGAGAGGTATTGAATTCACAAGTCTTTGGATCAAGTTACTGGATACAACCGACAATTTTATCCATTGGGCCAGATAAAAATGTTGGCTGGATCATTATAAATGATTAGAACAAAACAATAAATTTCTTTTCATATAACAACTCATATATCTGTATATATAAATATAGATTATTCTTTTTCAATTGTACCTACCTTTCCCCTTTCTCCACATCATTGTGTAAAATGGTTAACAGAAATATTTGTTTATATTGATCTATTTTCACCATTGTTGTTTTTATAGGGACATTGTTATGAGTCATTCACATGTCGTCCTGGGTATGACGATAAACAGCAAGGCCTCTGATAACGTTTTTGAAAAAATAATGTTGCCAGCTATACATTTTTGAGGAAAAAATATTAAAAGAAATAGATTTTTGACAAAACAAAAATATTACCAGGAAAAAACAAAAAAGTTGTCAGCATTAAATGACCCATTGAGGTTGATATGCCGTAAACAAACTAAACCAAACCATCATTCACATGTCTATCATATTCAGCAACATTACAAAACAGATCAATATTGAATCAATATTGAATGCAGATGTGAGAAATTCACATGGAAAATATAATATTGTTTAAATTCAACAAGAAAGAGGAAATTAAGAAAGAAAACAAAAAACTTACATGTTAAGACGAAACCAATAAGTAAAGCAATACATATTGATAGGTTGGCAGCAAATACAGACGCTTTATTAAGAATTGTTCGCATTCCAATCGTGAAAATGATCCCAAAAACCTGAGAAAAGAAGAAAAATGATGATAAAAATCCTGAATTTGTTTCATTTATTGGTGCCAATGTCAGGGAAAAAATTATCAAAAAAATAAAAGACAAGAACAAAAAAATTAATCTGAATTCTGTATTTATTTTATTTGTAGGCATATTGAGAAATAGTTGCCTAAAGAAATATGTAAGCAAATGTTCAGTTTAATCTCTCTCCCCAACTACCTCTATCCTATTATGTGTTTCCCAGATATAGATACATGCATCTAATATCAATCAATTTAGCAATTAATTAATTATATATATATATATATATATTCAGTTGTATGGATATGAGTTTGTTTGTTAGCTTTATCACTGATATTGAGCACTTTCCAAGTTATTATTAAAGTTATTAAATTAAACATTAAGTTACCATTTTCACATTGAAACAAAATTGCATTTTTGTAGTGGTACCGTAAATGTTCTAATGTAATAACTTATAATAAATAATTATTACTCTACTTTTAAATTAATACTATGAACGTTTGAATTTATGTTAATTTCTTTCTCTTTACATTTATATATATATATATATATATATATATATATATATATATATAACTTTAAAAATCAAGAGATCAGTTGAATCTGCTACTTTTAGCCATTTTCAAGGATTAAATATTGTAGACATACATACAACAAACTATTTCTTATTGAACAGTTAAAATATTTAATCATTGAAAATGGCTAAATGTATAGTCAAAAGTGCTTGGATAAAAAGATGATTCGGATAGTTTTTATATAATTTATCGTCTGAAAAGAAAAAAGTTATTAGATTGCATGAGAAATTGTATAAGAAACTAAATAAAAGTACCTTATCTATCATATTCAATGAAATGTGCATGAAAGAAGGATTGCTGCCTAAATACACAAATATATACATACATACATACATATATATATATATATATATATATATATATATGTGTGTGTGTGTGTGTGGATATACAAATCAATACTGCATTGTGAATGTCAGTTTCACACCTCAAGCAATCTTCAGACAAAGATCTGGCAATCTCTTGAGGTGTAAAACCAACAGTGACAATGCAGTGTTGATTCCTATGCTCAAAATTTTTATATATACAAACCCTCTAATTCCAATAGTGAACAGTCATCCCCTATAAATATATATAGCTGGCCACTTATATTCAAGGATACCCGTCTACTAGGGCAGCTAGCCAATCCCTATTGCAGACGCTTACTCAGGCACATTTGAGTTTATTCAACACCTACAGAACTCACCTGTGGTTTATACTGCAACTATGCTGAGCAGACCTTAGTTAGAGTTTCTGGGAAAGAGCGTGTTATATAGCGTGGTCAACAATTTGAACAAGGCCAGCACATTCAAGCCCTTGGCCATGATGAGTTGTGACCATGCTATCAACGGATCCCAAGAGTTCCATCTATCCAATTTCACTCACAAGGCTTGGGTCAATTTGTGGTATGGTTTTCAGGCACTTTTTGAAGGTGCAGCATGCTGGGATCGACCCCTCCAGTTTGATAACATCAGGTCTGACAAATCAACCATGGTGAAATTTGAACCCTGATCTCATGGTCGGCCATGTGCCCATTAAAAATTATATTATAATATAATTATACTATAATATTATAAATATAGCAATCTTTAAACACTATATATGTGTGTGTCTGTGTGTGTGTTTTGAAGAATAAGAGTTTGTTTTAAAAATGAAAAATATCAAATTTGTAATTTTAAACAGATGATAATTAAAGCAGACATTTTTCATTACTCTATTAACAGATTAATGAAAACATTTGTTGCGATTAAACAATTTGTAAAAAGACTGTAGACTGGTAGATATTTTATCTTTTACCTGTGCTGAGGCATTCATAAGCCCTGATGATGTTCCTTCAGGTTCGGGAAACGTAATCTCCACAGCAAACTCAAACCCCACTGGTAAGTAACCGGTCATGAAAAACCTTCAAAAGATTATGAAAGAAAGAACGTTCAGCTAAGTGCCATACGCGATACACGTTTGGGCAATTATTTCTCTTCAATTCAGGGCTGAATAGGTAGAAGATTTTCCCACAGTAGGTTGATGTTTCTTTTTGCAGTAGACTGGTTGCTAACCAAAACTATAGGACTCAGTCTATCCTGATATTTAACCCATAGATGGGGGAAGAAGAGATGGATTCATAACTTTCTCAAGGATATTTGCATGTAAGTGAATGTAATGAACCCAACTGGAATTCAAGAAATTCTACATTACACCACAATTTGCAGAACACAATTTTTTCAAAATATTTTATGTTTGATGCAAAAACAAAAATTCACACATCTTAATTTACAGCAACATTTGTTTGTTGCAAAGCAAAATCATATTTGTTTAGTTTTATTTATATGAAAAATACAGTAAACAATTAATCAAATCCCTGACACTGGTCAGTTTATATTGTCTGATGAGTTTGAAGCCATTGTCAAAAATGCAAGGATAATACGATGAACAGAATTAATAAAGTTTGCAATGAAAAGAAAAAAAATCAAAAAAGATGAAACAACAAAAATCATGCAAGCAAACAAACAATTTTGTTAAAGCAAATCAAAATTGGTAAGAAAGCAAAAGAATTCACAAACTATGAGTTGGTGTTTGTATGCAAAAGCAAAGGTCAGACAGCAAAGGTCAGACAGCAAAGGTCAGTAGGCCTCATCTCTCCACAAGGCAGGATGTGGCACAAGGCCGTTTTTATGTGGGGCGAGAATGAGCAAAAATTCCCCGTAGACCTTGCATGCATAGGGTCAAGCTTGTCTACTTTCTCTACCGAAGGCAAAGAGTTCAACAAGTCAGCCCAAACTGCCTGAATTGGCAGATCTGGACTGAGTCATATCAAAATGCAAGCCATCCCATTTTATTGGCCAAGAAAAATATCCCAGCATGCATTTTGTGTCCTTCTGACTATAAGAGGGAGAAAAGTTTTGCAATCATTCCTAATACTAATGGGAAATCAACAAAGTTTTCTTTGTAACATTATCATTGTACATTTTAATAAAAACACATAATGTTTTATTCAACTCTGGTCATTATCAATGTAGCTTTGGAGTTTTCTCTACATTCGTGCTAGGATCTAAAAATCTCACTTCTTTTTCCTTCTCATTTGAGTGTTTATATATCTGCCTGTCATATGTTTTTTTCAACTTGTGCAAATCCTAGACAGAGCTGGGTTAATCATGTGTTTACATGTCAGATCAGTCATTAACATTAGGTGAAGTGTGGATCAGATCTTGGTAGCTAGGAAGTTATTGTTCAGGTCAACACATTGATGCACTTAGCATCTCTGAAGGACACTAAGTGCAAAATCTATTTTATCATCATCTAATTGAAGTTATATACAACATTGGCTTTCAAATCTAAATTTAAATACAACATTAATCATCATCTGTCTCTTTGAATCTTGTTCTTCTATTGCCCTTTTTTCTCAATAATAGATTTTCCCAGATTCTTTCACTCTCAGTGACCCCTTTGCATCTTATTGGCTTTATTGCCTTGCTTAAGATGAAATGATTAAAAAAAGAAGCTTATATAAAAAAAGATTTTTTTCTTCACAGAAGAACATGACTTCTAATCCACAAAAAAGTGCTTCTCCTTTCAATGAGTATTTCTCCCTCATTTGCTGAAGATTTCTGATTTCTGCTTCAGTTTTGCTTTTTGTTTTCTGGAATTCTCAGTGTATTTTAGGTTTTGCTTCATAAAACAAAAAAAAACATTTAAAGATATGAAATAAGAAAAGGCAGTAAAAAACTTACCCTAGTGCACCTGCACTGAGAAAGAGAATCCAAATTTTTCCCAGGTCCAAAGTAAATGTGAAAGCAATCATTCCACCCATAGATAATAAATACATCATTAATGTGGTGCTCCTAAAATAATAATCAAAGAATATTTAAGATGATGTCTGAATTTCTTAGATGAACCATCTTTATTATTATTCATTTCATTTCTGTTCTCTTAACTCACAATACTCAGACCCTTTTTTATATCTTATGTTCATTAATCAGAAAAGAGTGGGAATAAGGAATTAATCACTAATAAAATTTGAAGTCATATTCTACGTTCTTGGAAGGTAATCTAACATGGATGGTATTTTAACAATTAAAATTCAAATTTACTTATATTCTATCTTATTTGATTTTCTTCTTGTCATAATGTTAGGTTACACCTTGTAGATATTGTCATTGGCACCCGCTCAAATCCAAGCATTGGGATCATCATCCTATCTCTCCCTGTACCATTTCTCTCCCTAAATGGCAGTGACAGAGATGGCTGTGAATCAAAGAGAGTTTGATTCACAGCCATTCATGTGAATCTGATTTTGGTGGAAAACTGTGCATGACTGAGAAGCCCACACACTTAGCCGGAAGCACCTCCCCCATGGTTCAAAGGAGATTGAGACAGGTGTGATCTGGCAAACCTAATTGCATTGGGCTGTTGGATTCTTGGTTGGTCAAATTCTTGTCAAATTTGTGGTTCCTGACTTTTGCAGGAAATTGACGTTAGCTGAGACATTGTGTAAATCAATGGAGATTCTGCCATTTGGGTCAAGTTTATGGGTTGGTCATTTTCCACAGAAGTGCTTCATTTTCATGCATACCATTAAATAAGATGAAAGAAAAACCATATTCTTGAAATTTGTGGATCTGCCTTTTCATGGAAGATCAGCTTTATTGAAATATCTTCAGACACACTGAATCACTGAAACATTTCTTTGAAATTTCTTCAGGATCTGCATTTTATCTGAAGAAATTTGATCAAATATCTTCAGGATTGAATCACTGAAGAAATTTTCTTGTGAAATATTTTCAGGATCTGAATTTTCAGTCAAGAAGATATTCACAAACATATCATTCAGGATTGAAACCATACTGTATTAATTTTTTCATCTTTGCATGTTCACATTTACCATAATGTCACATATTCTTTTATAAGATGGAAGAAAACCTTATTCTTGTGATTTGTAAAATGCATTTGCATACAAATAGGAAATTAGCTAGAATGAGTTAATACAATTATAAAATCATATTGTTGTCTTTGAACCATTTGTCAAACTGCAACAAATCAGAAAAAAAAAAAAAGATTTAGGTAATCACATGCATTTGACACATCTGGAGAAAACCAACATTTCTGTATTTTGTGGATCTGCATTTCTCTCTCTCTCACATATGTTCAAACATATGCATATATATATATATATATATTATATATATATAATGTTTTGTGTTGTGTGTTTTTACAGTGTGTGTGTTTAGTTTCCATTAATTTCAATATACTGAAGGCCATATTGTTGTGAAGTTTGTGGATTTGCATTTTCACAGAAGGCACCTTCAGTGAGACATATGCGTGCACACACTCAAGAGAATCAATATTCTTTTAAAGTTTGATGATCTATATTTTTATGGAAACCATATGTTGTCAATAATATTCATACACGCATTGGAAAAAAAACTATAATTTTGTGTTTCTCCATTTTCATATTGTGGATATTCACTGAATTTATACATTCTTTTGAAGTTTCCGGATTTGCATTTTTGCACAAGTCAAATATGGTCAATCATATGCATATAAACAGTGTGGCCAGAAGAAAACATTTTTGGTGATTTTTATCTGTATATTTTTCAGACCAATTTTAAATCATTGAATACACAATGGATGGAAACCAATCAATTAGTGAACATTAATTTGAATCTGTAAAGAAAATTCTTTTTCACTGCACCATAAACTCATATCACCTGAAAAAAATTTCAAATACTTGAAATCAGATATACCAATTGCTGATTAGTGAACATCTTTAGAATACCTCATTTCATAAAACCTAATGAATAAGTTATGGATCTGTACATCATCAACATCCTGAAGGGTTTTCCCAAGAAGAAGAACATTGTAGGTAAACTATTTTAGTCAGAAAGAATAAAGGGGATAGTTCAAGAACATTTTTGTTTTGTTGATACTATCCCAATGTCATCAATTTAATTTCAAATGTGACTTAAATAATTCTTTAACCAAATTCCCCAGAATCATTTTGAAAGACCCTGAAATTTATAAAGTAAAATCATTTCATGAATAATTTTTCCAAAATAATTTGAAAAGAGTTGGCAACATTTTCATGAACACTGTTGTGTCATTTTATATTTCATAAAAACACACTTAGATAAAATGTTTTCTTTCAAAATGTTTGTAATCTTCATTTTCAGTCAATGTGAGAGATTTAATAAAACAGGAAAAGACTTTAAAATAGGTGATTTTTTATGTTTGACTCTCATCTGGACAATAAAAATATTTATCCACTTATCCTTTTCTCTCTTCCTTTTTTAAGATGGATGAAAAAACAATCATATCAATTGCCTTCCATTTTCAATTTGGCTGTCACTGGCAGGCCAAAAGCAGGCCAATAGTGGTCTGCAAATAAACAAAAGGAAAAAGAACACAAAACAACAGGATTTGGCCACCTAGATATAATGGACAATGTCACTTATTTATATTAAAGTCAGCCAAAAAGGTTGTCAATTTTTAAATAAATTGTTTCTCACCAAAAAAAAAAAAAAAAATTTTTTTTTTTAAATTAAAAATGTTTTGTGTTATTTTCATAGATTTGCATTCAGTTGACCTTCCTCAAGCCTTCAAAATTTGTGTATTTAAAAATATTTTTTATCAAGTAAAAGGACACCCTGTTCTATAATCTTCAATAAAAAAAAAAGAAATCCATAGTATACAGAGTTATTGGACCTGACTTTTATTTACTAATGTCAAGTTTGAAACCCTGCTTATGTCAGTGATATCTCCATTTTATTAATTTTCTGAATTTTTAAAACTTTTTTTAAAACGTTTTCTGGAGAGATTTTTGGTAAGCACATGCACAAAAATTAGTGATAATAATTTTCTTAAATGAAGAATAAAAGAATATACTTTTATTAATTTATATAAATATTTGTTCTTTAATTAAAAATGTAAAAATGTATATATCTGTTCTTTATTTAAAAGAAACCTTTCTTTATATTTATTATATAAAAAAAGTTCCAGTTTTCATTATAAGAATAACTATGTCCAGGTAACTTATAAAAATTACATTGATCGAATTTAGTTAATGTTTCAATATTAAGAGACATCCATCCCTTATAAAATTGATCAAAATTTTATATTTTTTGTTCTATAAATTTCACATTGAGGATGGTTCCATGAATTGATGAGTGGCAAAAAATATTTCAAAAGTGTTTTCCTCCATGTTTTTTTTTTTCTGGACCATTAAATATTTCTGGTTGCTGTTTTCAATTTTTGGTGAAGAGACAGAAATCTTGCAAAAACTGTCTTGAGCTTGGCTGCTCAAATTTTCACTAGTTTGCAATATTTGCCAGACATTGCATCTTTGAATTACAATTTATTCTGCTCTTTATGGAATTGTCTTTATTAAAAAAAAAAAAATTAATTTCCTAGAAAATCTGCAAATGATGCGGATTTTGCCAAGTTCTTTAATTGAAAAAGATAAAAAATATGTCTGTTTTGGAATTATGAAGCCTTCTCATGAAAATCAAATCCAACATGAGTTAAAAAAACCGAAAGATTTTGGCTAATAAAATTTTAATAAAATATTAAATAAAATCCTGTTATTTTGTCTTCAAGTAAACAAATTTTCTTTTTATGTAACAAATATATTTACTGAAATAAAAATGATTTTTTCTGCATTCATTCTGATCTCATAAATTTTATTTGCATTGGCAAACCTCTACTATATCTATAATCTAATCAGAGGTTGGAACCCGGCTATCTTTGTTTCCTTATGGAAAAAATAATCCAATGCACGGTGTTGGTAAACTATAGCCTGCTGGTCATATCCCTCTGGGATATTTCATCTCTCGAATCGACTATATGAAATATACCATGTGATAATCTCTCTCTCCTCAAATAAAATTTTGATATTAATTTCCTTTACCGCTTTTTTCCTCTCAAATTCTTTGAGATTGTCTATTGTTTTTCCGACAACATAGACAATGTCTCTCCTCCACCCATCAGATCTACAGTTAACTGATATTTAGAAATGCTTCTCAGATGAAAGGATATTCTGTCTTAACAATATTTCACTGACCATGCAGGCATTCAAACGCTTAATTTTTCAATCTCCCATTCCCTCACACAGATAGTTAACTTCCCCACTCGTTTTGCCTTCAACCTTCTCTACTCGACCTGTGCTTTACATCCATCCCCGAATCCTGCAGCGCCTCGCAACTATGCCCTTTTGGTAACTCTGACCATGCAGTAGTATCGGTTAACATCTCCTTTAACTCCACCCCCTATAAAGAACCTCCTCCCACTAGAACTTCGTTCTATTATCAACTAGCTGACTGGGACGTGTTCCGTGATTTCCTCCGCGATGTCCCCTGGGATGGAGTCTTTAAGCTCCCCGTCCAAGAATGTGCTTCTGAGGTCTCTTCCTGGGTTAAAGCTGGAATCGACGCTTTCATCCCATCAAGGAAATATAGGGTTAAGTCGCGCTCCTGCCCCTGGTTCTCGGCTGCTTGCTCAGCCACCATCACCCATAGGAACCACTACTTCCACCTATACCGTAGCGACATGTCTGACTGCAATAGACGTCTCTTTGCCTCCGCCCGTAACGAGTGTAAGCGTGTCCTAAATGATGCTAAGTCACTATTTGCGGCTCGAATGAAGGAACGTATTGCATCTCGCAAATTTGGCTCCAAAGATTATTGGCGTCTCTGCAAGAGTGTATTGAATAATTGCAAACCCTCTATACCTCCTCTATTCAACCAGTTCAAGTCTTGACCTCCTCTACCGACAAGGCTGAATGCTTTGCTCGAAATTTTCATCGAACTCGACGCTCGACTCTTCTGGTGTACCCATACCTGACTTTCCTCTTAGAACTGAGGCCATATTGAGTGGGTTAAACATAACCCCAACCTTGGTACTGGGCGTTATCTCCAATTTGGATCCCAACAAGGCAAGTGGTGGAGATGGGATACCAGCCATTGTCTTAAAAAAAAATGCGCGCCTGAACTGGCGCCCGCCCTTTCGAAACTATACAACTACTGCCTCAAGGAATCTTGTTTTCCCTGACTGCTGGAAGTTCTCTTCGATTGTTCCTGTCTTCAAGAACTCCGGCGACCCCTCTGACCCTTCCAACTACCGTCCTATCAGTCTCCTTCCCCTCTTCGGCAAAATCTTCGAAGCTCTAATCAATACCGGGGTGGTTAACCACCTCACATCCAATAATCTGCTCTCAGACAAGCAATATGGTTTCCGCTTTGCCAGATCTACAGCCGATGTGCTCACAGCCATCACTGAAACAGTCTACCGAACTCTCCAAAATAACGGGGAAGCCCGAGCCGTGGCACTAGATATCTCCAAAGCATTTGATAGGGTTTGGCACGCCGGCCTTCTCCTCAAGATCCAGGGTTATGGCATTACGGGTCGATTATATAACGTAATACAATCATTCCTGTCAAACCGTGAATTGAAGGTCGTTCTGGCGGATTCTCCTCCAGTTCCTATCCCACGAACGCAGGAGTTCCTCAAGGCTCCATCCTAGGCCCCCACTCTATTCCTTATCTATATAAATGACCTTCCTGACGCCGTAACTTCTCAAGTCGGCATCTACGCGGATGACACCACAATTTATTCCTGCCTCAAAAACAAATCCAGTCTCGCTGACAAAACTCACCTTGACGTGCGTCTCGAAAAAGGACCTCCAATCGATTGTGAACTGGGGCAAGATTTGGCTGGTCAACTCAACGCTTGAAGACTAAACTGCTCTCTATTAATCACCACAGAGAGCCTTCCCTTCCCTCCATTATAATGTCTGACGCTCAACTTCCCGAGAGCAACTCTCTGCGGCTTCTCGGTCTCACGTTGACTGCTGACCTGAGATGGAATAAATACATCGAGTCAATTGCCTCGTCCACTGCGAGGAAAGTTGGCTCCCTGAGCCGTGCTAGGAAGTTTTTCTCCCTGAGTCGATCCTCCAGATATACAAATCCACAATTCGCCCTTGCATGGAGTATTGCTGCCATATATGGTCTGGCGCCCCTTCTGTTTGCCTCGGGGTTCTTGATAGGCTCCAGAGGCGGATATGTAATATGGTTGGCCCTACCCTGGCGTCTCGTCTACAGTCACTTTCTCACAGACGCACCGTCGCCTCCCTCTGTCTGTTCTACAAATACTTTCATGGAAATTGCTCCGAGGAACTGCATTCGCTGGTTCCCAAACTTCATGAGTTCAAGCGCCCTCGAGGCTGGCATCCCGCTCTCACCCCTTCACTGTCGAAAACTCATAAATGTAGCCGTCTCTACTACTCTAATAGCTTCATGTCTCGCACCTCTCGCCTGTGGAACTCTCTTCCTTCTCCTGTTTCCCTGAGAGTTATAATCTCCAGCTATTCAAGTGTAATGTCAATCGACATCTCCAGTTGCCTTAATCTATCTACTACCCTCATCCTTTCTTCTATCACTCCTATCTGATCTTCCTATTTTCTGTAACCCCTTGTGTCCTAGTGGCTCCCCGCCTTGCTTGGGGTGAAATGCTTAAAAAAAAAAAAAAAAAAAAATTCATTTTGGAATTTGACACAGCACAAGAGAAAAGCATTTGCAAAAATGAACCCCTAAAATATACATATAGATAAATTTTAACTGATCCACATTTACAGTGAATTTTGATGAGTGGAATCATAAGTTTTGAACCAAAATAGACAGATTCTGAAATTGACAAGTATGTAAAGATGAAATGACTTACAGGGAAATACTGCAGAACTATTGTATTAAGTAAAGTGGAAATGGCATAGTAACAGCCAGTGTTCATGCCTAAAAACAAGGAAAACACATACAAAAATAGTTACTCTGAATATGACATGTCTGCAAAGAAAGGTTATATTGCATAAAAACATTATTAATCATTTAAAATATATAAAAACAACAACAGATTTGATTGGGGTACAAATAAAAGTTTCTTATAGAAAAGATAAAATAAATATTTGGTTAATTGAAAACTGGCATTATGTTGCAATTTGTTTGGAGGAAGGAAAATCAACATCTTTGAAATTCAATGCATATAAATTTCTATCTATCTATCTATCTATCTATCTATCTATCTATTTATCTATCTATCTATCTATATATATATATATATATATATATATATATATATATATATACATATTATGAAGTTGTCAAAGTCCAACAATTATTTTAAGACATTTTTATGTTTATACATTCTTTTTATAGATACTGTTTATTATAAAACAGAGCATTTACTTAAATATTTGTATCTATAAAAAGAATGTATAAACATAAAAATGTCTTAATATATATATATATATATATATATATATATATATATTTATATATATAACCATTCATTCTCACCAGGAGAGATGCAGCCATATCAAAACAAGAATGCATCTTTGTATTGAGTAAGTTATATATATATATATGCATACATATATATATATATATATATACATTCATATATACATATATATATATATATTACATTCTTATATACATACATACATATATATATATATATATATATATATATATATATATATATATATATATATAATGTCAAAAGTGTGTGTAAAAATATAAATAAATATAAATATATATAATTATTTATATATTATATGTGTGGTACTTATTAGAAAGTGCTCAATATCAGAAATAGAGCTAACATAAGCATGAAACCCAGGGTCACAAACTCACATCAATCCAACCAAAAATATATATATATATATATATATATATATATATATATATATATATATTGCATTCATATATACATATTACATTCATATATACATACATACCTATATATATATTTATATATATGTGTGTGTGTTCTTCATAAATTCAATCTATGGAAAAAGTGATTTTTACCAAAAGGAACAACTAAATAAAGAGTGTTCAATACAATTTTCAAAAACAAAACAGGTGACATCTTTTAAAAATGGAAAAAAGGGGAAAAATTTTGAGGAAGCTGAAATTGCACAAGACAGAAAATACAAAAGGTGCATCCAATTCATTTCTACAACTGAATAGGAATGTCCCAAAGGGGTTTTGTGGTTTCAATTGTTTATTGTCACAGGGACTTTATGTAGTCCTTTACTGAAAGGTTCAACTTTAATGTTTGGTATCCATCCATATTGAATGTTTGATTTCATTCAAATTCTTCTCTGGAAGATGCTTAAAAGAATTTTCTCTTTTAGGATGTGAATCTGCCTCCTGGTTAAAAATTATCTCTTAGTACTTCTTTCTTTCCCTGTGAATATTTATGACCCTTTCACCTGGACTAATCCCCCCCCAGGCTTTGAAATGTGAGTGCTTCAATGCCTTGATGACTAAAAATGCTTCCTAATCTTATCAGCAGGTTAGTCTCTGTTTATAAGAAAACTGGAGGCTCCCAAAGACTTCAATTTCAGAATTTAAGGGGAAATCAGATCACGTGATCTGATTGGTCAATAAATACAATGAAATATATTTTTTTCCACAAATTCAAAAAATGAATCCATAACAATTCACAAAGAAATAATTTCAGTGGTTCTTTAACCACTAATTCTAAAAATTGATTTTCACATCTAACAATTTTTTTTTCACAAAACTCTGGCATAAAAATACACTTTTCTCAAAGGTACGGGTAAGAAAAACAAAAAATTGCCAAGATGATTAGACATTTATTTACTCACTAAAGACTAACTTATAACAAATAAAAGTTTTATATTCTCCCCGAAAGAGAATGTGCAATAAACAAATTTTTTTTATTGGAATTTTTTGTTTTTTATAGGAACACATTTATTGCAAAAAATTTTTATACAAAGGTAATATTAATATTTCAGTTTCTATACCAAATCTAAGGATTATCAGGACAATGTTTCTTGGAGACTTTCTTTGAGGCCTTCCAGACTTAAAAGTCATGAAACCACTGATTGCCTCATTGTTTTATTAATTTCTCTTTTACTCTGAAGCCTAAAACTTTATCTAACTTGCATCTATGTTTAATAAAACTTCTATTTTTATCATTTGAGTCTTATCACTCTTGCAGTCATCATTATAAGATCTCAAATAAAAGTTTCCATCACTCATTCTATCTATTGATTCTCAATAAAGATACTTTTCATGAGAATTGCTAGTTTTCACTAAATTATCAATATAAAAATATAAAAATTTTTTTTTAACGTTTCAGTGCATTCATCTCTGGGAAATTTATTGACATGACGTTTAATCATATAATTCATTATAATAAATGGACTGGCAACAAATCCAAAATAGTAAGGAAGTACAATGCTAACAAATCAAATATTCTCCATTTTTCATAGAATAACAAAATCCATTATCTACTCCAGCTTCAAGTTTTATTAAAAAATCCTTTCTAATGTCTGCCAGAAATACATATTCATTAGTATGGAATAAAAATAATAATTCAAACATGTTTTCTATGAGGATTTAGGGTAGGTGGCTTCATTTAGGCTTAAGCGAACAATTAAAGACATGTCTAATTTTGGTATTTGTTTGGTTCTCAGATTCAAACACTGGTCCATGAGGTATCCAAATGTAATCTTTAAACCTAACAGGAAAACACCCATCTATTCTATGATCCTCTTTCCTTCTTGCTTGTCAAATAATTCAAACATCTTCTTCATACAGATTCTGTTGCTTTAAGCTGTTCACTACTCCATTCTGTACCTTAAGGGCTACAGCATGGTTTGACGGGACAGAGTTAATTTTTTCCTCCTCCTAAGGCAACTTTACATAATAACAATTTTTTATAGGATTTTCAAACAGTTCAATATTCTCTTTGTCATAATCACTAACAGATTTTTCTTCATTTAAGTCATTTGATGCTTTCTCAATCTCAATTAAATATCTATCAATGGATATGACATTATCCCTCAATGTGTTAGTGTCACAAAGAGAGTTAGAAATTTTGGAAGTTTAATTTTTAATGAAGTTACTTGATGTATTATCAGCATCAGAAATTTCATAATTTACATCAGCATCAGAAATTTCATAATTTTCATCAGTGTCACAAATTTCATAATTTTCATCAGTATCATAAATTTTGTGATTTTCATCAGCGTCACAAATTTCAGAATTTTTTCAGCGTCAGAAATTTCATAATTTTCATCAGTGTCACAAATTTCATAATTTTCATCAGCATCAGACATTTCATAATTTTCATCAGTGTCATAAATTTCATAATTTTCATCAGCGTCATCAATTTCATAATTTTCGTCAAATTTCATAATTTTCATCAGTGTCAGAAATTTCATAATTTTCTTCATTAACAGAAATTTCATAATTTTCATCAGATTCAGAAATTTCATAATTTTCATCAGCATCAGAAATTTCAGAATTTTCATCAGCATCATCAATTTCATAATTTTCATCGGTATCATAAATTTCATAATTTTCATCAGCATCATCAATTTTATAATTTACGTCAAATTTCATAATTTTCATCAGTGTCAAAAATTTTAGAATTTTCATCAGCATCAGAAATTTCAGAATTTTCATCAGTGTCAGAAATTTCAGAATTTTCACTTTCAACAAAGACACTAGATATTTCATCAAAGTCAGAAAGTTCAGAATTTGCAACTTCAACAAAATCACTATACATTTCATCAGTGTCAGAAATTTCAGTCACTTGATAATTCCTCAGTGTCAGAAATTTCAGAATCTTCAATTTCATTGAAGTCACTTGATAACTTATCAGTGTCAGAAACTTAAGAATCTCAAATTTTAACAAAGTCACCAGACACTTCATCAATGTCAGATATCTCATAATTTTCAGCAAAGTCTTCAGACTGATACTGCCATTCAGGCACATTGTTCAAGTAATTAGAATTTTGCTCGAAGTGATACACTTTGTCATAGAAGGCTTCTAATGTATCAGAGTGATACTTTATGTCACAAACTGTTTCATTTTCAATATCTTTCAGATCAAAATCTAAATCGATATGAATATCAATTATTTGATCTGTGAAAGGTTCTACAGTATCTAGACATTTAAGTATAGCTTCTTCCTGTTTAGTTCTCTTTTCAAGTTAACACATTGTCAGTCTTAATACTGAAAAGATATTAATATATTTTTTAAGAAATGACAGCAGAATTTTACCTTTAAAATTCTCTGGATAAGTTTTTGAAGTTATCACTTCAGTTATCACAATTTAGTAATTTAAGTCTGAAATATTGAGTAAATATTAATTTTTTTCACAAAAACAATTTTTGTTGCTTAATACTGAATTTTAAAAATAATTTCTAAGAAAATAAAAGGCAGAATTTCACACACAAAATTCTCCAGCTTAGTTTTTTCAAGTTAAAACTCAGTTGACATAATTTAGTAATTCCAGTCTTAAATACTGAATAGATATTAATTTTTTTTTTTTTAAGAAATGGCTGAATTTTAACCTTTAAAATTCTCCAATAAGTTTAAAACAGAATTTTTGTTACTTCAGTCAATAACTGAATTTATATTGAAATAAGTTTTTAGGATAGAATTTTACACATAAATTCTGTTTAGCTTTTTAAGTTAAGACCACACTTTTTACTTTTACTTACTTTTTACATCAAGAAATGTTTTTAGAAATTGTTTCAAGGGGAAGCCGGAATCCCTTTTTATTTTTAAAAACTTGAATAAACTGAAATGTTTTTTTTTTTTGTTTAGTTTTGGCATGAGAAAAGTTATCCAGCCAGATGGTACAAAATTTCCTTCAAACTGCACACAGCCAAATTCTTGTAAAAATGAATATAAATTTTGTTCTTTACCTTCAGGAATCAACAAATAAATTACATTTTTTGTGAAAATATAAAAATTTCAATAACACAAAGACCAAATTCATCATTTTTGTGCAAAACGTAATTAAATTACACAAAAAGACAAAATATTTTTCAACAAAATATAAAAATTTTAACTCTAAATCTAAATTCTTGTGCCAAACACAAAAACCTAGTTAGGAGGAATAGAAAGTTGTATAAGGTGCAATCAAGACTCAAACCACTGTGTAAAAATAAACTTTTCTCAAAGGTACATGGAAAAAAACCCCAAAAAACCTGGATGATTAAACTCCCTAAAGACTAACTTATAATAAATAGATTTTTTTGTACAATGTCAGTAAAGTAATTCCAAAAATGATTCATGTCCTAAAATAATTGATAATCTGAATAAATAGAGGAGAAAGTACATCTTTGGACAGACAATTTCTTTAATGCAATACAAATTAAGAAAACAGTCCTATATTTAAAAACAATATTATTGATACATGACACTTTATCCATATAACATAAGATGAAAAAAAAAACAAGTATTCACTTACCATAGGTGATCATTAAAAGTGTGTAACCCCAGTTTTTGATGAGTCTAAACAAAGAATGTAAATAATTCTCTGATTCAGATGCTGCTTGTACAGCTAACATTTGAGCCCGACTTGGAGGTTGCGGTGGCTGTTTTTGGAAACCTAAAGTAAAAAAAATACAAGTGTTATCTTGAAACAATCATAGAAAACAATGGAAATTGATTTTCTGTATTATTAATATTACTTCCCCTTTTCACTACATTCTTTTTCAAAGCTTCTCAATCGCAGTAAGCTTATTGTTAATTTTACTCAAAGTTGTTTTCTGTTGCCATTGCAGGAATTGACAACACAACTATGAAATTCAAACAAATTTAAATTCATGGATCAGAGGCACCTTCAGTGGCAGGATAAACTTTTTGTACAGCAAATAAAGTCACATACAGTGTGATTAAGATTAAATACCTAATGGGATTTTCAATTCAATAAGTGACCACCTGCAACACTAATTCATTAATAATTGAATATTCAAGAATATTATATAAAATCTATTTGGATTAATATCTTCTTTTTTGTTTTGATGGATATGATGAATGAGTAAAAAACATTTCAGCAAAGCTGAACAAAATTTTGCCAGGTTAAATTAGGTCAAGTATTACTTTGAAATATGTCTTTCTCTTAACTAATTTTCAATGCTTTGCTATTGGTCAAAAGCATTGAAATATTTGTGTGAATCAATAATTTGCTTCCCTGGAAAGAAATCATAGTCAAGGTCTTCCTACCAATCTTACCATGTACGTAAGAAATCACTTTTGGAAATGAAGAATTATCTTTGGTGTAATTAGTGAGACTTTATTTTACTTGCAATTGCATTCCATATTCTTATAAAATATCTTTTCATTGCTAATTACAATTGTTGTCTGAATTCTAAAGATTATTATTATTATTATTATAATTATTACAATTATTATTATTATAATTATTATTATTATCATTATTATTATAATGATTATAATTATTATTATTAATAATTATTATTATTAAAATTATTATTATTATTATTATTATTATAATTATGATGATGATGATGATGTTGTTGTTGTTGTTGGTGGTGGTGGTGTCATAATGTCAACAAACTCTTTTTACAACTCAATAACTTTTTGAAAGATCCTTGCAGAATAAAATGGTTTGGCAGTCTTCTTGTGGTGTTCTTTCAATTTTCTGCTATTATTATTCTTTTTTATAATGTGTCTTCTTAGCTGGAGAATATAGTAAATTGGTCATTGTCAGAAATCATAAAAAAAATTTTCAGGATAAAAAGTAACATTAAATGTATAAAAAGATGACTCTATTTCTACAAATTAAATTTGACTTTTATCATCAACAATTAATTTATTAAAAATTAAAATATTACACATTATAACTACTATAATTTCATCATTAAGGTCTGCATCCAATCAACTCTCTCCTTTACAGCATAAAGTAATCAATGTACACAGAAATAAGGTTATTTTTGATTGGTTAATCATTCATCAGCACAAGTGCCATTTAAATTAACTGCCAGTGTCACCTATTTAGACAAACTCTAACCAAGCTGTTATTAAGGAAGATAACTCAAAATTCACATATATATCAACAATTACTATAAATTAAATGAAACTTTTATCTGAAATTTTTTAGATCATGAAAATGACTTGAAAAATATGGAACTGAAAATAATCTTAAAACTTCTTTCATTATGTACAGTATTTACATTAGTCGGACTATTGTCCTCATCTTTGTCGCCATATTTGTCACAACGTTTTGGCTGTTGTACGCTCCGGCCTTCCACTGTGCCATGTGTCCTGGTGTTGGTTAGATCCAGTGACAGACCCAAAGAAGGTGAGTTCAATACCTGGTTAAGGCAGTGGAGAACTTCCAGAGGGAAAGTTAGCAGGAGATAACTGATAACTGACATCCATCAAACATGGCATGTGGAACTAGAACAGTCTACCCCAGTGATCAAAATAAAGGGTTCAGTTCGAAATTCCAACTACCTGAAGAAGGCCGGAGCATACAACGGCCGAAACGTTGTGACAAATATGGCGACAAAGATGAGGACAATAGTCCGACTAATGTAAATACTGTACATAATACCTCATCTCAGAAATATAGACAGATTCTTTCATTATGTAAATTTTCTTTCATCAATTTTCTAACATTTTTGTCATTATTTCAGTGACTCATATTTTTAAATAATATTGATATTTTAAACTCATTTAAAACAACAATGAATTTTGACATCCTATGAATTTTTATCATACTTTAACAAGACAACAATCTAAATAAGATTGTGTTTTTCATATCTCCCTTTTTGTATTAATTTCTTGAATCAGACATTATCTTCATTCACATTCAGACTAATGACCTTTTGGAGCATTTTATCCTTCAACATTCTTTTGGTGTGTATCCCTATACATTAAATAAAATTTGAATTTACCTGGGGTTTACCTGGATTGACAGAGACCTGAAGAAGACAGGGGGACACAATGACTGAAATGTTGTGATAATAACAACAAATGATGAGGATATTAGTCTGAAAGTGAATAATTAAAATATTCTGTGGTCCATATAACATCAGAACAACCTTCAAAAGCTTGATGACACTTCGCAGATATCTCTCCTAAGTAAGACCCCCCCCATAGACAAGAACATGACTAAAGACTGTGTGTACGCCATCCCATGCAGCTGTGGAAAGAAATATAAAGGGGAGACAGGCCATCCCCTTAAGGTAAGGCTTCAAGAATACCAGAAAGCTGTAACACAAGGGGAAGTGGAAAAATCAGATGTGGTTGACCATATATGGAGAGAAAAGGGAGATCACTGCCCTCTGTGGGATCAGGTTGAGATCATAGACAAAGAACACCGTTGGAAAATTCGTAAACTTAAGGAATCAGCACATATGCTAGGCCACAAAAATCTCCTGAGCTGACCAAGCATAGAAATGAATACAATATGGGAACCAGTAATAAGGAGTGCCAGAGAAAAGCGATAATAACAACAAAAATTGCAATATGAGCTCTGGTAAAAACATGCAATGATAACAGCAAAAATTGCAATATAAGCACTGGTAAAAATGGTTGCTGAAGACATTAGGTTAATAATACCCAGAAATTCATACACAGATGTCCTCAAGGACACATGGCACAGTGGATAAAGGCATTAGTTAAATCCGGTGACAGGACCCAAAGAGTGTGAGTTCAATACCTGGTTAAGGCAGTGGAGAACTTTCAGAGGGAAATTAACAGGAGATAACTCATAACTGACATCCATTAAACATGGGGTGTGGAACTAGAACAGTCTACCCCAGTGAGTGAAATAAAGAGTTCAGTTCGACACTCACCTGAAGAAGTCCAGAGTGTTCAAAGGCTGAAACGGTGTAATAAATATGGTGACAAAGATGAGGACAATAGTCCGAATAATGTACATAATACCTCATCTCAGAAATATAGACAGATACTAAAATATTCTTGTTTTAATCAAAAAGAGCTCAGGCTCCTGTATCCCCATTTTGCCATCTATTCCCAAAAGTTCATGCCCTCCCCTATCTCTCTTGCTCCTAATATGCCTCGCAAGGGTTAGGTTTTTCAACTCCTGTCAGATTTCAAGATGAAAATTAATAGAAGTTTTAAAAAAAAAAGTAAAGTACCTTCAAAATTAACAAAAAAATGAAATTTGAATGTTTTTCCGATTCTTCAAAAACAGAATCTGTCCCCCCTTCCATAGATTTTTAAAATGATCATCCCTTAGAAATTCAAATATATCTGAACTTATGTCTAAGGTCATAAAAAGCATTTACATAAATTTCATAAATATTTTAATTTTTCATTTTTATTTCATAACCAAAGGAAGAGGCCATTATTATTTAAAGTCTTCCTAATTAATGTCAAGGTTGGCAAAGGTTTTAATGTAATTAACAAAAAATTAATTCTGATTTATACTCCTTGAGTATTGTGAATTTTTCAAGCATATGAATGTACTGACTACTGTGAGTTGAACAGAAGATTTCTATATTTTTTAAAGGAGACACAAGAATCACTGCCTTGAAAATCTGCATTTTACTTAGACTTAAACAACAGCTATAAACTTGCTACCTTTGTAGTCATCAGGCAAAACAAAGTACCACTTGATTGTACAGTGAACATAATCAACAGTAATTGGAGGTAAATAAAATTTTATTTTCTTATAACTTTAATAAATGTTAACAGAAAGAACACTTCTACTCAGAATTAGAAAAGGACAGCTGAAATTCCATAATAAGGAAAGAGGGCTTGGAAAACTTAACCCTCACAGGGCCTATCAAGAGAAAGAGAGAGAGGGGAAGGGTGAATGGATGGCAGAAGTGCTACTTTTTGTACTGCAGTAAATGGGGTCAAGTGACAACTCGGTCTGGGTGAAGACAAAGTAATTATTAGAAGGTTAAATGTAACAACAAATTAATTAGGATATTGGTAAATAATTTTGGAACTAAACTTGACTTCAGTTAACCATACGAGGAGAAGGAAAAAAATGCTCAAAGTCACCTACAACAAATACATATAAAAAGCACCAAAATCAAGATCATCACTTAGTACTTTATTTCTGGCTACAGGAGGAATCAGATTACAAATTCCTGTCATATTCCAAGACTGTAAAAAGGGAAGAATGAATTGTTGTTCAGAGAGTGAGTGAGAGAAGGACAGTGAGAAAGAGGAAAGAGAAAGACACTGAGAAAGAGAGGAGAGAGAGAGAGAGAGAGAGGGAGAGAGAGAGAGAGGAGGACAGTCAGAAAGCGGTAGAGAAAAGGAAAGAAGGACAGTGAGAAAGAGAGAGAGAGAAAGATGAACAGTGAGAAAGAGGAAGAGAAGGATAGTGAGAAAGAGAGAGAGACAGAAAGTGAAAAAGAGAGAGAGAGATGGACAGTGAGAAAGAAGGAGAGGAGGACAGTGAGAAAGAGGGAGAGGACAGTGAGAATGAGGAAAAGAAGGACAGTGAGAAAGAGAGGAGAGAAAAGGAAAGAAGGACAGTGAGAAAGAGAGAGACAGACAGACGAACAGTGAGAAAGAGGAAGAGAAGGGTAGTGAGAAAGAGACAGAAAGTGAAAAAGAGAGAGAGAGAGAGAGAGAAGGACAGCGAGAAAGAAGGAGAGAATTACAGTGAGAAAGAGGGAGAGAAGGACAGTGAGAAAGAGGGAGAAAGAGAAGGACAATGAGAAAGAAGGAGAAAAGAAGAAAGAGGGAGAGAAGCACAGTAAGAAAGAGAGAGAAGGACAGTGAAAGAGAGAGAGAAAGAAGGACAGTGAGAAAGAGGAAGAGAAGGACAGAGAGAGTGACGGACAGTAAGAAAGAGGGAGAGAAAGATGAACAGTGAGAAAGAGGAAGAGAAGGACAGTGAGAGACAGAAGGATAGTGAGAAAGAGAGAGAGACAGAAAGTGAAAGAGAGAGAGAAGAACAGTGAGAAAGAGGAAGAGAAGGACATTGACAAAGAAAGAGAGAGAGAAAGATAATGAGAAAGAGGGAGAAAAAGGGAGAGACAGACACTGAGAAAGGGGGAGAGAGAAGGACAGTGAGAAAGAGGGACAAAGAGAAGGACAATGAGAAAGAGGGAGAAAAAGGAGATAATGAGAAAGAGGAAGAGAAGCACAGTGAGAAAGAGAGAGAAGGACAGTGAGAAAGAGAGAGAGAAGGACAGTGAGAAAGAGAGAGAGAAGGAGAGATTAAGAGAGAGAGAGAAGGACAGTGAGGAAGAGAGCAAGAAGGATAGGGAGAGAAAGACAGTGAGAAAGAGAGAGAAGGGGAAAGGGAGAGAAAGAGAGAAACTAAAAGGCTTTCAAAATACACAAAATTCAAACAAAAACAAAAGAAAATTTGTTTTGCTCATTAACTTTTCTACACTAATTAAATAACAAACACATGATAGGAATTGATGCTAACATCTTGAATCGCTGTACAAGAGAGAATGCAACTAAAAATATATTTCACACTTCATATTTTTGCAAAATTGGTTTGCCTTGTGTATGTGCCTCAGAGGGAATATGTATTCTTATCATGTACACTAATGTGCAGAAGTCTTTGACTATATTAAACTTTTGGAAATTTCTAATAATTCACAGCTTATAAATAAATGTTGCATAACTGTTTTTCTACAGATGAAATATTGGCCGAATTGGAGTCACGTCCATACCTAATTAGCATATTTTGTAGCAGAGATGCAAGATGATTTGCGAAAATGATTGCAAGGATTTTTGGCCAAATAACATTTTGGAATTTCTCTTTTTGGAAGAACTGCCAATATTTCTTTACAACTGTGTTGATTTTTCCTATATCCACTAAAAATTCTTACATCGAATACATGGCCATTTTGTCAGGGGTGGGGGAGTCTTAAATGGAGTTTTGATTAAAAGAAGAAATAATTTATTAAGATGAAAATATCTTGGATGTGGATTATTTACATGTGAACTAATATCCTCATTTTTGTTGTTATTATCAAAATGGTCTTCATTAATGTAAATTTCACCTGGATCCTTCTCTGTAATCTTAGTGACTGCAATTAAAAGAAATTGGTAACTGACAGTTGAAGAATTAGAAAACTAGGCAATTACATGGACTTTCTGAAAAATATTTTGATTATTTGGATATCCTGTCTGGCCATTCTTCATCTCTCATAGGATTCTTTTTAAACAGATATTGTATTACTAAAGTCAGTAAAGCCAAAATTTTGTTATCAGTTTGGCTTTTCCCAAAGCTAAAGACATTCTTGAAAGTAAGAGATTCCTGACTCTGGATGAGATTAAGGAGAATAAAAAAAATCTGATGGTGATCCCTGAAGAGGATTTTACATGCTGTTTTGAAAAGTTCAAATCTTGCTGGGACATTAAATGTCTGGATCATTTCCAAATCTCATACAGATTTAATCTATGTAGAACGATAAAATCAGGAAATGTCGAGGATGTTGACCTGTGTTATTGACTGATTTGCCTTCATCTATTGACTGCTGAAATTTCAAACTTTTTAGATGTAAACATTAACTGTATCTTTGGACAAATGAATTTTTTTTTTACTTACCAACCAAACAGAGCAGGAAAAGGGCCGTTGTAACCCCAGCCGTCCCATAGAACATGTGTGACAAGTCCCGGCCAACATCTTCAACTACTCCATTGTCTGTAACTATGACTGGTGGCACTAGAAATCCAATGGCTACTCCCACCTGAGAAAAGAAATTGAAATTAAAAACATATAGATAAATATATACAAACACATATTGCTAATAATACACACACATCTATCTATTTACACTATTTACATTATTTAGACTGTTGTCCTCATCTTTATTTTTTATAAATATTATATTATAAATGAGATTTATGACAATAAAAGTAAGGACAACACTCTGAATAATGTAAATATTGTAAATAGTTACAACACCTCATCTCAGAAACATAGACAGACACATCTATCTATCTATCTATCTATCTAGCTAGCTAGCTATCTAACTCTTTGTGTACGTGTAAACAGGTATCCATGGAGAACAAAAATATATATACATACCCTGGCAAAAACAGACTACTCACGGGTACACACATGAGCCCTACGCAACATAGGAAAGATGTGTATGTGTGTGTGTATGTGTGTGTGCATGTGTGTGTCTGGGCATATCTATGTATCTATGTGTATGCATATATGTATATATACATGTAAATATATGTGTATGCTGATTCCATTTTATAAGACAGTATGTATATATGAGGAGGGAATATATATGTATACATACACATCTGCAGGCTAAGGGGACATGCATGCCCACACAATACACAAAAATGGAAATAGATTTGACAGTCTTAAGGGCAGTATAGGATAGGAAAACATCTCTCATCAACACATCTATCATCACCACCACTCAGACTAAACCTAATGATTTTATTAGCACTCAGGCAGAAATTCACTTTTGCCAACAGTCCAAAAATGCGATCAAGGCTTACTATGAATACAGAAAATAAATAATGAAACATTAAAATAACATAATGAAAATTTATTCCTTTCAAAATTAATTCCTTTTATTTTCCTGAAGAAGGTCACAAGACCCAAAACCCGTGTAGCAGAAATATGAAGAATAAAATATAATATATGCACTAAAAAAAATACACATTATAACCAAAAAGCATTTGCTGTTTCTTGCTTTTATATATATATATATATATATATATATATATATATATATATATATATATATTATATTTTTATTATAAGAGATTATAATAAAAACATTTTGAAATCACTGCACAAAAGCTTTTATGTTTTAATACTATGATTGTATTTCTATAGGTGATGGTAAGTAACATTTAATCACCAGTTACTTACCATCGCCTGAATATATATATATATGTATATATATATATATATATATATATATATAATGAAAAACAAACAGTACAAAATGAAAAATATCAGGATTTTCTTTTTTTTCTCCTCTACATTTCATTCTTTGATAAAGTTTTAATAAAAGCGAAACGTCAGATTTATAGAAATTTTTCTATATAAAAACCGAAAGCCAAATGACTTTTGACGTGCATGGTTAATATTAAATGTAGAACTATTCTAATCATTAACAAATAAGCACAGGTGCATATGTTTTATTCATTGCGATTTCAATATTTGAAAAAGATAAATGGACATAAATATACTTCCATGTTGAACCATAATTACATTTCTATAAAATTCCATCTCATTACACCATCCAGATTTTGTTGGCCTTATTCTCTTTTATTTGGTGAAAAAGTTGGAATTAATTTTAAGTAGCTGAATTCATAAGTAGTAAAAATTCATATGATATAGTCCATTGTGATGGTGTTTCTATGGGTTCCATTCTAGGACCAACATTTAGTAACTTCTACATGACTAACCTAAAAAATAAGGTACTTAATACCGCAAAATCCCCTCCATTTACCTAAGATATGCAAATGACATTCTCATTTGACATAGACAAAATACATGAACTACGAAAAAACTTAAAAAAACTATGTACTTAAGTTCACATACAAACTTAACAATGACAATAAAATCCCGTCTCTTGATCCATAGACACTAATAATAATATATTTACTACCTCCCCATATAAAAACCCAACCAACATAAACACGTGCACCATTAATTATAAAAGTGAATGTTCTATTACGAAATAGCTATTATACAAAACTTAAACCCTGCAAAAGCAAACTCTTCAACAAGAAAGATTTTCTATACTGAATTAAAAAAATATTAAACAAACCCTCATTAATAATGACTTTCCTAATCAGATAAGCTATTGAGAACATAAACATAAATAAAAATTAATACAGCATCAAATATCTCTAAATATATTAAACTACTAAACCATAATCAAATGCATTCTAACTATAAGTAGAAGGAAAAACTTCTAAAAAAACTCATGAACACTAATATATCCCCCCACTGATCAAAGTAAAAAAATAAAATTAATTATATACTATACTAAATTTAATACAACCAACCTAGTTGTTGAAATCAATTTTTCTCCGTTAATTATAATTTTACAAAAGACCAACATTGTATATCAATTAAAATGGGCTTTGGGAGATTGAATCTCTGATAAAAATGTGAATACATATGTTGGTTTTATAACAATGATGTTGACGAGATGGCTTATGTTTCACTTGAATGAGCATAGTTCAATCTCAGAACATTTAAAGGAACACTCATGTGCACATTCACAGTTTGGACAGATATTAGTTGAAAACACATTAGTACTTCATCAAGATAATAATAAGCAATAACATAACATTCTGGAGAATAGCAGCCAAAACTATAGCAACAAAGTTCTTAAATGTTTGTAGCAGTAAAAATTTTATATAAAATACTAAATCAAAATATCATAACTAAAAAACTAAATTTTTTTTTTATTTTTAAATATTAGAATAGAAAATTACTAAGTTACCCCCCCCTTGCATATTTGAATTTGGAACGCTCTAAATCAACAGGGAAAGATATTTTGAATTTATGGAGCTACACATTCACAGATATTTTAACCCCCTGAGTAAGATGAGATGGAAAGTACTTGGGAAAAAAAAATTACTTGAAAGAAAATTTTTGGGAATTTTTCTTATTCATTTTTCTACAGCCACCAAGAAATTAATTTGTGGAGTTAAAAGGATTAAAACTAAAATAAGTAGACATGTCTAAATTATTTAACCAAATATCTTTATATATAAATATTTTTCTTTTTTGTTTTTTACTAATGTTCACCCAATACAAGGCCCAAGAGCCACTCAAGGTAGAGGATTACTGTATGGTGTTGTATGAGCTTAGGAATGGACAATCATTAGGAGTATAGAGCTGAAACAGACTTTAGAAGGAATTGGAAACTCAATTTTAAACAGGAAACAAGGTATAAACCTCTACTCCTGTTCAAAAGCCAAGGGAGGAGTGTGAACTGGACAATAGGAAACCCTATTTACTCCTATTGGTGGAGGAAAGAAAAAAAAATGAAACAAACAGAGAATAACAGAGTTCAGGTGCAGAGTTTAGGAGTATTGAGCAGACTTTAGAAGGAACTGGAAATGCAATCCTAAACAGGAAACACAGGATAAACCTCTTCAAAAAATAAAATGCAAACAGTTGTAAAATGAAAGACATTTTCTTTTCTTTTTTTTTCATTCAAAATTAGAATGGAGCGGGGTGAGAGAATATACAAGTTTCATTAAAACCACTGAATATGTACAGTGATTAAGGTTTTTATTTAATTTTTCTTGTGTTATAATTCTCTTCTTTTCTGAATATAAATTATATAAAAATTGTCCAAATGTTTTGTATGTCTGAGTGCTTTCAGCTATTTAGCCATTATCAAGGATAATTTTATTTTTTCTGTGTAAAATAATAAGGTAGATCAACCTCTTTAGCTTTAGTAGAAAAATCAGTCTAAGAAAACATGTTACCATGTTGTGGGTCTTATAGACCTTGTGAAAGATCTAAATCCATCAGTTGACAGAAAAATTCTGATATAAATAAATAAATAAAACTAAAAGATAGAGGTAAAAATTGTGGATAATCAACACTGCATGGAGAGAGGCAGTTTCTTACCTTAAGTGATTATCTTATTATCATCCTATAGCAATAAGAAATAAAGTCAGAAAGTATTCATTAAAAAAATTACTGTTGTTTATGTTTTGTTTGTTTGTTTTGTTGTATTTTATGGCATATCAACCTCAATGGGTTATTTAATGCCGACAACTTTTTTTTTTCTCTCTGGTAATATTTTGTTTTATCAAAAATCTATTTCTGGTAATATTTTTTTCCTCAAAAATGTATGGCAATATTATTTTAATACATGTATTGATGGTAATATTTTCTTTTTTCTTTTCAAAAACGTATTGCTAGTAATAGTTTTTTTCAAAAATATATTGCTGGTAATAGTTTTTTTTCAAAAAAATATTGCTGGTAATATTTTTTTTTCTTTAAAAATTTATTTATGGTAAATTTTTAAAGAAAAAAAAATATTACCAGCAATATATTTTTGAAAAAAGTATTTCTGATATTAAAACCTATTTTTACACTTTTATAATGCTTTTTACCTCAGTTTCAGGGTTAACTATTTGCCCATAGCTGGGATCCTAACAGGTACTACCACCCAGGGTCAGGGTGAACCTGGGAACACCAGCAATTAAGAGGTGGTTCCACGCTCCTCAAAACTTCCTGATCAGAGGCCTTGCTGTTGGACGTAGTTTATTGTCTTACCCTGGATGCAGATGTAATTTATCATCATACCCAGGACGGTTTATGTTTTGTGTATGGAACTGAAACTAGCAGATATACATTTGTAGAAGTTTCAATGGGAAAAGGGCATTAGTTAAACAGGTAAATCAAACCTTGTGCTATTGATATGGACACCATGACAACAAAGACTGTTTCAGGAATAGAAGTAGTTTCACTGATGGAAAAGACCATACGTGTTCAATTTCTGTTGAAGTCACAATCTTTCTGTTGTATAACTTCTCAATCGAAGCTGATTGTTATTAAATTTCTGTTCATGAAATTATAAACAAAACATGGATTGCAATAAGAAATATATGTATGTGTATAAATTATAAAATATATTTTTAACAAGAAAATTGTCAACTGCAAAATTATTTAACAATTATTTTTATAAGAATATCTTTTTTAAAAATGTTTTTATAAAATGGAAAACAGTTTAGCAATGATTAACTTAAAAAGAAAAATACAAAACATTTTAGCAACATCTAACATTTTAAAATACAACCTTCACCTGCAAAAGAATAAACTTAAAATGGTAGCAAATTTTATAAAATAAATTCAAAAGGAGATAAATTTCTTTTGTTGAAGGGAATCAGAATAATTGATAAAATTTTTGTTTGTTACTTCTTCAAAGAATTTATGTACCTGATTAAGAATATTCCCGATGTGAATATAAATTAAGTTGGCAATATTTAATTAAAGAATTCTGCCATCCTTCAATTTGGGTTTAAACTTTTTTTTCTACCATTTTGAAATTTTTGTTTTCCATTTTGTGCTTTACAGGAAATGAATTTTTCACTTCCTTTTATAGGATCTCTATCTTTTATTCATAAGATTATATGCAGACACACAGATACACAGACACACATGAAAATATTCCTATTCACATACACAGACAGATGTACACACATACATATACTTATGTAAACCCACCATTAGTTTTCTAAAAATCAAGAAAAATTAAAAATATCAAATACTTTTATATATATAATTTGTGCTTTTTCTTTTACCAAGTTATTGTTCTGCTATTCCAAAATTTGATTAACTGCTCTGAGAGGATGAAGTAAATCAGTTGTTCTATGAAAAATTCACTAATCAAAGGAAATATTTTTGGTTTTTGTGCCAAATTCCTTGCCACCGTTTTCCTAGTTCTGCTTCTATCTTGCACAATTGCTGCTCTGACTATTGTCTATTCTTTTTTTGTTTTAATCTTTTCACTCTGAGCAAGGTGATAAAGCCACTAAGACACAAAGAGTTACTGGGACATTAGAAGGAATCAGAAATCCAATCAGAAACAAGGGAAAAAACTTCTACTCCTGTTCAGAAAACCAGGGAGGAGTGTGAACAGGGCGATAGCTGAAACCCATCTACTATTTAGTGTAAACCAATGGAAAAAGCAATGAATAAAAACCACAACATCTATGTTTTCAACCTGTTAGGGTTTTATTATTTCATATTTTCTACTGATGATGAAGATGGGATGATTGAAGTAATATAAATAGTGAACATAATACCTCATCTCAGAAATATAGACAGATACTGAAAGGCCGAAACGTTGTAATAAATATAGCGACAAAGATAAGGACAATAGTCCGAATAATATAAATAGTGTACATAATACCTCATCTCAGAAATATAGAGAGATATCGAAGGGCCAAAACGTTGTAATAAATATGGTGACAAAGATGAGGACAATAGTCCAAATAATGTAAATAGTGTACATAATACCACATCTCAAAAATATAGACAGATACTGAAGGGCCGAAATGTTGTAATAAATATGGCGACAAAGATGAGGACAATAGTCTGAATAATGTAAATAGTGTACATAATACCACATCTCAGAAATATAGACAGATATTGAAGGGCCGAAACGTTGTAATAAATATGGCGACAAAAATGAGGACAATAGTCCGAATAATGTAAATAGTGTACATAATACCACATCTCAGAAATATAGACAGATACTGAAGGGCCGAAAAGTTGTAATAAATATGGTGACAAAGATGAGGAGAATAGTCCGAATAATGTAAATAGTGTATATAATACCACATCTCAGAAATATAGACAGATACTGAAGGGCTGAAAAGTTATAATAAATATGGTGACAAAGATGAGGAGAATAGTCCGAATAATGTAAATAGTGTACATAATACCACATCTCAGAAATATAGACAGATACTGAAAGGCCGAAATGTTGTAATAAATATGGTGACAAAGATGAGGAGAATAATCCGAATAATGTAAATAGTGTACATAATACCTCATCTCAGAAATATAGATAGAAGTTTTTTAGTACTTGGGAAATGTGAATTTATTCTTTTCATTTCCATCTTTTTCACATTTTCATTCAAATTTGATAGGTCAACAATTTTCCTGAGGATAGAAATGAAATGTAATTTCTCTGGTACATCTTTCCTTAGAATAGATCATAAAAACTGTCTTAGTCCCTAGCTGCATTGATAAACCTTTTGATCCTATGTAACTGTAACATTTTGCAAGTTCATTAATAGGAAATAATAATAATAATAGTTGATAATTTTCTTTCAATATTTCTTCTTTTTCTGATTAACCCTCATCAAGAAGAATTAGAAAATAAAATTGGATTGAAAAATATCCAATAAATCAATAAAATTCCAATGGACTTATCTCACTTGACAGACTCCAGAGAGTCACATCAAAATGTTTGTCACTGTCAGATGTCTGATAAATTTATTGAAAATATCAGATCTTTTATTTATAATAGGAACAAATGCAAATCATAAATTTCAAATTTTTATCACATTCCTCATTAGGTGCATGCATGGGTGATCATGTCTCATTTCAATTCACAACTGACTTGGCAGAAGAATTCTTGCAGTAGACTCTGTCATTACATTACCCCGCCTGTCCTGCTATTTAACCCATAGCTAGGTGGAGAAGAGATAAATTCATACCTTTCCCAAGGGTATTTGTGCAGAGCTGAATGATATAAGAACTTAATTTGAATTTGACTCTGATTTCTCATTCTGAGCCATGATCACCCAAGCATGTATCACATATGGCACATAATTAATATGAGGTCTGATAATTTCAATTGATTTATCATAACATATGTCACTGATATGCATTTTGATGTGAATCGCTGGAGTCGGTCAATGAGTCCATTGAAATTTTATTGATGTATTGAATATTGTTGCTCTATCTTTCTCACATATCCTTATAAACTATACTTCTTATCTCCTCCTCTTACACCCATACAAAAACCTCATTTAGTAAGCCTCTACCTTGAGTGGCATTTGGGCCTTGTACTGGGTGAATATTAGTAACAAAAGAATCATCTATTAAGCACTTTTTAACAGAAGATCTGTTGAAATAAAAATGTGTTAAATTATGTTATTTTTCACAAAGTTTTTTAAAAGTTGTATTCTTTTTATTAATTGAAAAATATAACATTTTTATGTACCCATAAATTTGTAAGTCAGATCAGAATTAAAAAAAAAACTAAAAAAAATCTTTGAGACTCAAGTCTTCTTAAGTGACTAATTCTTCAAGATGTCATTCTTCTTAATCTTAACTGCAATGATGTTGTAAAAGGAATTCAGTCTATCTGGTGCCTTCAAGAACTAAGAAAAAACATTGACAAATGGAAACACCAATATTTCTGTCTTTCTTAATGTCTCTCTAAAAAAACTAAACAATGATATTTAGAAAAATATATTCCAATTACTTTGATTAAGATCCAATTTGTTTTTACCATCAAAGTTTCAGGTATAATATATCTATCTAATTCTGTTCATTGCCTGTCTGTCTATTTATCTATTTATCTCAGTCACTTCATTATCTATCTATCTATCTATCTATCTATCTATCTATGTCTGTTCATTATCTATTTGCTTGTCTATCACAATCTGTTCTTATCTATTTATCTATCTCAGTCTCTTCATTATATATCTATCTATCTATCTATCTATCTCATTCTCTTCATTATCTATCTATCTATCTATCTATCTATCTATATATATATATATATATATATATATATATCCATCTATCTCAGTCTCTTCTATCTATCTATCTATCTATCTATCTATCTATCTATCTATCTATATCAGTCTCTTCATTATCTACCTGTCTCTTTATTATCTCTCTATCTATATCTCTATCTATCACAATCCGTTCTTATTTATCTATCTATTTATCTATACTAAGCTTTTCTTATTAAAACATATGTGTTGTGCATCTAGTGAGGTTTGAACTTACAACCCATTTGTAATCTACAGGACTGACTTGATTACCCACAGTGATTTCATTATGATTCTATCTTTTATCATGGTGAGATGCTTTTTTGTTAAGGAAATCTTTTTAAAGTTTGAAATTGTAGAATAAAGCAATATTCAATCCCATTTGCAACTTAATAATAATAGTCTGAGAACTGTATTTGTGCTCACCCCACTAATAATGATCCATTTTATTTTGTCTGTGTGTTTGTTACAAAAGTTGAAAATAAAATCAGATTAATACTGAAAGAAGAAAAGAAATGAAAAGAGTTTATAATTTTTGCTTAAATTTGTGATAAAAAGAAAATAGTGATACCTTAATTTTACAAAAAAAGATTTTGCTATAGATTTTTATATAAAAATATAATTTATTAAAAAGATAAATCTACAATTATTTCCCCAGATATTAAAATAATGACATTTGAAATGAAAAAAAAAATCAATAATTTGAGCATTCTCTTTCTTTTCTTTTTCTTTTTCCTCACATACATTTTTACACATTTAATATTTTTTCCTAATTGGACTACAATCTTAACCTGTTCAAGTCTAGGGTTAACCATTATCTCCCCCACAATATCGCTATAAACTGTACCACTTAATCTGTAGCCCTCTATTTCAAGTGGCCTTGTACATTGTAAAAATATTTCCTCTAATGCTCATAAAATCCTGCACTAAATGCTACTAATAATTCTAACAGATTATCATTTCCAAATAAACTAAGATATAACTTAATAGATAGATAGATAATGAACAGAGAGAGATTGGGAAAGAATAGATAGATAGATAGATAGATAGATAGATAGATAGATAGATAGATAGATAGATAGGTAGATAGATAGATATGGCCACCTGAGATAGATAGATAGATAGATAGATAGATAGATAGATATGAATGGACTAAGGTAATTGTTCAGGATACCTTTCTTTGTTGGTACCTTCATAGTATTTGATTGGAAGTAAGGTCCCATAATTCCACCGTTGAAATTGAAACTTGTAATCATAGCTTTTATGTTAATAATTTCTTCTCCCCTACGTCTTGCTTGTGGAACTCTTCCAGATTTCCTGATTTTTTGTTAACTACGATCTTCAAAAATGTAAATGCAATGACAATCATTGTCTTCTGTTTCCTTGAATCCTATTCTTTTATCGTCCTTTCTGTTTCCTTCACTCTTAGTAATGCCTTGCATCTTAGTGGCTTTATTGCCTTGCTGGTGTGGACTGATTTTACAAAATAAATAAATAGAGATGAACAGGCTGAAATGTAAAGAAAGATGGAAAGAAGTGAAAAGAAAGAAAGAAATGAAAAGAGAGAAAGAAGGAAACAAATGAAAAAAAATAGAAAGAAATGGATATGGCTTGATAGGTAAAGAACTACTAAATACCTTTGAACAGAATGTAATAAATCAATCTATAATCAGGTATGGAAAATTTTACGTGAACTCAAATTTACTGACTGCTCTCTAAAAAAAAAGGAAGATTGTTTAGCACTAATTTTTCAGAGAACATTAAAATCAATATTTGAAATTCAGATGATCAGCAAGATATGAATACTGATTCACCCATGAAACAACTTAGAAATATATTTTCAAAAGAAAGAAAAAGAGGGAGGGAGAGTAAAAGAGAGAGAAACAAAGAAGAAGCAGAGAGAGGGAGAGAAGAGAAAGTTAAAATACTTTTAAAACATAGGAGACAGTTAATATTTGATTAACAAATCTGTGTGTGAATTTGTTTAATATTTCATGTTTTCTTTTATTCAAGAATTTTTTTTTTTTTGCTCTACACATTTTTTTTTCATCCATGTTTAAATTTGATTCAAAGTTGTAACTAAATTTGTTCATTCAAGTAACAATTTGAAGTTTCATACTTTAATACAATGTAAATTTATATAACAAATTCTTGTCCTGAAATTTGTGCCAGCAATTGCGTCTTTCAAGAGTAGACAGGTGCCATCATACTTTCTGCTTTCTGGGATGACTGGCAATATAGTAATTGTGAGTTCAATCCCTAGGTCGGGCTGTGTGTACTTTCTTTCTTTCTATCTATTTCAGTCTGTTCATCTCTATCTATTTATGAGCAGTATTAAAAAAAAGAACTAGAGGAGATATCCCTAGAGATGACCAGTGGAACAAGAACAGTCTACTCCTCTCACCGCCTATAGATTAAATAAAGGGAATTTGAAGTTTGAAATTCACTATAGGTTAAGCAGATCGATATACACCCGATGAAGGTCAGAGGACACTATGGTAGAAACATGATAGCAAAATAGTTAACAACAATAATCCACATGTAAATAAGGACATTATAGTATCCAGAATATTATAGTGTTCACCATAGTATTAAGAACATTATACTATTCAGAACATTATACTATTCATCAACACTAGTTACATTATTCGGACTATTGTGCTCATCTTTGTCGCCATATTTATCACAATGTTTCGGCCCTTCAGTAGCTGTCTATATTTCTGAGATGAGATATTATATACACTACTTGCATTATTCAAACTATTTTCCTCATCTTTGTCTCCATATTTATTACAATGTTTTGGCCGTTGTACGCTCCAGCCTTCGTCAGGGAGGCCACAAAAATCTCCTGAGCTGACCAAGCATAGAAATGAATACAATATGGGAACCAGTAATAAGGAGTGCCAGAGAAAAGTGATAATAACAACAAAAATTGCAAAATGAGCTCTTGTAAGAACATGGAATGATAACAGCAAAAATTGCAATATGAGCACTGGTAAAAAAGGGTTGCTGAAGACATTAGGTTTATAATACCCAGAAATTCATACACAGATGTCCTCAAGGACACATGGCACAGTGGATAAAGGTGTTGGTTAAATCCAGTGACAAGACCCAAAGAGTGTGAGTTCAATTCAAATACCCGGTTATGGCAGTGGAGAACTTGGAAAGGGGAATTAACAGGAGATAACTGATAACTGACATCCATTAAACATGGGGTGTGGAGCTAGAACAGTCTACCCCAGTGAGCAAAATAAAGGGTTCAGTTTGACATTCCAACTACCTGAAGAAGGCTGGAGCGTTCAACGGCTGAAACGTTGTAATAAATATAGTCTGAATAATGTAAATAGTGTACATAATACATCATCTCAGAAATATAGAGAGATACTATTCATCAAATTGTACTACTCACCATAATGTTCAGAATATTACTTTATATTTAACTGATGATAATATTATAATATATAATACAACATGTATGTGTATATATATGAGTTTAACGATATATAAGTTTTTATACATCAAGAATAGTTTTGGAGGAAAGTTATATGATAGAGTGGAGAAAGTTTTTGTGTAACACGTTTCATCTTTGAGAACTTCATCAGACTTTAATGGTTTTGTTGATAAAGTCAGTTTCCTATGTCAGGAAGGAGAGAAAATGTCAAAGAGGACGTTCTATTTTTATTATCTATTCTGATGATGAAAACCATCACAAAAACCTTTTCTACTTTCTCATACATTTCTCCATATATATATATATATATATATATATATATATATATATATATATATATTGCGTAAATTTAGGCAGCAATTTTTCATTAATGCATGTTTCATTAAATAATATAGACAGATTTTGTCTATTTATTTCAAGTAAGTTCCTTTCATATTGTCTGAAGAGCTTAATAACATTATCATTGAAAGACGAAAGGAAATCACCATATTGATACATGTTTAAATCAATCTAAGCTTTAAAACACATAAGCCATTATCAAAGATGACAATTACTTTTCAATATATTAACCAATACATGGATGAAACAATAATGATAGTCTGTTTTTGTTCCATGAAAAATTTCAAAGCAACAACTAACTTGTGTATATGAGACGCAGAAGCAAAATTTACGTCGTAGCTCGTGATGTCACACATGACCACACAAGAATGAAAATGAGAAAAGTATTAAGTATGGGAAACCATTGGTATAAACCAATGGCTTCTGTTATCAATTATAGGCATTTAAGAATATTTGTGGAGAAATACCAGTCAAACAAGAACAGTCTACTCCTCTCACCACCTATAGATTAAATAAAGGGAATTAGTTTGAAATTCCCTGTAGGTTAAGCAGGTTAATGTATATATATATATATATATATATATATATATATATATGCAGGATATGATGGGTAAATTATTGCCATTTTATATTTTTAATTTCATCAATGCACATTGTTTGTTTTAGATTTAGTCAACTGCACAATATACTTGGGTCTGTCAGTCATTATTTATGAGAAAAAGAGCACCATGACTCAATTTATTCAACCAGAAATTTGGAAATGGCATGCTGTACTGCTTGGCATTCATGCTAGAAGCTCTAATACAGACATTTCAGAGTGTTTGGGTGTCAATCTGAGAACAGTGCAAAGGATTTGGAAAGACTTAGATGAATCTAATGGTGATTATGAATGTGTTTGGATTGATCACTAATGATGGTGATGTTATGCCTCCATTCATCTTCACACAGGGCCTCAGACTAAAACAGGGAGACCTACATCAAGTGCCCTGAGGAGGTAGTGCTGCACTGGCTTAAGAGGGTGGCTGTTGGGAGACCCTTTGTCAGGCAACAGGACTCTGCACAATGACACACAAGCAGGAAAATCCAGTCATGTCTGGGAGACAATTTCTACAACCATATCAACCCTTACACTGGCCCCTAACTCCCCAGACTGCAACTCCCTTGATTATTATGTGTGGGGCACAATTGAGTGAAAGACCAATAAAACTCATTGTAACACCAAAGATGAACTGATGGCAAGGATTATGACTATGACAACATGATTATGACAACATTCACCAACTTAAACAAGGAGACCATCCAGAAGAGTTGCAGGAGATTCCAAAGTCATAAGTAAAATAAATGAAACCAGTAAATAAACTAATTAACAAACAGCAAACATAGACATAAACAAAAGTAGATGTGATAATAACAACTAACAATAAAATAATCAATAATAAAAAAAGTTAACAAACAACACAAACAAATAGCCAAAAAACTGCATTTAGATCTACAATCATAGGGAGCAAATCCTCTCACTCAAATAAAAATCTCCAAATGGACAAATATATTTGAAAATAACATTAGTCTTAGGATAGGAGTCGTTGGGAGAAATATTATTTTTTAAAATTAAATTGCTAGTTTTAAATTTTTTATAAAAATGTTAAATCTTAAATGGTTATTTTTTATGCAGGTTTAATTATGTATTAATTATTAATTATTATTAATTATGTATTATTTTTATATATCTTTTAAAAGAAAAAAGGGATAAACTTACTGTTATCAATAATTTAATCCAAAGGTTCAATAATTTAATCCAAAGGTTTAAATTAATCTCTTCATTTAAATAATCGCCACATTTAAAATAATTTCTCTTAAAGAATTAAGTAACATTTTTTTTATTATGTCATCCCTAGCAAGGCAATAAAGCCACTAAGACACAAGGGGTGGTTACTGAGTGCTAATGAATATGGGAAAAAGAAAAACATTATTAAAGTGAAAGAAAAGGAAATAAGACATAAAAACAAAAACTTCTGAATAATTTCCTGAATTATATTAGTGACTACCAAATTATATTAGTGACTACCAAATTATATTAGTGACTTCTAAATTATATTAGTGACTACAAAATTATATTAGTGACTACCAAATTAGACTTTTCTTACACAATAATAATTTTAATATAAACCTTAGTTTTCAAGATAACTTTAATAATAATACTATTAACATATACCAGTTGAGAATCCTTTATGTGAAATTCTTGGAATTGGAAGTGCCTCAGTTTTCAGATTTTCTTTTTGATTTTGAAATACAGGCTATTTAATTTGTATATAGAATTTATAAAATAGTGCATCTTGGGAATGGAATCAAAACATAAACACGATATTGTTTTACATTTCATGACATAGCTTACACATACACCCTGAAGGTAGGTTTATATAAGTAACATATGTTCACTCCAATGCTGTCAAATCCACTCCATCAATACACGATTGAGATCATTTTTTGCTCTGTGCCGTATTTTTCTATTTTTCATTGATTTCTGTTCATCACATTCATCAGAAAATCTTTAACAATTTCTCCTTCTGTTTCCTTAGGTTGTATATGGTGGTTGTTCCAACATCAAATTCCACAGTCACACATTTCACACTTATACCCCTGTCTAGTTTTTCAAACAGTTTGACTTTCTGTTATATAAACATAAATGATTTCTTTTTTTTTTTCACTACCCATATGAGTATCTGTAGGATATTTTGAATAATATCTTTACTGAGCACAGAACACCTGCTAAATAATACACAAATGAAGATTTGCTGTGACGATCACTGACAAAAAACTGGCACCAACATAGGCTATGTAGCTGGGCTGGGGAACTAAATCTGTGAACACTTAGGAATCCCAGGTGCTGTAAGATTGGATGTGCAGGTGGTGTAATGGATAATGGCTTGGAATTGTTAATTGGAGAACCGAGTTCCAATTCCTGTTGGGTTAGTTATATTCACTTATTCACAAATACCCTTGGGAAAGGCATGAATCCATCTCTCCCCACCCCCAGCTATGAGCTAATTAGTAAGACTTGTATAAGTAAATAATTATTATCTCAAAAAAAATTCTTACAATGTAAAAATATTTTCCAGCTTTAAATAACTGCAAAGGGTTGATAAGCCATAAAAAATGAATGAATGAACCAATCAATAGACTAAGTATAAAATATATAGAGATTTTGTCAGCATGACACTTGTGGCAAAGCTAAATCTTTTTTTTGTTTAAAAATGGTTAAACTATTTTAAAAATCTTTTTACAGTAGACTGAGTTCAGTATTCATTGGGTACAAAACCTAGTAAGTGGCACCATCATGACAAATGGTTAAGCTATTTTAATCTTTTTTTACAGTAGACTAAGCAAATGAACCAAGAGCATTTTGCCAACTAAGGAAGGCTTTTGCCAAAAAATGGTTAAGAAACTATTTTAAAATAATCTAGCTGAGTTCAGTATTCATTGGGTACTCAAAACCTGTGACCTTTTGCCAACTAAGCATTTTTTTGCCATCATGAAGAAATGGTTAAGAAACTATTTAAAATAATCTTTTTTAAAATAATTCTTTTTACAAAACCTGTACCTTTTTGCCACTAAGCATTGAAAATAAGTATTTTGCATTGAAGAAATCAAAAACTATTTTAAAACCTTTTTTACAGTAGACTAAGCCTGTGACCTTTTGCCAGACTAAGCATTGAAAATAAGTAGAAGGCTTTGCCATCATGAAGAAATGGTTAAGAAACTATTTTAAAATAATCTTTTTTACAGTAGACTGATTTCAGTATTCATTGGGTACTCAAAACCTGTGACCTTTTGCCAGACTAAGCATTGAAAATAAGTAGAAGGCTTTGCCATCATGAAGAAATGGTTAAGAAACTATTTTAAAATAATCTTTTTTACAGTAGACTGATTTCATTCATATTCATTGGGACCTTTTGCTCAAAAAATAAGTAGAAGGCTTTGCCACCTTTTGGTTAAGAAACTATTTTAAAAGCATTGAAAATAAGTAGATTCATTGGGTACTCAAAACCTGTGACCTTTTGCCAGACTCATTGAAAAACCTAGCCTTTTGCCAGACTAAGCAAAAATAGGGGTTTTGCCATCATGAAGAAATGGTTAAGAAACTATTTTAAAATAATCTTTTTCAGTACAAACCTGTACCTTTTGCCAGACTAAGATTGTTCATCATAAGAAATTCATTATTTTAAAATAATCTTTTTTACAGTAGACTGAGTTCAAAACCTGTGACCTTTTTTTGCCAGACTAAGCATTGAAAATAAGTAGAAGGCTTTGCCATCATGAAGAAATGGTTAAGAAACTATCTTAAAATAATCTTTTTTACAGTAGACTGAGTTCAGTATTCACTGGGTACTCAAAACCTGTGACCTTTTGCCAGACTAAGCTAAGCTTTAAATAGTTTTCTTACATTATTTGAAGATTACTTAATTTCAACAATTTTTTTTTTACGTGTTTCTTCAATGGATATTTTCTTTGTTTTTATGTATGTCCTTTGGCAGTGAATCTTTTGGCCTGACAAATGATAAACTTTGTAAGGTTTTTGTTGGAGATAAAAAACAAACTAAAAAAAAGAAAATTGTCCATTTCCTTCAGCTGGGAAAGCAATTGTTCTATATATTTAAGTGCAGTGAAATCGGAAGTGACAGACAGTAGGTGTCTAACATGGTGCAGCCATACCATTCCTTCACACATTTTCTTTTCATGCTGTGCATATAAGGTCTGGCATGCCTTTGTTTTATTATTATCTTAAGAATTATTTTGTAAGTAATTCTTTTTAAAAGAAAATTTCTGATGTAATTATTTTTAACTTACATCTTGTAGGAATCAAAAACGTAACAATCTTAAAATGTCTGAATGTATTACATAAAGCTGTCATTAATATTCATTTTTTAATTATCTTACTTTCATATTTCTCATTTTAATTGCATGTCATACTAACACTAGCAGATGTAATAGACTTAAATTTTTAAATTTCTTAGATAAAACATTATTATTATTATTATTATTATTATTATTATTATTATTATTATTATTAACCTACCAAAGGAATTTGTGTAAATGGCTGTCAGAACAGAAATTAGGAGATATAACAAAAAGATAGACTCTACTAAGCGTTACAAAGGACAGGAAGTTGTGGAGAGCCATGATTGCTCATGTCATGAAGAGATATGGCACATATAAGTAGTAGTAGATGTTATACAGGGTGCGATGGGTAAATTTTCACCATTTTATATTTTTAATTTTGCACTTGTGCATTGTTTGTTTTTGATTTTGTCGACTGCACAGCATAGTAGGGTCAGTTGGGCACCATCTGTGAGAAAAAGAGCACCATGACACAATTCACTCTGCCAGAAATTTTGAAACGGCGTGCTGTACCACTTGTTATTCATTCCAGAAGCTTCAATACAAACATTTCAGATTGTTTGGATGTCAATCTGAGGACAGTGCAGAGGATTCAAAAAGAGTTGGATGAGTCTAATGGTGATTATGAAGGTACAGCAGCTCAGAAAACTCACTCTGATAATTCTGATAAAAAAAGAATTCACAAATTTGTTGGTGAGGGCCTCAGACTCAACATGAAGGTCTACATCAAGTGCCTTGAGGAGGTAGTGCTGTCCTGGGTCAAGAGGATGACTGCTGGAAGACTCTACGTCTGGCAATAGGACTCTGCACCATACCACATCTCCAGGAGAACCAAGTCAGACAATTGGGTGTCAGACAATTTTTGCAACTACATCACCCCTTACATCTGGCCACCTAACTCACCAGACTGTAACCCCTTTGATTATTATGTGTGTGGTGGGGCAGTTGAGGTAGAGACCAAGAAAACTCCTTGTAACACCAAAGATGAATTGAAGGCAAGTATTATGGCACCATTCACCAACTTAAACAAAGAGACTGTCCAGAAGAGTTGCAGGAGATTCCGAAGTCGTCTGGATACCATGGTTGAAGTCTATGTTGATTTTATTGAATAAATTTACTCTTTAGCACTTCAAAATATTTTTGTGTAATTTTGGTAAATATATCTGTTAAAATGAAAAGGCAGTGTTATTTTCAGTTTTGCGTAATGTAGACGACAATTTATCCATCGCACCCTGTATTTAGACACATAGTATGAAAAAGAAAAAAAAATAATTTTCAGCAATCTTATGAAAGACAACTTTTAGATGACAATTTATCCATCCCACCCGATAGTCTTAAGGTGCTTCATTTCTTAGATGAAGCATTGCTATTATTATTAATTTTTGACAAGTTTTTCTTTCATTTTACAACTTACTTCAGCTCAGGTAATGTATTCCAAGTTTTAAATTTTACTCCCAGAAGGTTTACAACTAAATATATAGCATCTTTCGTGTAAAAGTCTTCAGATTTTTCCTTTGTAACAAAGACAAAATATGGTGTAGTCTTACAGTTTTTTATAGAAAAAAATCATGATAAAATGTCTGAATACATGACAAGCAAACAAAAAATTCATAGCAAAGAAATTATTTGCCATACATTATTTCCACAAGAATTTTGAAGTGTTGTTATGCTTCCCACGCCCAGGTTTAGAGACTGACTAAGACCACCCTTGGACAGATGCTAAGCCAATGGGTGACATTTGTTCCACTGAGGTCATTCCCCCATCCCAATCCCTCTTAGAATCCAACCTGCCACATCTACTCCCCACTTCTAGTAAAAACGAAAAAAAACTTATTCTTTACATTGATACCCTTTTATGTAGTGGTGTGGGGACTCAGAGATGACACAGAATGCAACACTTATTTAGTACTGTTCACTTATTGTTTGCTCCATTTCCACTGAGTCCAAGTACACGATATCCGGCTCACGGATTGAACTTTCATTTATTATGTCGCCAAATTCATAAACCAATAATTAATCCTCTCAGCTAATTTCTCATGGAAAAGTGATATGCAATAATTGAGTTGTACTAAATAAAAATAAGACAAGATATCCCTAGACATGATCAGAGAAATAAGTAGAATAATCTACCCTATAGATTAAATAAAGTGTTCAATTTGAAATTCCCAGAAGTTTACTCAGATTGATAAACACCTGAAGAAAGCCTTAGGATACAACAGTCAAAACAGTGTGATAATAACAACAAAGATGAGGACAATAATCTGCATGTAAATAATGTTAACTCCTCATCTTCAAGATTCTATATATTAAGAAATTCTTGATAAAATCCCAAAAATAATCTGCAATGTTATTGGTTCAGACCTGGCATCTAAGCTTTAGTCATTTTTCCATTACCATAATGTAGCTTCCCTGTGTCTTTTTTATAAATACTTTCATGGTAATTGTTCTGATGAACTTTCCTGTATGGTGTCTAGAGTTTATGAATTTAAGCACAGTACTAGATTGGCAACAAGGCCTCATCATTTTACAGTTCAAATGGCTCCTAGATGTGAACCGTAAGTTCTATGCTAGTAGTTTCTTCTATTGCACTTCTCAATTGTGGAACTCTCTTTGGGCTTCTTGTTTCCCAGTAAAGTTTGATCTTCAATTAAATGCAATGTCAGTCATTATCTACTGTATTTTTTCTTCTTTTTCATTGTTCTCTCTCCTTAATAGTAAATTTGTTCTAATATTCATTAACGCTCACTACCTCCTCTTGCATCTTAGTGGCATTGTTACCTTGCTTTGAAGAGAAAAGTTTTAAAACAAAGTAGTATAAATAATGTCTTCCTAGTTTTTAACTTCTAGTAATGAATACATTTATGTAAATGTTTTGGTAATTGAATTTGTACAATTATTGGAAAATCAAATGAGAAACAGACCATTAGCGACAGGAAATAAACCAATGACCTTGATATTCTCATCCCAGATTCTCAGACTCTTTGGTTGTCAGTTTTGAATGTAAATGTCACTATTCTCTGATATTGTTTCAAAGTGCATCACTTTGTAACATATTTTCAAAACAGTTAATATGGGGTGACTTGAAATGCTTCAAAACTAACATCTGTCTCTATTTCTGGGAAGAGGTATTGCAACTATTTACACTATTTGCATTTTTTAGACTGTTATCACCATCTTTATTGCAATATTCACATTTTGTCCATTGTATGCTCCGACCTTCTTCAGGTGATATATGTTGGAATTTCAAACCAAACACTTTATTTAGTTCACTGGGATAGAAAAACAACAATAACAGAAAATTGTAATATGAACTCTAGTAAAAAATGGTTACTGGGACATTACATTTATAAGTCCCAAAAATGAATTCATTCATGGCCCAGTGGGTAAAAGTATTGGTTGAAATGGCATGACCCAAAAGAGTTGTGATGACAGCAGAGGTGAACAAAAGCTTGGAGAGTTGAGTTATTAAAAAGAGAAATAACTGAAATTGAGATATCCAGAGAAGGCATGGCATGTGGAACTAGAGCAATCTCCCTCGGTGGATGAAAATAAAGGGCTTGGTTTGAAATTCCAATATCACCTGAAGGAGACTGGTGTGTATAATGGCCAAAGTGATGGGTATGTGACAATAAAAAGGCGGACAACAGTTTGAACAATGTAAATAGTATAAATAGTTCAAAATTAGTACATTCAACTAATTCACTTTAGACTTCAAGTCATCCACAATTCTAAAATTAAACTGAAATTTTTAGATATACTGAAAAAATGGAAATCTGTGTGTTCATGATGTATCTATACACATTTACTTAGTCCATCATTGGTGTATTCTTCTTTTAGCAGTGACTCTTAATAAGAAAATGATTAAAATAGTATATATATATATATATATATATATATATATATATATATATGCTCCTGGAAAATCTGGTTGAGCTCTCTTGAGAAAAGGGTAATTTTAAAAGCAGTGGGTCATACTGCTATTAATGCATTGCTCTTCAATTCAACCAAATTGAATTGAACTCTCCGGGTCACTGATGTATTTCACATAGAAAACATTAAAATTTCCTTACTCCCTGGTGTGCGATGATAGCCTAAGAGTAGAATCTCTGACTGATACCAAGTTGGTCAGGTTTTTGATCCTGGCTTGAAGCAACTGGATGTCTAGCCACACTGAAGAGCTGTGATACAGCGAAACAGTCTGTGTGTGGATGACAATATATATATATATATATATATATATATATAAGTTTGTGACCTGAGTTTCATGCTTTGCAATCATCAGATAAGAGTGTTTGTCTGATGATTGCAAAAGCATGAAATCCAGGGTTACAAACTAATATCCATACAACTGAATATACATATATATATATATATATATATATATATATATATATATATATATAATGATAAAATGGCATGCAGTCAGTTCTGAATTTGTGCCTAACAATTTCCATGTACATAAAATTCACTTGTCCAGAATTGATTGGAGGACTATTCTGTAGTCATGCAACAAATACTATAGGCAAAATGTGTGCCTGATATGAGACCAGTTAAGCAATTATGGAACATGACAGATTCATCTATTGACAGACAAAAACAGCTACAAATATCAGGGAGAGAGAGACAGCTTTCAAGATGGTCACTTGTGAAATTGTTGACAAGCTGTGTTGTTGTACTTTGCTGGGCAAGAAGTGCCCAAAACAGTATTAGGTACCTATTACATGATTTTTAGCATGTCTGTGTATATATTGGGTATAAATATCAACTCTTATTGGGATTCTTTTAGGTTAGTTATTTTATATGATTATCTTGCCAGATGTTTGTTATTTCTGGGTATGTTTATTTATTTTGTAATGCATGAGTCTAATAAAACATTTCTTGCATGATGTAAACAAATGCTAGAAAATACCACAATGCCTTTTTATCTCAGTGTGTTTCCTCAATGAAGCTCCTACACTGATTCACCTACATTAACCGTTGGTAACATTGCTCTCATGTTACTCTGAAACTGACTGAATGTCATGACTAAAATCAAATGGCTTTGCTATAAGTCCAAAACAGTTTCTCATAACAATGTTTATAAACATCATAAAGAAAATTGCTTGTAGCATTCAGACTTTTTGTTCTTTATAACTAATTGCACATTACTACTTCTTTTCCTTGTCGCATGTAGGTGGCATCTTCATTAAATTGAGGGCCCTGATAAATTCCAGATTAAATAAGGAATTTTTTCTCATTTATGAGTTTTAAGTCAATGTACAGTTTTTGTAGATTTAGGTAATGATGGCATTTTGAGTTTTATTAATGTAACTTGGACAGTAACAAATATTTATTAATATATACTTAATAGTACTGTTACTTTGCATTGAGCACTGTTTCATTTATACCAAAGGATATATATATATATATATATATATATATATATATATATATATATATATATATATATATATATGTATGTATATCTCATTTTTCAAAACATATCAAATTTTATCATATAATTTAATAATTATTGGTTAGAATAAATTCTTTTTTAATATTACCCGTATTTTAAAAATCTGAATAGCTATTATAACATGATTTCATTGTCAAGCTTTTGAATCTTCCTATACTTGGGTTTTGGTTGGTCATTCTAGCTTTTGTAACAACATTTTTCCCTAGCGAATGATCATTAATTAATTTGAAACTTTTAAAACCATTTCTTTTACATTCAACATCATCACTTGATAAGACACTGAGGGTGTTGAAACAAAATGACTATTTTTGTAGTGATTTTATAACATATTTATAAAATTAAAAAAAAAAAATATATATATGTATATGTGTGTGTGTGTGTGTGTGTGTGTGTGTGTGTGTGTGTGTGTGAACACTTGCATTTACATTTTTTTAAGCATTTCACCCCAAGCAAGGCAGGAATGCCACTAGCATGCAAGGGGGTTACAGAGGGTTAAGAGCAAGAGTAAAGAGGCGTGATTGAGGAAAGGATAAAGAGAGGGATGAGGAACAAGATCAAGGTATCAGAAGATGTCAAGTGACATTACACTTGAATATTTGAAGATTATAGTCATCGGGGAAGCAAGCAAGAGGAAGTGAATTCCACTGACAGGGAGTGAAAGGCACTGTTTGAGTAGAAGAGACGGTTACATTTAACTGTTTCAACAATGAAAGGGTGGAACTGAGATGCCAACCTAGTAGCTCGCTTAAATTCATGGGAAGCAGAGAAAGTAGCTTGTCAAGACAGTTGTCATGAAAATACTTGTAGAAGAAACAGAGGCAAGCCACGGCACATCTGTGGGAAAGCAATTGTAGACTAGATGCCAGATCAGTATGCATCACAATGCATATCTCTCTCTGGATTTTGTTGAGGACCTTGAGACGTACAGCGGGGGCAGCAGACAAAAAATGACAGCAATATTCCATGCAAGGACAGATGGTTGATTTATAGATTTGAAGGCTGGACTCAGATGAGAAAAAATTTCTGGCATGACACAGAGTACCAACCTCCTTTGCAGTAGATGAGGCTATTGAGTCAATGTTTCTAGTCCACCTCATGTCAGTGGACAGCGTGAGACCAAGCAGGTGTAACGAGGTGCTCTCGAGGAGTTGGGAATCAGTCATTCTGATGGGAGGCAGGGAGGGTTCTCTGTGGTGGGTAAATAAGAGCAGTTTCGTTTTGGAGGCATTAAAGTTAACAAGCCATCTCCTGGCACAGTCAAAGACAGATTTGAGGTTTTTTGGGTACCAGCAGCCAGGTTAGTTTTGTCAACGATACCAGATTTACTATTGAGGCAGGAGTAAATAGTAGTGTTGTCCACATAGATGCCTACTTGGGAACTGATGACATTGGAAAGGTTGTTAGTGAATATAAAGAACAGTGTAGGACCCACAATAGAACCCAGTGTTCATGATAATGGAGCTGCAGGAGGAACCCATTTAGGACAACCTTCATTTCATGGTTTGACAGGAATGATTGTATTAAATCAAATAATTGTCCTGTAATGCTGTATCCCTGAAGTTTACGAAGAAGGCCGACATGCCAAACCCTATCAAATGCTTTAGAGATATCAAGAGCATCCTTTATTGTGAAGTGCTTGATATACAAATTCAGTTATGGCTGTGAGCACATCAACGGTAGATCTAGCAAAGCGGAAACCATATTGTTGTCAGAGAGTAGATCATGGGATGTAAAGTGCTTAACCACTTCGGCATTGATTAAAGCCTCAAAAACTTTACCAAAGAGTAGTAGGAGACTGATGGAATGGTAGTTAGATGGGTCAGAAGGGTCTCCAGAGTTCTTAAAAACAGGCACAACAGATGAGGACTTCCAACAGGCTGGAAAGCGCAAGATCATTGAGGCAGTAGTTGTAAAGTTTGAGCCAGTTCAGGAGCACGTTTCTTCAAGACAATGGCCAGTATTCCATCCCCTACCACTAGCCTTATGGGAGTATAATTTAGAGATGATGTCCAATACCATCCCTGGGGTTATATGCATCTTACTCAGTAGAGCCTCAGTTCTAGGGGGAAAATCAGGTGTGTGTACACCAGATGAGTCTAGCATTGAAATGGGCAAGAATTTCCAAGCCATGCATTCAGACTTATCAGCCGAGGAAGTCAGGACCACAAATTAATTGAAGGAGGTATTGTGGGTTTGCTGTTGATCAGTATGGTCTTGCAGAGCTGCCAGTAATCTTTAGAACCAATCTTTTTAGCTGAATAACTCAAAGGATTTTTCAGTGATTCTTACAAAAAATGGTGTCACAATGGCTAAATGTATTATCTGAAGACCTGGAGAAAAGAAACTCAGTTAATTTAGTGGATGTTTAGATATTAAACAATTTGTGGGATGGACAATTATGCTGTTACATGATTTGGACAATTTTGCTGTTATATAAAAATATAAAAGAAATAATGTTGAAATAAAAAAAAAATCCATTAATTAATAAGAAATTACTTTGTTTATATTTTTGATATGAAACTAAAAGTTAGCAGATAGGAGACTTCAAGAGATCCAAACAAGCGATATACATTTTTTAAATCGTATAACTGAAGTTTGCTTGACTGCGAAAGCCTTTCATCACTGAGTAGTCTAAAAAGGATGCTGTGCTTTATATATTTTGGTTTCCCCTATAAAGGAGATGCAGGTTCAAACCCTGCTGAAGACACATATTCTTTATTAAGACTCTTGAATACACATACCAGTGGACATAGATTTATACTGTTTTTAAAAAAAAAAAAACAGGTATATCTAATCAAACATGTGTATTATATTTTCTACATATATGTGAAAGTACATGCGATACCCTAACCTTGTCAGCTGCCAGTTTTGGTAGCTAAGGTGGTACTGCCACCACTGGTGCCACCAGCAGATTTTGCCACTGGACTTTTGCTTTTTGTGTAGACATGTCAATCTCTGCAATTTTTATGCAACTGCAGATTTTCAACATTGTGTTAAGAGCATGTGCATTTGATCATTAACCAACACACAACATGCTTGTAGTGACTGTTATCAATGATGAAAAATAATGTGCATCTGTTATATATAACCTTTAAAGTTAAGAGAAAGATATATAAATATGTAAATCCTTTGTTAAATCATTTGAATTAATGTTTATTTTTTTGTCAAGTTTAATCAAATTTGGACTTTTGTCTTTTTACAAATACTGGCTTAAGTTAACAATTTTAAAAAACTAATTCAGTTTTAATTTACCTGAAACTTTACATAAAGAAATGCAGAAACATTCCTATACACAAAAAATTATCTAGAAAAGAATGAAATATGACAGATGCATTTTATCGTCCTGGTTAGACATAAAAGAAAAATGGCAAGAGACATTAACCTTCCTTGGATTCTGTAACATGTCCTCTGGCTTGACACAAATCCACAAGCAAATATGAAAATAGCTCAAGATCAGGATAATCTCCTAAACTAAATCCATGAAACAGAAATTATAGAGACTGTGGATTAGGAGAAAATGCACTTGTGAACTTCATGAATAAAACGAGCGTAATGTAACAAGATCCTGAAAAATTGGATTGTTTGAGAGAAGACTAATTAGATAGGAATTAGATGGAAAAATGATGGACACCTCTGCCCCACCGAAAAAAATCACGAAAAAGCAATTGGCTTCAAATTTAGCAAAATATGCAAAACAAAAAACATTTACCAGTATAGAAATATTATTTAGACAGAAGAATCCAAATTGGAATTGTTTGCTTTTAATAATGAAAGGCAGAGACCGAAGAGAAGGAAAAAGAGAAAAATATTACCCACAATGCATTATCCCATCTGTTAGTCATGGTGGAGGCAGTCTTATGAGCTGGGGTTGCTTCTCCGTGAAAAATGTTAGCGATATTTGCTTAATAATTGGTATTATGGGCATTAGGAAGTATAATCAGGTCACATATTAACATATTTTTCTGTAAATATATTCTGTTTCCTTTCGATAATAGTGGTATAATTTAATGAATCATGAAATTGCAAATATGTTTGGGTGAATGCAACAAGCAAAGTTAATGTCAGGAATGTGAAGAGTGAAAGCTTTCCACCTTCTGTCGATTTTTAGTCAAGGAAAGATTTCCCACTCCATCGATTTTCACTCTCCTGTCATATTTTTGTAGATTTTTTTTTACAAAAACACCTATTTCTTTCATTATATTTTTGGCCTGTTTTAGTTAAATACTTGTAACCAACCTAATGAAATGTTGCATTTTTTTTTTTACAAATACTAATTTAATGTAAGCAATTTAAGAATTTAATTCTTTGTTATTTTTCAAGAAACTTCACATAAAGAAATGCAGAAACATCCCTAAGCACAAAGAATTGTCTAGAAAAGAAATACGACAGATGCATTTTATCATCCTGGTTAGACATAAAAGAAAAATGGCAAAAGACATTAACCTTCCTTGGATTCTGTAATATGGCCTCTGGTTTGACACAAATCCACAAGCAAATTTGAAAATGGCTCAAGATCAGGATAATCTCCTAAACTAAATCCATCAAACAGAAATTATAGAGACTGTGGATTAGGAGAAAATGTATTAGTGAACTTCATGAATAAAACAAGTGCAAAGTAACGAGATCCTGAAAAATTGGATTGTTTGAGAGAAGATTAATTAAATAGGAAAATGATAAAAAAACAAAAACATGCAATTGGTTCCAGAAAATACAAAAATTGAAACACTGACCAATGGAAAAATGTTCTTTGTACAAATCTGGGTGTGTTTGCTTATAATTCAAGTGACAGTGTATTAGGACAATCACTGAAATTGGAATGACCCCCCCAATCATTGCAATAGAGTTCTAAACAAGGCAAAGAATGGTTATACAAAATCAATCCAAGCCAAAGATAAAGACTTGATTCCTGTGAGTTCTGGAAAATTTTGAAATAAAACTCTTGATAAAAGAAAAATGTCAGTGCCAATTATTATAAACTAGCTTAAAAGCCGCCCTATTGTGTGGCATTTAAGCTAGCTCCTGCAGAGCACTCTTGATTGGGTCTTCATCACAATAGGTAGGGAGGAGTAGATGCAATAGGCAACAATAAACTACAGAAGAACTCAAAATTGATTGTTGCATTGAATTATAGCATTAATATTTCATTACCTTTTAAAAGTTCAACAATAATTCTTCTGCTGCCACTTAATTTAAAAACAATTTGATATATGTAGGCCCTTACTTTCTGGACAAACAATTATTTTTATTTCATGGATGACTTTGGCTGGATTTTGCAATTAATTTTGATTATTCCCAAATTTATTTCCAAGTTATAAAAATTGTTATTGTACAAAAAACTTTGTTGCAAAATCATGTTAAAAAATCGACAAAAACAATTGCAGTAATGAAATCTTGGGAATCTGAAATTTCAAGACCATGGGCTTGGATCCAGCCTAGAATGTTTTTAATTTGCTCATGGAGTCAACCTGATTCCAAAATGGTATAATATTTTGAGTTACAACCTCTAGGAGTAAAGTTGAAAATGTGTGACACAGTGACAGTGACATTTGCATTTATTATATAGAAGAAGAAGATGAGCTATTGAAAGTCAGAGAATTGTGTCTCTTTAATTGAAAAATTGTGACACACTGACATTTGAATTTCTTATATAGATGCCGCTGAGAGATAAGGCAATTGCCTCTAATTCTATGTTAGATAAGGATGACCCTTTACTTGTCTTTCCCCTTCTGACAGAGCACAAAATTCATTATCATGACATGGAAAACTTCCAGACTTATCAAAAGCCTTGACTCTAAGAAGGCTACCTGTCTGATTAAAACCTCAATGGTTGTTCTTAAGGACATCAGACCAGTGTTATGTCCAATCTTGGCAAAGCTCTTTATCCATTGCCTGAAGTATCTCATGTCTATAGAAAAATGTCAACTGTGTGCTGTTTTTAAGAATATGGATGAACACTCATTAATATTGCAACACTGATCTATTAAGCTCCTTAGTGCATTCAGCCAACTCTTCAAATCTGCAATCAATAAGTTCTAACCGTTATTACTCAAATAATCATTGAGGCATTAGATGATAAATTTATCACACGGATGATCGCTTTAGATAAGGAGTGGCATTGGAGGCTGCTACAAACTCTCCAGCTCTGGAAGAGTTTTCTCACTTATCAAGTCTTTCCTATAAGGTAGGTCCATGAAGATCATTGTTATCAGACAGTCATTGGAACCCCATAAGATCAATACTGATGTTCCTCAGGTTTCTCTCTTTGGCCCTACCTTATTTCCACTTTATATTAAGGATTTGATTAAGAATATACTCCAATCTTTAGTGAATATCTATGCATCTACATGGCCTTGTGGGTGATGAATTATTTCCGCCCTACAACCCCTTTCCTGCAGATGAAACACTGTAAACCATTCACAACCCTATCACTATTTCCATGGTAAGTGTTCCACCACTTCTGACTTTTGCAGCTGAGATCTGCCAGACCATCTGCACAGAAAGGAATCAACCTCATTTCCTTTGTATTCCATTAGTAAGAAGGAAGTTCTGCTTAGATAGCCTCTTCTAAAGAACTGCTACTTTGGGGAACAGACTCCTGAGATGATTCCAAATCAATATAATTTTAACCACCTCCAGTCTAGTGTTAACCATTATCTATCCTACATAACATTATACATTGCAATTTTGACCTCTTTTCTTAAACTCGTATGGCATCATTAAATTTACCTTGAGTGGCTCTTGGGCCTTGTTTGTGGTGAGGATTATAAAAAAAAGAAACTGAGGAGAAACAAAATAGTAATATTACCTACAATGCATTATCCCATCTATTAGTCATGGTGGAGGCAGTCATGATCTGGCATGGCTTCTCTGTGAAAAATGTTAGTGATATCCATGATATATAATTGGTATCATGGACATTAGAAAGTATAATCAGATCTAGATTAAGAATTTGGTAGCAAGTGACCTTTGACATATTCATTGTGTTTTTTATTAGTAAGAAGATAGTGACCCAAAATTTTGTTCTAATCTGTGTAGTATTCATCTGGCACTCCAAAAATGTCCTGAATTAAATGCCATTGAACAAGTGATTTAAAGTTACTGAGATGTAAAATTCTATCCAAAGTAGAATCAAATATTTTGTTTAGATATGCTGAAACTCTGCCCCAAAGATTCAGAGAGATATCAAAAATAAATGGCAGCCACATTTAATATTAAATTTTTTTTAATCATTTCACCCAACTAAGGCAATAATGCCACTAAGATGCAAGGGGTTATTGGGAATGGAAGAGAAGACTTTAGAAAGGAGAAAGGACAATAAAAGAACAGGGTTCAGGAAGACAGAAGATGACAATTTGTGTTGCATTGGATTGGATTGCAGGAAATCAAGAATTTGGAAGTGAATTCCACAGGTGAGAAAAGAAACTATTAGAATAAAACATTTGCATCTAACTAGTTCTACAGTAAGAGGCTTAGTTGTCAATTTAGTAGAATGCTTAAACTCATGCCGTCAAGGTACTTAGGAGGAAAGCTCATTAGAAGAGTTGCCCTGAAAATATTTGTAGAAAAGACAGATGGGAAGTCACATCACATTGGTGAGAAATTGACAGAAGCTGGGATGCCGGGTCAGATACTTCTTTGAATTTTTTCAAGAATCTCAAGACAGACAATAGGAGCATCAGACCAGGTATGGCAACAATAGTCAATGCACAGATGAATGGTAGATTTATAAATGTGCAAAATGGATTCTAACAAGAAATATTGTCTGGCACGACACAGTGGACCAGCTTTTCTAGCAGTAGACATCTAAGCAATTGATTCAATATAATCACTCCACTTTATATCAGTGGAAAGCATGAATACAAGAAGGTGAAAAGAGTTTCTCTCCTGGCAATTAGCATCAGCTATACTGATGGCAGGTAGAAAAGATTCTCTAAGATCATTAAATAAAAGCAGTTTTGTTTTGCTTTCAAATTTACAATCCATTCCTTGCCCTAGTTAACTACTGATTAGAGTTGGACCTGTCAGAATTGCTTCTAAAACATGAATAAATGCCTGTGTCATCAGCAGAAATTCATAGTTTTCAATCATTTTTTGACTTTATTAAGACAATTTGTTATGCTGACTTAAACACATTTTATTTTATTTTCTTTGAAAATGTCTTTTATTTTAACTCTAAAAATCATGTGTGTCCCATTTCTGTTTGCTGATATACTTATGATCATTATTGTAGGCTTAAAAAACAGTGATTATATTTGAATAAGCATGCAATCTGTTTTTCTAGTGCCGAAGATGGCAGGAACCATTAAAAATTTAAGCAAGAAGAATACAATTAAAATTTAAAATTTGGTAATTCTTCTAAATTGCAATGAGAATTCATCTTTTCCATCTCACTGATTGAATTCTAAAGAAGATTTTAGAAGTGTAGAAAAGTAAAACTAATTTTCATTTAAAAATTTCATGCCATGAGAAAAAGAAGTTTATGGTTCAGAACCACAATACAGGATTGAATTCCATCATGAAACGATTTTAAGAATAACTTTCTAAGAAATACCTTATTTCTTAGAAAGTTGTTAAAATCGCCAGATAATGGAACAAAGCTCTGTATTATAGATTGAATTTTTTAAATTAATCTAGATTTGGAGTTTTCCATTTTGAAACATAGGATGTTCTGTGTCAAGATGGAGCCATTTTTTTAAAAAAAATAATATATATATATATATATATATATATATATATATATATATATATATATATATATATACACATATATGCTTTTAAGCATTATTCTTCAAGTAAATTGAATTGAGTTCTTCGAGCTGCTGGCATATTTCGTATAGAGAAAGACATTAAAATTCGCTTCCTTTCTGCTGTGTGATGATGGCCGAGAGGTAAGATATCTGGCTGAAGTCAAATCAGTCAGGTTTAGATCCCGGTTTGAAGCAGTCAGACGTCTAGTCACACTGAGGAGCTGTGAAACAGTCTGTCCGTGGATGACTATATATATAATATTTCAGACTTCTTTCTTTTTTCTAAATTCATTAGAGGTTTGGATATTCGGTCTGAAGATAAATTGATGGTGTTGTTTGATATCGCCAGTTCATATACCAATGTCCCATTACTTGAGACCATTGGCATTTGTGCTGATGTTTTATATTGGGGCAATTTGGGTCCCACTAGCATTCCTGAAGAACTATTTTTGGAATACATGCGTTTGGCCACGGAAGGCGTGGAGTTCAGCTTTAATGACACAATGTACATCCAGACGGATGGGGTTGCTATGGGCAGCCCTTTAGGTCCTGTTTTAGCCAACATTTTTGTGGGCTATTATGAACGAATCTTATTTGATAAAGTCCATAAACCCTGTGTCTATATGAGAGATGTGGTCGATACTTTTTCCATTTTTGATTCTTTCATAGATGCCATTAATTTTCAAGCTCAACTAAATTCTCTCCATCCTTCCCTTAAGTTTACAATGGAGATCGAAAAGGATAGAACTCTCCCTTTTTTGGATGTCCTAGTTGAACGAAAGGATGGGGCTTTCGTCACTAACTTTTTTTGGAAGCCCACATTCACCGGACTTTATACGAGCTGGAACTCGTTTGTTCCTAAGTCTTGCAAAATTAGTCTGATTTCGACTTTGGTCCATCATGCTGTCATGATTTGTTCCCCTGAAATGTTAGATGGAGAACTTACTAAAATTCGAAATATTTTCGTAAGTAATGGATATCCTATCAATATTATCAGGCATGTGATTGATAACAAAATCAGATGCTTTAAGGAGCCTGTGACATTCGGCCCTAGCCAATGACCTGTTTATTTGAAGTTACCTTGGCTTGGCAGGAAATGTCAGCTATTATTGGACAAAATTTCGGCGTCCATTTTGTCTACATACAATGCCGTTAAGTTGCGCATGGTTTTTCATACTAGAACCCTGCTTCCTTCCTTTTCTAAAGATAGGCTGCCCCATTTTCATAAAAATTCTGTTTTTTATGAATTCAAATGCCGTTGCGACGTGGTATACATAGGACGTACCAATCTAAGGTTGGAGACAAGGGTGGCGCAGCATGTTCCTGCCTTTTGTGCGTTCAGGCAGTCGCAGTCAGCCTATAAGAAGAACAACTCAGTCAGTACATGAGTCTGCAATTGGCCAATGATGCTTGTGGTGCTGAGTACGAAGACACGTGGTTTTCGGTTTTATAGAGCGCTTGATCAATACACCATCTTCGAGTTTCTGAAGCTAAGTTTCAGCAACCCAGTCTTTTACGTCTGTTTTTACGTCCCTTATGTCTGTTGGAGGGTCTGTGAGTTCCCCCTTTTCTATTTTTCTATGTTATACTCTTGTGGAACTATTTATTTACATCCCCTCTCGTTCAATTTTAATTTATAGAATTAAAATTTGTCTTTTAGTCGAGTTCCACCTTTCCCTCCTCATTCACTTCATTAAGTGTGTCTTTGTATTCATTTATATCTAATATTACCAACGAAGATCTTTGACAAAGCGTTGGCTGAAAGGTGCCTTAGGTATGACGTCCGTTTTGTTTAAGGATATATATATATATATATATATATATATATATATATAGGTTGAGTACTTTGGAAGAAAGGGATTTCGTCGACTGTTGCTAATTAACGCCTAAGCTCTTCATTAGGAATTAAGTGCCCAGAATGCATATACCTCATATATAATGCATTAAAAATTCCTTCTCTTTGCTGCGTGTACTAATACACAGGTTGAGAGACTCTGACTGATATCAAATCGGTTGGGTTTCGATCCTGGCTTGAAGAAATCGCATGTCTAGCCACACAAAACACTCTCTTTGTGGATGACTATATATATATATATATATATATATATAGTCAAAAACCAATAACTCATTTTTAATAGCATTTCGGATACAATACACATATATTTTCGATGTCCTATTATTACTAAGAGAAAAACCAAGAACAACATCTATTTATATACCTGACGTTGTTTGTAGGAAAAGACGAAAGCTTGTAGTAAAAATAACAACTAATACGGCAGAAATTTATATAAACAAGGATCAACTCATGCATAACGGATTTAGAGGTTTTTGTGTACTATTTAAATCGTTTGCAAGATGGATGTCTTGCCATTTAAATCATTAACCTTTGCATTAGTTTTGTATGAATAATTCATGTATATATATATATATATATATATATATGGAAAATAAAGTTAACATATATGCTCTATCCCTGATATTGAGCACTTTAACCCATAAATATATCATACTTTAAAATATATATATATATATATATATATATATATGTGTGTGTGTGTGTGTGTGTGTGTGTGTGTGGACACTTTGATGTGGCATGATGATTAGCAAGCTTGTGTTGATTATTGGGTTCGATCCTCACTGGGTGCTCATTACTTTCGGCCTTGTGCCACATATATCAGTATGTATGTGTGTGTGTGTATATATAAGGTGTAAAAATGGACATATTTTAAAAATATTAAGTTAAACGGGGACAGAAGAATTAAACACAAAATAGAGCAGAAGAATTTTTTTTTTTTTTGAGTTGATTGGTTATTTATCAAAAAGTCAATCAAAGATAAAATAAAAAATATCTACTTCTTAAAAAAGAACAAAAATACAAATGTTTGTAATATACAAATGAAAATTTGTTAGATGCAGATCACATTAAAACTGACAAGCCATTCCTTTTGTTTATGCAGCCTAGGGTTAGACTTAATGAAAATTGTTTCCAGCACTTTAAGCTGAAATTGCATGAGATCTGCATAAGATAGGAAACGTGTTCTCCTGATTTATTTGCACTTTCTATTTCAGATTAAATTGAAAATATATTTCGTATATTTTCTCCTAAAGTGAATGAAATTTTATTGTATTTATGATTATGTATTTACACTATTTACATTGTTTGAATTATTGTCTTCATCTTTGTTGTCATATTCACATTTTGGCCATTGTATGCTCAGCCCTTTTCAGGTGATATACATTGGAATTTTGAAGCAAACCCTTCATTTTATTTCTTGGGGTAGATTGTTCTAGTTCCACGTGCTATACCTTCTCTGAAAACTGAGCCAGTTTTTTGAAACTGAGTTATCCAGAAAAGGGATGTAAACTGTAAAAAACTTTTCTATCCTTTTCACTACACTTTAGGGATGAATATTAGTCAAAGGGATTAAATATTTTAAAGCAAAAATGTCAGATTAAATTTCAGTTTATAACTTTTTCAGTTTAAGTCTCCTCTCTGTTGACTACCAATGGAATAGTCAGAAGTAATAGGAACCTTTCTTCCTCCTAATTCAACTCCAACAAACTTAAACATGTTTTGAACAATAAAAAAATATCAAAAAATTAAAATTTTCAAACACACTGGGTTGTGTATTACTATTTTTTGTTTTATTATTTCAATTATTTTTATTATTTCAATTATTTTTATTATTTCAATTAGGTTCCTTGACTAGTTTCGGTCAGCATTGGCCTTCATCAGGAGAAAAGAAATCCCTGCTTGTCAATAGCAGTGAACTTCAGGAGTGAATGACTGTCTCTGAAGAAAGTGAACTTTATCAGTAGTTTTCATTTGTTTTTTTATTGTTAATTTTGGTCAGTCCTTGTGTTGGTCAAACGGCCTCTTTGAAATTGTTTTTAAGATAGAGGATGTCAGATTCCTGACTAAGAATTCCCTCCTTGGTCATTTTGACAGTTTTATTGGTTGCTTGGAATGGATGTGTGTGTTAAGTGCATGTTATCTTTTAGTTCTTTGAGAGTGTGTGTGATGTGTGTATGTGTATATATTTGTGTGAGTGTGTGTATATGTTTGCGAACTCAACACTTTTGCAAGCATGTCTGTCTTGAGTGGGTGAGAAATGTGGGTAGGGCTTGATTTAAGGAGTTATATGTTAATTATATGTTGTTAAATTTGTGGTTAAGCCCATCTGGACGAAGTGTTTTGAGGCATAAAATCCATTTGTCTTCATGTTCCTTTAGTAATTTTGTAAGTTTATCTTTTCTGTCTATTTCTATTTTTTCAATTACAGGGAATTTGGCATTTTAAAATTATGTTTTTCTAGGCAGAAATGTTGTTCTACATGTAATAATTTTTCGTGGGAAGCCGACTTGATCCGATTATGATAATTATTCATTCTATAGTGAAAGGGCCATTCAGATTTTCCCACATATTGTTTCTAGTATAGTGTGCATTCTGATAAGTAAATTATGTTATGACTTCTACAGTTAGAGTTGTGGTAGATTTTGAAAGTAGATTTAGTGACTGAGCTAGTGAATGAATTGGTATGTTTAATGTGGTTACAGCATAAGCTTCTTTTGTTGTTACATGGTTTAGAAAATTTTGTTGTTTTTATTTTTGGTCTATTACGGGTTACCTTATCATCTGAAATTTTTATTTGAGATGTACTATTTCCCAGCGACTCTTGATTATCTGAGACGGAAGAGTGGTGTTGAAAGTGGTTACTAGAGGGAAGGATTTATTTTTAATTTCATACATTAGGGTGTTTTTTCTAGGTTTGGAAATTCCTTTATTTATTTGTTACCTGATTAGGTGTTTATAGCCATGTGTTGTGAATTGATGCTCGAGATTTTGAGTGTGTTTACTTAGTTCTTCATTGTTAAAAAATATTCTTCTCAGTCTAAGTGCTTGTGAATAAGGAAGGTTCTCCTTGAGGTGTTTTGGGTGGGAAGACTTAAGGTGTAGATAGTTGTGGGTGTCGGTGATTTTAGTGTGTAGTGTCGTTTGTAGTTTTCTGTTTTTTATCGATGTAAATGCAGGTGTCTAAAAATGTTACCAATCTTGTTGGTTTTCCGAGGTCAAACTTAATGGAGTCATGTACTGTATTTAGGGTCATAAGAAATTCAGTGAGTTTCTCTTTACTGCCCGTGTATATAAAGAAGATATCATCGATATATCTTGCATAGGATATGCAGTTGCTACTGATGAAGGGATAAATATGGGTCTCCTGAAATTTTCCCATGAAGATCGTGGCATATGATAGAGTTGCAACGGTGCCTATGGCACATCCTCTTACTTGTAGGTAGTGTTTTCTACCCCTGGGATTCTTCACAAAAATGAAATTCCATAAATTTATTTAGTAATTCTAACTTATTCAAGAAGGGGGATGTGATGTATTGGGTCCCTTAGTCTATTCCCTCATTAACCAATCATAATCATAATAAAGATTTCCTGCAGGTCATTCTCCACCTGTGTAGGTGGAGGAAAAAGAAGAAAGAGATGAAGAAGGATGGGGAGAAAGAATAAGACAAAAATGGAGAAGGAACAAGAAGGAGGAGATTGAGAAGGAGAAGGAAGAGAAGAAGAAGAGGGGGAGGAGGGAAAAGTAGAAGTAGATGAGAAAGAGGAGGAGAAAAAGGAGGAAGGGAGAAAGAAGAAGACAGAAATGAAGAGAAGAAGGAGAAGGAACAAGAAGAAAGAGATGAAGAAGAAGAGGAGGAGGAGGAAGGGGAGGAGAAGAAGGAAGGGAGAAAGAAGAAGACAGAAATGAAGAAAAGAAGGAGGAGAAACAAGAAGGAAATGAAGAAGAAGAGGGGAAGAAGAGGGGGAAAAAGAAGTAGAAGATGAAGAAGAAGAGGAGGAGAAGGAGAAAAAGGAGGAGGGGAGAAAGAAGAAGATGAAATGAAGAGGAGAAGGAGGAGAGGAAGAGGAGAAGAAGGAGGAGGAGGAGAAGAAAAAGGAGAGGAGGAGGAGGAGGAGGAAGTTAAACTTTAGATGTGCAGAAAAATTCCATTGGAAAAGAAAGGAAGTAGATAAATTTGCAAGATAGAGAAACAAAACAAAACAAAACAAAAACCTGAAAAGTATAAAATTCCTTGTAATGTCACAGAAACAACAGGCACAAAGGAGAAAATGGAAACTAAAAGAAATGAAAAAATGAATTCATATAAACAAAGAGAGATTCCTAAATTCGTTTTTTTTAGCCTAACAGAGTGTCAAGAGAAAAAAGAGCTGAAAACGATATTTAAATTAGTTTTAAGCTTCTTTTACAGAATAAATGACGATACATACCTAGATGGCAAATGAATCATTTTAAAATAAGATTTATAGTTGATATATGCGTAACGTTTAACGTCATTCACCAAAAACAAAATCATTGCATTTTTTCTCTTATTTAAAAAATATACTGAGTTATATAGAAAGGAGTTGTAGTTATGTCTGAGTTTTTATTTTTGTAAAATTTTGACATAAAGGGACCAAGCTGTTATCAAAAAAAGTCAAGTGAAACCTAAATTTTAGTTAGAATTTAAGAATCTGTTGTTATGACCAACAGTAAAGGCTAGATATGAGGTCTTCAAGGTGGTTACCCATTGTCCACAAGTAGAGAGAAATGAAATGAAATAAATAAATAACTGAAAACTTTTGGGATCAAGTGCCACTTAACTGGAATGTAGGGAATTCTATTCATGGGTTTATATAAGCAGTAAGTCAGTTACAAGCCGGCCATTAGAGATTGATGAGTCATGATGAAGATGTAGAGAAAGGGAAAATCTGATCCATTAGTTTGTAAAGATTTTCCAAGTGTCACTTACCTAGTAACAAATTAGGTTAGGGGAATCTGTGAATAATTAACCCCATAAAATGTAAACAGAATTCATGTTTTCTGTTATCCTGACAGTAGTATTTAACCTTTTATTTGCTTTTGAGTTTAACAGAAGCTGTCCCAGGTTTTATTCACACCAATGCAAATGAGTATTGAAGCATAACATGGGGTGATTTGTCCAGTTAGTAAAAGACAGAACCAGGGCTACAGCTGAGAAATAATATGGTGGCTATGGTCACTACTGATGACCCTGGAATGAAATGCTATATTTAAAGAAAGAAAGACAAGGTTCTGAAAATGTTCTTTACTGATGATTTTGATTTTTCAGAAATCATTTATGATTTTTTTCCACCAATTTTTATTATCTACAGGAATTTGTTGTCTTGTGGCTTTGAAAATCTTTTTTATACTTTGATTTTTGGTCTTTGAGAAGTGAAGATGGTCATGACAGGTGATTAAGTCTTACAACCATATCACATTATAATACCTTGTAATACCTGTTCTTGTACAATCATCAAAGTTAAGCAGCATTGAGTCTGGTCATTAGTTAGATGGGTGACAAGAATACCAAGTGTTATAAGCTTGGATGTGTGGGTGGTGTGATGGATAACAGCACAGAATTATTAATCAAAGGGCTGAGTTTCAATTCCAGTTAGGTTCTTTATATTCACTTATACACAAATACCCTTGGGAAAGCCATGAATCCACCTTTTTTCCTCACCAGCTATGGGTTAATTAGTATGACATGTATCAGTAAATCATTACTATCTCAAAAAAATTCTTACAATCTAAAAATATTTTCTTGTTTTAGATAACCTGTTAAAAGTTGATAGACCATAAAAAAACAATCAATCTAATACAGTTGATTATTTGATTATCATAAATACAAAATACAATGAAAGTTTTCATCTGATAACTTATATACTGCATTAAAAATCCTTGTACTGCAATAAGAGACTTTGGTAACATTGTTCTTATTCCAAACAGTCAATGTATCTTTCTTTTACATTTGCAAAATCCTTGATTAACCACCCACTGCAAATATACAGATAAACTCAAATAACGTATAATACAAAACCACCAGAAAACTGCAGAGGATAATGCATCAGAATAATATTTCTCTCAACAGATTTCTCAAGGCCATAAAAAAATACAATAAAATGCAGTTAATAAATATGTGAATATAAAAAGACATGCTTTTCACCATGAAAATAATAGAGATTGGCTTTATAAGTTATTATTGAAATTCTATCAAATCAAGAGTCAATATTAGACAGAAAACCCAAAGAGAAATTATTTCACTTTGAGACGGCACACATCTTTAAATAAACAAATTCTATTATCAAATAAGAAATAATAATATTTTATTCCAGAGAGAAATCAGGTGATTAATACAATCAGGATGTCATTAAATATATTTTCCCAACTAATAAGATTCATGATCTACAAGGTTATTTGAAAGATTATCACTCTCTACAGTTCATCCAAACAATTTAGTCGTCCATTTTGAACTTTGATAGACAGCCTCCATTTCATCACATCCATTTAATTGTAATATTTATATCGTTCATAATTTAACATCCTAAAAAAAATAAAATAGTGTTTTTTTTCAGATTTACTTATCTAAATTTGCTATTGTTTAAATAATTGCATCAATTGGTCTATAGCCTGATATAAAAAATATTTATTTTACACAAAAATTTATTTTTCAGTGTAATCTCCTTTCTTGTCAATGCACTTAATTCAGTGTTGAAGATTAATCACATAAACCAAATATTACACAGCTGAACCTTCAGATCAAAATTCAAAGACTAACATGTCAGATTACTGCTGACTTAATGATCCACCTTTGTATATTAAAAGCACTTTATTCCATATAGAATGACATTATATTCCACATAGAATGACAAGTATTATATTATTATATATAAAATGTGCTTTGTATTGCCAGTTCGTGTTTGGATTTGTGAGAGAGCAAGAGAAATAACAAAATGCTAGAATAAAAGTTAATCTATAATATGACATTCTGCATCACTGAGAAAATAAGGTATTTTGCTATATTTATGTATTATCTTTATATTCTCATGGTCTATAGGCAATTCCTTATTTGGGACTCCATGATGCATCAACACTCAGTTAATGTATAGTGGTTTGGGACTTTGTGTTTAAAATGAACATTTGAATTATCCAAATCAAGTAGATTAATGAAGGACAGTAATGACGAGGAAACACACAGGTAATTTTAACCAAACAAGATAAGGAATTTATTTATGGATTTACATGCTTGAAGTTGTGTCAGTAGCTTGTTTCAGGAAAATAAATCAGAATTCTTAGTTCCAACAAATTGTTATGAAGATGAAATGTTCATAAAACATTAAATTATGTGACATGAAATAATATTCCAAAATGTTTAAAACAAATGTAAGAAAGTTTGTTGCTCACAGAAGGGATATACACTTCCATATTTTCAAAAGTAGATGAAGAGAGATAGTTTGAAATACTTAGCTTTCTTGGATTGTTCAGAGAAAATTCTTTGAAGTGCCATATGCTTGATTAAAAGGTGATAATATAATTAGCAAATAATTTTATACTAGCAAGAACTTGAATGCTGGATGCATGAACAGGAACGAAACCTTTTACATGACTTCAGACACTCTTGGTGATTTGTTTTCCTTATATTATAGAAAAAGGATTTCACATAGGCTCACTATTTTCTTCCATTTTCTTGGCTCAATGGCTAATTTCTATGAAGACAAAGTTCTCATTGGTACAAAAGCAATTTCACATAGGCTCACAAATTTACTTCCTTCTTTTTCCTCGGTTGATCTGAATTTGAAAGGGACTTATTTCATACTCACTACAAATGATAGACAATTCCCTTCAGGATTTTTTACTCACTTTATTTCAGGAGGACATATTAGTAGGCATTATGTCTTGAAAGAAACTAGAGGAAAAGGGAGATGGCTCAAACATACTGGTTTTGACTAATACAGTCAGATTTAACACTTTTGTCTAGCCCCCATATTCTGTAACACTTTTCATTTGAAAATCTTCTTGGCTTAAAATCTCAAAATTTCTAATAAAACAATCATGAAACAAAATGTAATCCTGAAAGCTGCATTAACTGTATTGTCATACTTCTTTGCTATGAAAAACTTCTGTTTCATCATACTTTTTTATCTTCTGTACCATGATACATCTGTATCAACAATCTTTTGAGTCATAACATATATGTATCATCATACATAGGTATCTTCAATTTTTTGTATCATCAAATCTCTGTATGAACATTCTTCTGTGTCATCAATCCTTTGTAACATCAAGACTGTATCATCATACTTCTCTATCATCAATCTTTTGTATCAGCAAACGTCTGTATCCTATAACTGCAGTATAATCAAACTTTTGTATCATCATAATTATGTAATTCTTTCAGCTATACACAGAACGTAGATCTATAGTTCATAATATGAAGAAGAAATTTCCATTCATAAAAAATTTAAATAAGCCTATTAATAAATAATTCGCACATGATTGAATTTCTATGGCTCTGACACAAAAAATCCATAAATTAAAACGTCAGTACAAATCTTCCTTCTTAATATTGAGTTCATTTGTAAAAAAAAAAAAAAAGCTGCAAGCTTTGAATAGCCTACAGAAATATTCACTCACTTGATCTCTTGCATAAATTTCTCTGCGTTAGGAAAAATGTCAAGGGGGATCAAAATATGAGCAAAAGTAAAAATTACACAGAATTTGTTAATAATTTTGTTCCCTCAATTTAGAAGGGCACATAGGTTATCAATATGGGAAGTGAAATTGGCATCCCAAGTTCAATTCTAGCTGAGGCTGTTGTATTCACTTTAATAAAAATAGACTTGGAAAGGCATGAATCAATTTTTGCCCTTTCACTTAAGGTTTAACAATGGGACGGACTGAGATATCTAAACTTAGTAGGACAAACCTATCTAGGAGAAGGAAAAAGTCTGAATTCAAAACAAGCCTGGAGAGGAGTGGAAACCATCAGATTAAATTGCCCAAGATATACCTACTGATGATTACATGTGGTGCCACCCACAGTGACCTACAGGACTCATGACATGACCCCTCAATTCTGGCAGTTATTTTTGATATTATCTAATTTCTCTAAAATTAAGGAACAAAACAATTTGCACAAAAGACTATTATCCTGAGTACACTTTATACATACATATATATATATATATATATATATATATATATATATGATAAAATGTGGTTTAAAGGCACTATATTTATGCACAAAAGGGCTCAGTTTCATCGATAGAACACATCTAAACATAAAAGTAAACACTGAAGTGAACACCAAGTGGTGACAGTCTCTTTCATGATAAATGCAATATTTATGGCATCAGATTGTGTGAAAACATGAAACAGAACATTGCCCCTTGGTATTGACCTCAATGTCTACATATATATATATATATATATATATATATATATATATATGTAGAAATATAGTTTTAAGGTGTGCTATATTTATGGGATCAGAGATAGAGCATATGTAAATATAAATATAAAAGTGAACATTGAAGTCAACACTCAGAGGCAACAGGCTGTTTCATGCTGGATGCAATCATCAGGCGTGACAGACACAATCATGGCCTAACGATTACATCCAGCATGAAACAGCCTGTCACCTCTGAGTGTTGACTTCAATGTTCACTTTTATATATATTTATATGTATGTATGTATATATATTTGGAGGAAAGATGTATGACAAAGTGTAAAAAAGTTTTCAAGTGATGTATTTTGTCCCTTAGGATGTTATTGGAAGTAAATGAGCCTATTCTGATGGAGTCCTAAAGGACTAAATGTGTCACACAAAAACTTTTTTCATTTTTTCATACATCTTTCCTTCACATATATATATATATATATATATATATATATATATATATGGAGATAGATCAAACATACTGGTCTGTCTCACTAGTCATACCATAGCATACAAAGGAATCTGAGGGAGAAAGACATCAAAGCTCTTGACTCCTCTACTGCCACAACCATACTGCTGGTTTTTGAGTCTTTTATCAAAACCTAGCCAAAGACAATCACTTGGACAGTGATTGACCATGGATTGTCTTTCTTACTCACACACACACACACACATATATATATATATATAATTCTACTCTAATGCTACTCTAGTAAGCATGGACATAAGATCACTCTATTCAAACATCAAACAGGACTAACCCCCCTCCGAAATAATCATAAAATTTATGGAACATATTCTTACATTGAATACTTTTGATTTCAATAGGAAATATATGGGTAATTTTAGCGAAATAAGATAATTAATTTATTCACGAATTATATGCCTGAATGTTAGTAGCTTGTCTCAGGAAAATAAATCAATTTTTTTTAAGTCCATAGTTTTAAGAAGAAAGAAAAAAATAAAATTAAAAAAATAAAGAAAGAAAGAAAGGAAGAAAGAGGGGTAGACCACCCTCATGTTTGGTATTATTCTTGCCAGATGCTTCTGTGATTCTGTAACATGCTGGTTTTGTTGATTACTTGACCACCTCTGGTCACACTTCTGTTAGAATCTGTTTGGGGCTTATTTAGCAGTGGCTATTCAACTATGATTGGTTCCTTCTGGATCGTTTCCCAGGGTATTAGTGTTGTCCTGGGTTGGAACTAGTGTTCAATCTCTCTTGATTTATTTCCAGTTAGTATTTCCATGATGCACATTCTTGGCTGAAGTCCTCTTTTTGCACCACACACAAAGACTTCATGCTGGCATGCTTAATTTGCAGTTGTATGGGAGTGTACCAAAATCCTTTAAGTGTTTACAGTTCCTACTGGTCTTGTTCTGACCTTGAAACTATCCTGAAGATTTAACTAAAATTGGTTGGTTAAAAATAATTTCACTGTGGAAAAGTGTCCCGGGTATGATGATAAACTACATCCGCGTCCTGGGTATGACGATAAACTACGTCCAAAATCAAGGCCTCTGATAATATGTTTTTGAAAAAATAATATTGCCACCTGTATGTTTTTGAAAAAAAAAAAAAATAATATTACCAAATATACGTTTTTGAAAAAATAATATTACCAGCTATATGTTTTTGAAAAAATAATATTACCAGATATACATCATTTTTGAGAAAAAAAATATTTCCAGAAATAGATTTTTGACAAAACAAAAATATTACCAGGAAAAAAAAAGTTGTCGGCATTAAATGACCCATTGAGATTGATATACCGTAAAACAAACAAACAAACTTTGGAAAAGTTGATTTGTATCGTAAAATCTGACATAATGTCCTTTTAAAACTATACACCCAACATTTCAACACATATTAGGTAGAAATTATTTTAATTGGTTCGTGTTTCATAAAAAAAATAAAAACTCCAAATAAACAATGAAAAATTAAACAAATGTTTTTTTGGAATGTATTCAACAATGGATGGTATATTTAACCAATGAAAATCTTATTCACCAGTCACCTGACTGTGACATCATATTATATCCTAATGGCCAGGTGAAGTATTAAATGTCTTTCAATATAAAAAATACAACATGTTTACATAACTCCTGATCTTGAAAATAAGCAGAAATGTAGTGGGATTTGAAAATAGGATTTTAGGTATTTTCCTATGTTGGTTATTGGAGAAATAAAGTGTAGATTAAAGTGTCAGACGAGTGGAAATTGATGGCTGATGACATGTCAAAAATATCACTATACAATAAGAAGAAAGCTGGATGACACTTCGCAGATATCTCTCCCGAGTAAGACCCCCCCCATAGAGGAGAACATGACTAAAGACTGTGTGTACGTGGAAATAACTATAAAGGGGAGACAGGCCGCTCCCTTAAGATAAGGCTTCAAGAACACCAGAAAGCTGTAATACGAGGGAAAGTGGAAAAATCAGGCATGGCTGACCACATGGAGAGAAAAGAGAGATCACCACCCTCTGTGGGATCAGGTTGAGATCATAGACAAAGAACATCATTAGAAGAGCCATAAACTTAATGAATCAGCACATGTAGTAGGCCACTAGTACTTGGAGAGGGGAATTAACAGGAGATAACTGATAACTGATATCCATCAGACATGGCATGTGGAACTAGAACAGTCTAAGAACAGTGAGCGAAGTAAAGGTTCCAGTTCAACATTCCAACCACCTGAAGAAGGCTGGAGCATACAATGGCCAAAACGTCATAAATATAGTGGCAAAGATGAGAACAATAGTCTGAATAATGTAAATAGTGTACATAATACCTCATCTCAGAAACATAAACAGATAATAATAAGAAGAATTGAATGTTCTCTATTGCTAACATCAGGACAATCTCTACACACATTGGACACAAAAATACACTCTCTGGTATGTAAATAAGAAAGGTAAGTGAAAAAATTGTAAAAAACAATCTTTAATTCTAATTTTTAATATATATATATATATATATATATATATATATATATATACTGACTTGAAAAGACACATAGACATTTTCATTATTTTTCCTTTAGGATCCTTACAACCTTTTGAAAATATCTATGTGCCTCTTCAGTCAGTATATATGTTCTATGGTATCAAGTCTTTGTTCAAGTATATATATATATATATATATATATATATATATATATATATATATATATATATATATATATTTAAAAAAATATGACAAATTTAAAAAATATGACAAAAGGTTTTTGGTGACAAAGATGAAACCATCACAAAAAACTTTTCTAGTTTGTCATATTTTTCTAAATACTGTTTGTTGATATATAAAATTATACAAAATTATATATCATTATAACATTCTATCCTCTTGGAAACTTATTTATATATATATATATATATATATATATATATATATATATATATTTTATATATATATATATATATATATATATATGTATATTGACCACTAATATTATCAATCTATATATATATATATATATATATATATATATATTTTATATATATATATGTATATATATATATAATATTATCCACTAATATTATCAATATATATATATATATATATATATATATATATATATATATATATATATTGATCCTTTCATTAATCAATCTACTCTGCCGACACTATGATGATTAGGTGAGAGGAGTTTAGTTTTGGAAGCATTAAAATTAACAAGTCATCTCTTACCCCAGTTAACTATGGATATAAGGTCGTTTTGTATATGGTCTACAATTTGATCTTATTAGACTGATAAGCCTTGCTGTCAAGGTAGAAGTAAAGTTATGTTAGCTAAATAAGTTATATTGAGGTTTCTACTAATAGCTTTAATACGTATTTCTTAAAAAAATAATTCTTGACAACACCATAACTTAGTTATTAGCTTTACTCAAGTCAATCCCATTGTACTCAATTTAGCATTCTTCAACTCACAAATAAAAAAAAATTTTAACTATCAGATGAACACAGCAATTTTGTCTTTGAAAATGATGAACACTATAATATTTGTCTTGAAATAAACAACACCCTGATGATAACATAGTGCTGATGTCAAAAATACTCAGAATAAAATGTATCAACACAGTAATTTTCTCTCTTTCTTTAATAATGACACCAAAAAGCTTGTTTGTGAATATGAAAGGACCCTACACTATTTACATTATTCAGACTATTGTCCTCATCTTTGTTGCCATATTTATCACAATGTTTCGGCCATTGTACACTCTGGCTTTCTTCAGGTGGTTGAAATGTTGAACTGAACCTTTTATTTCGCTCACTGGGGTAGACTGTTCTAGTTCCATGCGCCATGTCTAATGGATGTCAGTCATCATGGCTGAAACATTGTGATAAATATGGCAACAAAGATGAGGACAATAGTCTGAATAATGTAAATAGTGTACATAATACCTCATCTCAGAAATATAGACAGATACTGAAGGGCCAAAACATTGTAATAAATATGGCAACAAAGATGAGGACAATAGTCTGAATAATGTAAATAGTGTACATAATACCTCATCTCAGAAATATAGACAAATAATGAAAGGATCCAATTGGAAATAAGTGGACAAAACTTGTCTAAATTATTCAATGAACTGTCTGAATGTATATATTGAGTTAATCATATACTACACTAAATCTAGTATATCTAACTCAATTATTCGCAATGATTCTTCCCCCCACCATTAGCAATTTGCAAAAAACCAACATAGTTTACAAATTCAAGTGCCCGCTGGGAGATTGTATCTCCAACAGATTAAATAATATTTATGTTGGTCATACTACAAACTCGCTTTCATGAAACTTGACACTACATTTGAATAATAGCTCAAACATTTTTAGGCATTTAAATAAAAATGCCTGGCCGCATACACAATTCTGGAAAATCCTCGTTGAAAGCACAACTATACTTAAACATGAAAATAATAAACAAAAACTAAAAATTCTTGAAGCTATATACATGAAACAGTTGAAACCTAACCTGAACAAAATAAACTACGAAATCCCCACAGATATTCTTAAATGCCTATAATTGATAACAGAAGCAATTGTTTTATACCAACGGCTTCCCATACTTAACACTTCTTGTTTTCACTCTCGCTTGATCATGTGTGACATCACAAGCCGTGGTGCGATTTTCGCTTCCAGCATCTTGTTTGCATGAGTTTATCATTGCTTGGAAATGTTCCATGCAAACAAAAACAGACTATCATTATTGCCATGTCCGTGTATTGTTTAATATATTGTAATGTAATTGCCATCTTTGATGATGGCTTATGTAAGCCAAAAGCTTAGATAGGATTAAAAAACATGCATCAATATGATGATTTTCTTTCGTCTTTCAATGATAATGTTATTAAGCCTATCAGACGATATGAAAGGAATTTACTTAAAATAAATAGACAAAACCTGTCTATATTATTTAATGAAACATGCATCAATATATATATATATATATATATATATATATATATATTTATGTACTCACACAAATCTTGATGCTCTTAATAATGTGAAGAACCTCTAAAGAACTGACAAGATTTTTCAATTGATATATATTCTTAATCAGAAGTTTCCTAGTATTTACTGAAAATCATTAAAATCAAGAGAAAGTACAAACCCAGGACAAAACAAATTCACTTGCCACTTTTCTTTAGCAATCTTATCAGGTGTGTTTCATGAAATATACATAAAATATCAACACATTAAATCAACTCAGCAAATACATCTGAAACCTGGTCAGCCACCAGATGGTGTCCTGTTTTCAATACTTGGCTTATTTATTTCTTCGTTTGTTTATAAAAGATTTGTCAGTATGAATTGTGATGGTTTACATGGTATATATAATCTGAGCTTCCATAGATAATCATCTAGTTTCTGAAGATGTTTTTTTATGTCAATATGAATGAAAATATTTCCTTTTTCCTTCTACTTCATTCAGCATTTGTAGATATCAACATATGAACAATTATCAACAGAAAAATAAAGCAAGACACTAACTATTTGGTGTTAAATATTTGTGTAGATCATTTTTATTTTTCATCCATCAGAATTTATAAAAAAGGAACAGCGATTATCTCCTTTGTATTTATTCCTTAACCCTAAACCTAACCAAAAAAGCAAAAAGTTGTGTTTTCTCTTTACCATAATTCTAATGAATGTTTTCACACATAAAAACTGAAACTTGAACAATGAAAGTAAAATTCATGGCTTTGAAATTGTGTCTCTTGAAAGTGAAAAGTACAAATAAAATCTGATTAATAATTTTCTGGATAATTCTTAGACCCATTTTTAAAAACTTATTCTAAGACTAATTTTGAAATGCTTATTTTATAAATCTATATTCCCCTTTTGGCTCTCTCTCTTTCACTCTCTCTTTCAGGCTGCACATGTGTATATATATTTACCTTTCTTTATTAGCCATGGTAACAACATGAAGGTCTTTCATAAGATATTTTGCTTACCATCACCATTAATTTTCTCTCACACACACATACATACAAGAGGCTTGGGTTGTCAAAATGTCTAGGATAATAACATTTAATCATAGAACTACAGACAATATTGCAAAAAGCCACTGGATGCCTTGGCCAAAATATAAGAACCAATAAGAATAAGAGTCTAAGGAATCTATGGAATAATTTTTTCATACCAAAAATACAGTTCTTTATAATAATAAAAAAAATGAATGTCTGAGAAAGTAAACTTTTCAAAAGTCAAGAAGTTCAACTCACCTGATTGCCAAAAACTCCTATTGAAGTAGCCGTGGAGACTTCATTGGGACCAAACCAAACAGCAGCCAATCGTGGTGGCACCTCCAAGACAAAAACCTGGGCAATTCCACAGATTGTCTGAGCAATCATTAATAGCCAGAACCTGTCAGGGGAAGCACTAATGCACTTAAGCCAGGCACCAATACAGTTTAATAAAGTGCCACTTATTATGACCGTCCGCAGACCCTTGCGGTCAAGCAGCCAGGATGCTGGAAAGATAAGTGGAATATAAGCCAACATGTAAACCATGGATAGCCAATCAACAGTCAATTCACGTTGGTATTCATCCACCGGTAAACTGGCATTGTAGTAAGAGACAATGATATTTGCAATGATGTTCAGGTGAATCCATTGGTAGGCACTGCTCATGGAGAAAAAACTGAATAGTGTGAGAACAATCCATCGTCGTTTGAAGACTCCGATTCCAATGTCTTCATTTTCGGTGTTCTGTGATGAGGATTTGAGTTTTTGTTCTGAATCCTGTTGACTGATGAGTTTTGTTTCACCGGCTTCTTGACTACTTGCCGTTGGTTTTGCTGATGACTGTCCTGCAAGAAAAAATAAAAAAAAATACATAGATTAGTATTTGGAGCAATAAAATATAATTTATTCATTCTGGTCATAATAAAAGACTAAATGCGACTTAGTTTATTTAAAAATCAAAATGTGAAAACCATAAAGAAATAAATGAATATAATACCATTCAAAGAAAGGAAAAAAAAAATTCTATTTCAAGGATTGAGTAATTTGTTTTTTTTATGGTTTATCAACCCCTTGTGGGTTATTTAAAGCTGAAACATATTTCAGATGGGTGGAAGTTGCTTACAGTAGCAGGTATTCCCAAGTGGCCCCTCACCTATGTACTGACTGGGATCCATGCTGTTTAACTTTGGTGATCAAATGAGAACTCTCCATTTTCACCATGATTTGAATTTTCATGAAAAGGAATAAACAAATTGCATTTCAAACAAAAACTTCTGACAACAAGAAAATTAATTGCAAACAAATTTAAAAGAACCAAAAGATGGACAATATTTTTGCTAAATGCTCATTCATTAAAAGGCCCAAGATTCCGTCAACGTTTATGACTAAGGTTGCTGTGTCAACATAAGAGTAAACAAGTACAGATTATGAGAATATGTAGGATAGATAACAGTTGATCTAAGACTTGAAGAGGTTAAGATTGTAATGATCGGGGAAGCATCCTCTCAGGAGTTTGTTTCATAAAGTATCAGTTCTCGGGAAGAAGCTGTCCAAGTGGAACTTCCTTCATACTAATGGAATATGAAGAGAATGTGGATGAGTCGACTTCTGTGTACATGGTGTTTTGCATACTAGCTATAAAGGCCTGAACTGGAGACACTAAAGAATGGAGCTTATCTGAACACCTGCCATGAAAATAGTGACAGAATAGACACAGGCTTCATGGGAAAGGGGTTTTAGGGTGGGAAATATTTCATCACCCACAAGTCAGGGTAAATGATTTTGAATTTTGTCAAGGCAGGAATTGGTAATGGTGAGATTGACCATTTCCATACAGGAAACATTCAGCATTCATTGACCAAACAGTAACAGGTCATAACAAAAAAAGGGGGTTTAATGTTTCATATTGATAATATCATTTATTGAAGGATCAATATTTGAAGACTTCAAGAGTATAAATAAATAAATTTGATGGGTTATTCAATAATATTTTCTGTGTATGGCTTGGAAAAAAATTAATCCATTAATTTAAATAATCTATTTTATTATTAATCCATTTTATTTAAGCTATATTTTATAAAGCCAAAATATTCATCTATTAAATTAAAAAAAATGCTTTGTGTCTCATCTGTGATTAGCTTATTTAGTGCTAAATAAAAACATCTTCTGGTTGCACTAATTCCATAATTTTTATAAAGGAGTGTATTTTTTTCATTGAATTTATCCCAGTCAAGGTAATAAAGCCACAAAGATGCAAGGGGTTACTGGGTGTGAAAGAATTAGAAAATAGAAAACATTATGAAGGAGTGAAAACAATAGAATAGTAATCAGGAAGACAGTAGCTAACGATTGACATTGCATTTAAATTTTTGAAGATCAAAGTTGGCCGGAAAGCATGGAGTTGGATGAGAGTTCCACAATGTGAGAAAAGAAACTGTTAGCATATAACTTATGGTTACGACTAGCCAATTCAACTGTAAGTTGATGAGACCTTGTTACCAATTTAGTACTGCACTTAAATTTATAAAGTCTAGGTACCATAATGAAGTGCTCATCTGAACAATTACCATGAAAATATTTATAGAAAAGGCACAGGGAAGAAACTTTATGATGGTGGGAAAGTAACTGAAGCTGAAATGCCAGGTCAGGATCAATAATATTGCTGATTCTTCTTTAGATTTTATCAAGAATCTTGAAATATATAGCAAGAGCACTGGATCATATGTGGCAGCAATATTCTAAGCAAGGATAAATGGTAAGACATATAGATATATGATAGATTCTGGAGAGAAAAATTGTCTTGCTTGATACAGTGAACCGATTTTCCTAGCAGCAGACCTAGCAACAGATTCAGTGTAGTCTTACCACTTCATATCTTCATTGCAAAATTGCAACATTATTGGTACTACTGTTAAACAAATTATATGCTTCAAGGTATACAGCTATAGATTTGAGCTTTGAATTTAGTATCAGTGCCTCAGTGTTTCTCTGCTTAAGTTCCTCTAGGCTTGTAGGAAGAGTGGGGGATATAGACCTGTCCTTTCACTTACACCAATAGAAAAAGTCACAAAGTATCGTCAGGTGACTGTGGTGGCCATTTCAACAGCACATTGTCATTATCACTGGCATGCCCAACCCATCTTACTGGTAGATTCTCATTGAGATAAGTCTGCACTGAGGTGCTGGGGAATGTTACACAAGACATGCTACAGCGTGTTTGGCAGGAGCTGGACTATCAACTTGATGTGTGTCATGTTATAGGTGATGGGCATATTGCAAAGCTTTGTGAAATCAGTTATAAAATCTACATCCCTTTGAATATCGTGTTCAAATTTTGATAAATAAATCTTTTAATGTTCAACATGAAGCCTATTTAAATTTATTTATCTGGGACATGTAGTTACTCAGATATTCACATTTTAAATGATGACAGTTTTTGGGGACGCCCTGTACACAATGTGAAATCCATGCTCATGAGGGGCTTTTTTTTCCTGATTTCAAGAATGTCTTAATTTACATCTGGAAAGAATATCAAACTTTAATATTAAGATAAAAAGCAGCAATAAGAAAACAATTTTAAAATTATTAATGATAAAAGTTCATTGGTGATAATCTGATCTCTCGCTATAAAAGATGTTTCCTCCCCCTAAACTCATTTTCTCTTCTATATTTCATTTCTGTCTTCACCTTTTCATCATGATGGAAGCGGAAGATCAATAAATGAGCATAAATTCTCTTGTGGCACTGAAAGAAATGGTAGCCAAATCATTTTAAAATTAAGTTAAATATCCCATTTTAAATGTTATATTTAAAATTTTTCTCCACCCCCTATACATGCACAAAAAGAAAAAGATTGAGTAATTTACTTATTGATTTCTGTCACCAATTTTATTAATTCATTGTTCTCATAGATATTTAGAAAGCTTAGCTAAGTGTGGCACAAGGACAAAACCTAAAAGTCAAACAATTGTTTTCTAAGTGGAGAAAGCATTTATACTATTTACATTGTTTGGGCTGTTTCCTTCATCTTTATTGTCATATTCTCGACGTTTCAGCTGTTGTAAGTTTCACCTTCTTCAGATCATATATATTGGAATTTCAAACTGAACCCGTTATTTTGTCCACTGGGCAGATTGTTCTAGTTCCACATGCCATGCCTTCTCTGGATATCTCAGTTTCAGTTATTTCCCTTTTAGTAACTCAACTCTCCAAGGTTTTGCAAATAGTGTAAATAGTTACAATACCTCATGACAGAAATATAGACAGATGTAAAGAGTATGTTTTGCCTTGACAATCAGTATTGATAATCATCATTTTTACTGGCACTGGTCAAAAATATGCAAACCACTGTAGTTTGTATCTCACCCCAACCTATGTCAGAATAGACTCTGCATTCAGTGTCCAGGGGCAGAGAAGCCAGGTGTAGGGTTGATCTGAGGTGTCCTCGTAACCTCCAAGTGCTGATTCGTTATCAGCCTCAGCTGCACCTGGTTTGCAAGTGTAGGAAAGAATCATATTGCAGACAGATATACAAGCAACAACTCCAAGAGAGTAGTTGGGTAGTCTCCGTTATATTACACATGAGAGTTGAATGAAGATTGATGTTAGCTTAGTATGGTGCAAGGTCACTGCAATGCAGCACTCAGTGAGGATCAAACTCACTAATGAAAATGTATTTGAGTTAAACCATTGTACTACATATTTTAGGTGTCCTGTTTAGCAAGTTTGTTTTGCTGAACTTTTTGAAATTGATCTCTGTTTGAAGCCTTTTTGAAATTGATCTCTGTTTGAAGCCTTTTTGAAATTGATCTGTTTGAAGCCTTTTTGAAATTGATCTCAGTTTGAAGCCTGATTATGTGAGCAGAAAACAAGACTGACCAGAAAATGTTATACTTTGATTAATTTGAGCTTTTGTTTGTCTTTAAGAGATTTGATGTTTATTTCTGTGATGCCATTTCTCGATCCTTGCTGTTGATCCTGAGTAGACAGCTGAACAATAGATTTGAATGCACAACACAGAAACTGTAACACTTTCTAAACCAATTCAAGAGGACGCCATTGCAAAGAAAATAGTTAGTGTAATTTTGTTGTATTTTAAGCCTAGTAAGTAAAGTAAATAGTTGACTGCTAATTTCCAGGTATGTCTGTCTTCTAAGGTGGCTAGAAAATCTGTGTTGCAAATGCCTGCTCAGATATATTCATGTTTCTTCAGCAGCTATAAAGCCACCCTGTGGTTTACACTGCAATTATACTGTGTAACATTCAGGCAGAGACCACATAATATCTGCTGTGATGAATAGTTTTGAACAAGGCCATCATGGACCAGCCTTTGGCCATGATAATTTGTCTTCATTTTTGTACAACCATCAAATAATTCCAAACATCTTTTGTCTTCCTAAATTCACTCAAAAGGCTTCCGTCAAACTGTGGTGCATGGTTTTCAGGTACTTCCCGATTATGTTGCATATTGAGATCATTTTCCAAATCCAATATTATAACCTTGACAAATTGACTATATGAGAGTCGAACCTTCAAGCTTGTGATCCAAACATCCTAACCACTTGGCCATGCACCCACTTTTAAACCTAATGTCAAATGATTTGACATTGGGTTCATACTACACTGAAAAATTTTGATTGATTTTTGAGATGAGGAATTATCATTGTACATTGATTTATTCAAACTCATAATTCCCATTTAAATTTTCTGGGATGACGTATTATCAATAGTCACATTATTTACAATCAGACTAATATCCTCATCACTTTGGCTGTTGTGTTTTCTAGCCTTTTTCAGATATCTGCGGATCCCAGTAAACTTCAGGAAATTTTGAACTGAATACTTTATTTAGTAATTTCGAAAGAATGGAAGCCCATGTGTGGCCTTGTGGTTGATGAATTATTTTCCACTCTGCAACCCCTTTCTCATAGGTGAAAAATTGCTACTCTATTCCTATTAGTAATGCAAATGTTCAAACAAGTTACAATCTATAGTTCATCCAGTTCAGACCTTCCCATCTAGGAGCCACCACGGCCATGTGTATACAGCATCAAATATCTTCATTCCTTTCATATTCCATTAGTAAGGATGAAGTTCCACTGAAACAGCTTCTTCCCTAGAACTGTCACTTTGTAAAACAGACTCCTGAGAGAATGTTTCCCCAACCCCCACAATTTTAACCTCTTCAAGTCTGGGTTCCAACAGACATCTATCCTACATATTGTAATATGTACCACTTCTCTCATTTAACCTCTACTTTGAGTGGCTCTGTTTTGTATTGTGTGAACAATAGTAAAATATTGGGAGTTCAATCCCTGGGTAAGGTAGTAGAGACTCAATGGAGATAAGACAGAGAAATACAAAAAAATAGAAAATGAGAAAGTGTTTCTTGACATGGGGAACAGTATGAATAATCCACATAGATTAAATAAAAGGTTCAGTTTGAAATTCCTTGACAGTTAGCTGAATCATCTGAAGAAGGCCAGAGGGCATAATAGTCGAAACGTAATGATAATAATAACAAAGATGTGGACATTAGTTTGAATGTAAATCTTGTTCTCCTTTTTAGTTGTTATACAAGAGAAGTCATCATTTTGGCTGTGTAAACATCTGACATGAGAATGTCTCTTAGGATAGGCAGCCAATTGGACCCCTAAAGAAGGTTGAGGGTTATGTGGTCAAAAGGTTGTGTCTGTGTCTAGAACAACAGTGCTGAGAACAATAGTCTGGATTGACATAGAATGGAAATTTCTTCCCTCAAAAATCAAACAGAAATTGACCTAAGATAATTTTTTCTCAGTGATTAATTTCCTAAAATTTGAAACATGAGTTTGTATCTACCATGAAATAAAGTTATGCTTATTTGTTTAAAATTGATTTCCACCTGCAATGAATGACAATCATTTTTTTAAAAATCTTGCCAGGAATATTTGAAATTTGAATTATACTTATCATCTAAATACTTTTCAACTTCATTTTTTTCAAATCAATGTCATATACCATTAAGACTGATTTGTTTTTTTTATGGCTTATCAACCCTTTATAGGTTATTTAAAGCTGAATCATTCATTGGATTGTATACATAACTTTTATTTTTTGCAAATGAATATTGCATTAACAATTTTTGAGAATAACAATGAATTTTTTTCAGATAAAAGTCCTACTATTTAACCCATAGCTCTGGGGAGGAGATAGATTCACAACTTTCCCAAGAGTATTTGTGCATAAGTGAATGCAGTGAACCCAGCAGGAATTTGAACATGGCTCTCCAATTTCTCATTAGGAGCTGCTATCTATTACACCACATGTATATTCTATACCATTAAGAAGACTACAAGTTAATTAATAAATGAAAATAGGGAAAGTTGGGTTCATGCCTTTCCCAAAGATTGTTTTCTAGTTGTTTATTTCTTCTGGATTCTAGACAGGGTCACTACTACAATGGTTGATGCTGCTAAGGTATTGATCTTATTTTATGTTCAGTATCCCTTCATGATGTGGGTTATTATGGCTCTCCACTACTTCCAGCCATTTGTAGTTCTTAGCAGTATCTATCCCATTCCTTGATCTGACATTCATTTACACAACTTTATTAATTAGTTACTCATTTTCCCACTATACTCTTGATTTCCTCCCAGAAATTTCAACTCTTTTCCTTTCTAATTCTAAGCATAAGTGTCTTTCTAGTCTCCATCTTTCTTTAAAACTTCCTTGCTGCTTACAGGTGTAGTGAGTACTAATAAAAAAAATAATATATATAAACAAAAAAAGAAAGAATTAAAATTAAAATAAGAAGGTCGGAGTGTACAAGGGCAGAAATGTTGTGAACATGGCAATAAAGATGAGAACAGGAGTCCGAATGATGTAATTAGTATAAATAGTTACAATACCTCATCTCAGAAATATAGGCAGATCCTGAAGAAGGCCAGAGCATACAATGGCTGAAACATTGTGAACATCGCAATAAAGATGAGGACAACCGTCCGAACAATGTAAATAATGTAAATAATTGCAATACCTCATTTCAAAAATATAGACAGATCCTGAAGAAGGCCTGACTGTACAATGGCCGAAATGTCATGAACATTGCAGTAAAAATGAGGACAACAGTCTGAACAATGTAAATAATGTAAATAATTACAACATCTCATCTCAGAAATATAGAGAGATATAAAAATAAAGGCATTTACGATTTTCTTTAAAACTCTTATCACTTTCTTTTTATCTCTTTCTAAACTTCTCTTTCTATACTTCTCTCAACTAATGAGATAGCAAACCTCAAATAAAAGAAGGAAAGACTGGTCAGAAAATGTCGAAAGTTTGTGGGACATGGCTCTACTAATTTGTGACTGAAAACTACCAAAAGTCAGGGTAGCTGCATACATAACTAGATAAAAAAAAAATGAATGAATAAGAAAGGAACACCAGAAAATAAAATAATTTTGGCCAATCCCCAAAATTAACCCCAAGAGACTTTTGATGTTAGCTCAAACCAAAGTTCATACCAGAGTTTCAGAGCCTGGTCATTCCTCTGAGCTAGATGAGGAGAAGGGACGAGGGGAGGACAGCAAGAAAAGGAGCAAAAGATGCTACTGTCGAAGAAACCAGCTATGTGTGACATGTGAAGAAGTAGTTAAGAGTTCACCTTCAAATCATATTTCTCCCCTTCCAAGAAAAACACAGTAGATTGACACTGACCTATTTCTCAGATGACTACAACTACTATCAAATGCTGACTTCCAAACTCTTGAATATCAAGCAAAAACGGACATTCTCCAAACTACTATTAATATCCACTTTATAAACAAACATTTTGTTACACTGAATATCTAAAGCAAATAAATAAAAATATATTAGTTATTTTATACTTTGAGTCAGTTTGTTTTGTTTCCAAAGTTCCAGTAAATAAACACCAACAATCTCTGATTCAAACCTAACCACACCTGTGCCTTCTCCTTGACATCATCAGCATCCTTCTTTCAAATAACGTCTTTTGTCTACAGTCTCCTCTTCATCTCTGAAGAAATTGTTCCGCAATCCCTACCATATATAATAATTGATAGTATGTAGTTGTTCAGTACTCTTTATTTGAGTCTAAGTTTTCCTGTTTCTTAATACTTTGTTTAGTATCTGTCTATATTGTATGAGGTATTATGTACACTATTTACATTATTTGGACTATTGTCCTCATATTTGTCGCCATATTTATTACAACGTTTCGGCTGTTGTACACCTCTGGCCTTCTTCAGAACAGTCTACCCCAGTGAGTGAAATAAAGAGTTCAGTTCAACATTCCAACCACCTGAAGAAGGCTAGAGCATACAACGGCCAAAATGTTGTAATAAATATAGCGACAAAGATGAGGACAATAGTCCGAATAATGTAAATAGTGTACATAATACCTCATCACAGAAATATTGACAGATACTGAAGAGCCGAAACGTTGTAATAGATATACTGACAAAGATGAGGACAATAGTCCGAATAATGTGAATAATGTACATAATACCTCATTTCAGAAATATAGACAGATACTGAAATGCCAAATCCTTGTAATAAATATGGCGACAAAGATGAGGACAATAGTCCGAATAATGTAAATAGTGTACTTTGTTTGGCTTTTGGAAAGCATCTTTTTTGTCCAATGAACCATCAGATTTTGGTGCCAGATTTTCCATCATTTGTTAAAACTCTACCCAGATATTTAAACTTCTATAGTTGCTTAATTTTTATATTTCCAATTTGTAGCTCGCATCCTGGGGTGTTCCACTTGCTGATGACCATCCATTCTATTTTTTATAATTGATAGTTATTCCTTTCTTCAGGCTTTTCTTTACTACCTTGTCTAGGATATCCTGCATTTTTTCTGCATTTGCAATCAACATGCTGTCATCTGTGTATCTTCTGTTGTTAAGATTGTGTTCACCAATAATAAATTGGTATTGGTAACAAGTTGATATGTCCCAGAAAGGGATATATTTGTTCGAAGTAGCAAAGTGGTTGTTGACTATTGTAACCGAGTAGGACAATCTAGCAGGTAACCATAATGGACTGGTCCTCGTCGTAGTGGTAGGCAATAGGCGAATACAATAGGCGTCATCCCTGTACCTCCACATCAGTCTGTATTTATGGCTGACACCAGCCAATCATATTACTGTGAGGGGGAACACAGGTGTATGCATATTCATTACATCACAAGTGAATTTCTATGCACACTGGATTGCTAGCCAGATGCTGAAGATGGATTGTCTACCAGGTATAAATTTTGGGTGGAGGGAGAAATGGATTCATGCCTTTCCCAAGGATAGTGTTCTCTGTGCCATTAACTGTTAGGCTATTTGCACCTTTTCAGATGTGAAATTGGAATCAGCAGCAAAAGAATTTAAAATGATTTTCTGCTATTCAAACAGCCGTGTAATTTGATGCCTTCTCTTAGAAATTTAAAAGCGATTGAAAACAGGCTTTCTCTCAATTTTAGGTCAGCCAAGTGATAATTGATTGGAAATATCTTCTACAGGCTACCAAGCTATTTGTTGTATATTTGACAAAGAAATCAAACTAAAAATAAAAATGAAGATTTGCATAGTGAGGTCAATGCAAAAAGGATTTGCATAGTGAGGTCAATGAAAAAGGAAGTATATCAATAAAACATAGATTATAGAAGATTTAACAAAAAACAAGTTCCTGGAGTTAAATTTGACAAATTGACCAGCAACATTAATCATCTTTGTTGAAGACCTTTATATAATTTCCAGTTGAAACCAGTTTTAAATGCAGTTTTATTGTTTCAGTCTGAATTTCTGGGATGAGGATTTATCATTATTTACATTATTTATGTGCAGATTAATTTCCTCATCTTTGTTGCTTTTATCACAACATTTTACCTATTATGCCCATGGAATAACAGCCTAATTGATTAAAGTGTTGGCTCATGAATTCAGTAACAGTAATTGTGAGTTCAATCCCTGTGCTGTGAAATTTAAAATACATTGAAAGGTACCCGGATTGACAAACATCTGATGAAGTGGCAAAACCTCCTGATAATAAGAGTAAAGATGAGAGTCAGTCTTATTTAGGAATTAAGAACAATAACCCCTCGGCCCCACAAAAAAAAAAAAGCACAGGGAAAAAACTAAATTTTATACATGCTTTGGGCACAATGTACTTGAAACATTTCACTGAATGAATGAGTTGGTTGTTCTAAATCATCGATGTAATATTTTTTTTATTCAGTAACCTATTTTTCTCTTTCTTCAAGAAAAATTGACACCTACTTTAATGTTTAATTTAACTCACCAAAACCAATTTCCGAATGCAGCATTTCAAAATGGTAATAACCTAAAATGTTTTCCAAAAAATAACAAGCAGAAATTCTCTTTGAAGTGCATTTCTCATAAAATTCTTTAGCACAATTTGTATAGAAACGCTATCCTCGAATGTCTATCATGGAAAGATTTCCACTTACTGTAACATTGAAAAATGGTTCTCACACAAGAACATTTCATTATTTAATGGCTTTTATCGACTGACACCCACCAGCAGAGAAATACAAAATCCTTTTATACAATTTACATCCATTATTTTTTTTTAAGAAGAAGAATTCTTAGAAAGTGTCCCTAAAAAATAATTAGAAAAAAGGGTTACTTGCTGGACTTTTTTTTTCATAAGTCTCTTGTCTTTTGTTGATAATATTTACATAGCTGCCCTATTTTTCTTGATGGTATTGTGGCCAATATTATAACTTGAGGTGAGAAGGTGGAAAATGCAACTAAGAAGAATAGATTAGAAGGAGAAAAAAAGAAGAAAAATGAAGAAATGAATGAAAGAAAGGAAAAGAGATGTAGAAGGAATTCATATGAAAAATAAAAGAAAGAATAAGTGCTAATGATTGAAAGAAATTATAAAATATATATGAAGGAAACAAATAAGAAAGAAAAAGAAGAAAAGAAAAGAGATGAAAAGAAAGAATGTTAAATGTGAACAGTGAAGAAAGAGTTAAGAATGAAAAAGAATACAGTAAGGAACAATGATAGCAATAAAGTAGAAAGAAAAGAAAAGAAAGAAAACAATGATGAGAAGAAAAGAGAGAAAAAGGCTCAGGAAGGAAATGAAATCTAAGAGATGATTGAAAAAAAGGAATGAAAAAAGAACTCAAGAAGAAAAGAAAAATGCAAACAAGGAAAAACAGGAAGAAAAAAAAGAAGGAAGAGTTTTATATTCAGCTGAAACATACAGATGATTGCGGCTATCCAAGATAGTATTACTTACACCCACACCGATCCATTACTCAACTTGAAAGTCGATTCAATGAGAACAAAAATAAAAAAGAGCTATCATCGAATGCCGAAATATAATTCCATGTCTCAAGAGATAAAGGAAGAAACAGGAAAAATAAGAATTATGCAAAGAAAGAAAAATGAAACAAAAGAAAAAATACAAAAGTAAATCAATACTGAGAATGAAAATAAGAATGAAAAAAGATCAATGAATTTCTAAAAGAAATAAAAGAATTAAAAGAAAGGCAGAAGAAAGAAAATCAACAACACACTGGGGGATCAATAAATCTGTAACCTGAAAGTTATTAGCTGAATTTTGATCTGAGATTTTTACTGTATAATGTTTGATCTGTGTGAACTGTACAGAAACATTGGATTAAATGCATTGATAAGGAAGAAAGATTGTATTGAAAAAGTTTGTTTAAAATAAATGCTTTTTTTTTATCATTAGGTTACGGATATAAATGTTGTATAAGAATGGAAAAAGAAAGAAGAAAGAAAAGAATAAATTTATAAAAAACAAAAATATTTTAAATGATCGAAGAAAAGAATGAAAAATACATTAAAAGAAAAAAATGTGTGTAAAAAAATTAATTGTTGCTAAATGAATAAATCAATAAAGATTGGAAATACTGAAAAATAGATGAAATGAAGGAAGAGCATTATTTACAGGCAGACTATTGTCCCTATTTCGACAGTTGTGCACTCCAGCCTTCATCAGGTACTTGTCAATCTGGGTAATCTTCAGCAAATTTTGAACTGAAACCTTTATTTAATCTATGGAGCTTGTTCCCGTTCCACTTACGACATCTCTTCTAGTTCTTATTTCAGTTCTGCTTGGTTATTGCTCATCACCCTGTTTCCATTGAGTCCAAGTACCCACAGACAGGGATTGAACTCACAATTTCTGCGTTAATCTCCTAGTAGATTAAAATGTGAATTTGGGGAAGGCTAGAGAGCACAACAGCCGAAACATTGTGATAGCAACAACAAAGATGGGGACAATAGTTCGCATATAAATAATGCAAATGATGATAACACATCATGACTAGACACAAAGAGTTGTGAGTTCAATACCAGGCCACAGCAGTGGTGAACCAAAAATTGGAGAGTTAAAGAGAAATAACTGAGACAACCAGAAGAACCACATCACGTGGAACTAGAACAATCTACACTGGTGGATGAAATAAAGGGTTCAGTTTGAAATTCCAATCACCTGAAGAAGGCCGGAACATACAATGGCTGAAATGTTGTGAATATGGCAATGAAGATGGGGATAACAGTCTGAGTAATATAAATAATGCAATTACTCATAATACCTCAAATCAGAGACCAAATGAAATGAAGAAGGCTGGAGCGTACAATGGCCGAAACGTTGTGAATATGGCAATGAAGATGAGGATAACAGTCTGAGTAATGTAAATATGACAAGTAATCATAATATCTCATCTCAGAGATCCAATCACCTGAAGAAGGCCGGAGCGTACAATGGCCGAAACGTAGTGAATACGGCTATGAAGATGAGGATAACGGTTCAAGTAATGTAAATAATGCATGTAGAAATGGAGAATAATTTACAAAAACTGTAAAAACAGAAACTGAAAGATTGACTTAAAGGGGAGGACAAGAAAATGATCGGTTTCATAAAAAAAGATAGATTTTCTAAATATCTGGGTTCAAGTAGACATGTAGTGACAAAAAAGTGAACAAATATGAAGTATCTCGGGGGCGGGGAGCATTTGTTATTTCCTCTCCACATGAACTTATGCTATAATAAAAGAAGAATGAAGAAAAAGAATGATTAGAAGAAATTAAAATGGATGAAATGAAAGAAATGAAAAAGAAAAAAGAAAAAATAAGAAAGAAAATAAAATGTCAAGAAAAGCAAAAGTAAAAATGAAAGAAAATTATTTAAAGAAGAATGAAAAAAGAATAGAGAAAATATAAAATAAAGAACAGATAAGAAGATCAAGTGAAGTAAAGAAGGAAGAATTATCTGGAAAAAAGTAAAAGGTAAAACCTGAATAAATAATTAAAAAACATTAAGAGAAGTGAAAGTGAAAGAAATTAAAGAAGATTATATAATGAAAAATGAAAGAAAAAAGAAATAAAAGAAATTGAAAAAATAATAAGAAAAAAAATTGTATAAATGAATGAAAATTATATGAAAGGAGAACAGTGGATAAGGAGAACAGTGGATAAGGAGAACAGTGGATAAAGAGAACAGTGGATAAGGAGACAGGAGAACAGTGGATAAGGAGAACAGTGGATAAGGAGAACAGTGGATAAGGAGAACAGTGGATAAGGTGAAGAAAAGAAATAACACCCTCACCCAGCTCTAACCCCGCAAATAAAAATGAGGAAATAAATAAGTGAGAAGTAATAAAAAAATGTAAACTTTCTCACATTCTGAGTTTTTATAATATAAAGCTGGGCTATGTTAGTAGATAGGTCAGGTGTTGGAGATTATATTGTCTTTTCTTTCTTTTGACTTTCATATGTTTTTAAATATTTTCTTTCTTTTACAGTTTTTCTCTCTTGTTTCCAAGTTTGTAATATTTTTTTCTTTTAATGTCTATATTATATTTATATTGTACATTTTATTTATTTCTTTTTTGTTCCTTTTTTCTTTGTAGTTTGAGTGGTTTTGAAGGCATTCATTGTAGATGCAGAGATCTAGTGAATATTCCTCTTGTCACTGTCTGGCTGACAGTGGAGTTTTGAATACTTTATGCTTGCAAAAAAAAAAGAAGAAAAGTTATATCCAATGCATTTTTCAGTGCAAATCGAAGCTGTATCATTTTTCTATGTGTCTTTGCATCAATAATGACCTGGTTATCAGAAACAGTAAAACAGGATGGAACAAAAGATGCAGAGAGAAACAGAAAGAGAGAAAGATAGAAATATAGAAGAACAGAAGTATTAATTAATGCAAACATGCTGTGTAGGAAATAAACAGCAGCTCTAAATGTTCTGCTACAGCAAAGTTTATACATCCATATTATATATATATATATATATATATATATATATATATGTAACTGATACTATGGCTGAGGGGTTAGAAATGTTTGCTTTCTAACCATGGGACATGGGTTTGAATTTCACCATGGTCGGTTTGTCAGAAAGGTGACTTCTTGATGTTATCCATCTGCAGGGGACGATCACAGGATGTGGCACATTTGGAAAATGCCTGAAAACCATATCACGTGTTGACCCAAGCCCTGTGAGTGAAATTGGGTAGATGGAACCTAGGGGATATATATATATATATATATATATATATATATATATATATATGCATATATATATATATATATATATATATATATATATATATATATATATATATATATATATATATATATATATATATATATATATATATATATATATATATATATATATATATATATATATATATATATATATATATATATATATATATATATATATATATATATATATATATATATATATATATATATATATATGTACATATATATATATATATATATATATATATATATATATATATATATATATATATATATATATATATATATATATATATGTATATATATATATATATATATATATATATATATATATATATATATATATATATATATATATATATATATATATATATATATATATATATATATATATATATATATATATATATGTACTATATATATATATATATGTACATATATATATATATATATATGTATATATATATATATATATATATATATATATATATATATATATATATGTACACACACACCCATATATATATATATATGTATGTATATATATATATACATACACACATATATATATATATACATATAAATATGTAGACATATATATATATATACATATATGTGTATATATATATATATATATATATATATATGAATTTGTATATATATATATAAATATATATATATATATATATATGCATATATATATATATATATATATGTATATATATATATATATATATATATTGTTTAAAATTTTCTATATTTGCATGAGTGTTTATATTGGTACATAGTATTGATATAGGGATCAACACTACATGAGACTTCAGGTCAAGATTGTATTGAGGTGTAAACTTAACAGTAACCATGCAGTATTGATTTCTATGTCCACACTATCTATCTATCTATCAATCACTGTCTATTGTGACATTGTACTCTACATATTGTCACTGAATAACCTGTGATGTAATTCAAGACCCGGTTGTATTCATATATATACACACCGACTACTTATCTTCACAGGATTTGTCTTCTTGGCATTGATTGAATTCAGTAAAGAATAATGACAAATGTTTTTCAAGACACTGGCTGGAAAATGGCAACCATATGATTTCTCACTTAGTCATCTATTTCTTTTTTCACCTTCATTGAGGTTTACTGCTTTTTTTACTAACTTACATCCATGGAAAGAGAACCTTTACATCCATTGCTAATGATTTCAGTTGACTTCTGATTCACTCACTGCTGATCCTTTCCTTAGTGGCCAAATGTCCCTTACTGCTAAATTCCTGCGTCTCTCTCTGCTCATATGGATACTGGCTAGAGTTAACCCCTCCCCACACCCATCCAATGCTGTCCCGGAAAAGTAGATCACTCAAAAGCTGGATGGGGGGTCAGTTCTTCAAAGGACTCTACTTTTATGATTATCTAAAATCATTAACAAAGTTTTATCTTTACCAATTCAAGGGCAGGCTAAGGACAGGATTCCTGAAAACTCTGGCAATTAAACTGACTTAAAGATCGACTGTTAATGAAATTTCCAAGAATAATCAAATCAACTTAAAAGAAAAAGAATCTATCAAGTTATCTTCTAAGGATGTGTGAGAAATCATATTGTTACACTATTTATATAATTGATATATAACGGTAGGTAGTATCTGTCTATATTTCTGAGGTGAGGTATTATGTACATTATTTACATTATTCGGACTATTGTAATGTAAATAAAGATAGGCAGATTGATATGAACAGGCTTTGATAGGTAGATAGATTAATATAAGTAGTGTGACATATATATATATATATATATATATATAGATATGAACAGATGAAGCTAGATAGATTTACACTATTTACATTGTTTGGACTGTTGTCCTCATCTTTTGCAGGTAATATTGTTCCTTCAAAAATATATTGCTACTATTTTTTTTACAAAAAAGCATTGCTAGTAATATTTATTGTTTAAAAATATTGTTGGTAATATTTTTTCAAAAATGTATTGCTGGTAATAGCTTTTTTTTTTCTTCAAAAATCTATTGCTGGAAATAATTTTTTACAAACTATTTTTGGTATTAAAACCTATTTTTACATTTTCATAGTGTTTTTATCCCAGTTTCAGGGTTAACTATTTGCCCATGGCTGGGACCCTAACAGTTACTACCACCCCGAGTCAGGGCAGACATGGGAACACCAGCAATTAAGAGGTGGTTCCATGCTCCTCAAAACCTCCTGATAAGAGTCCTTGCTGCTGGATGTAGTTTATCGTCATACCCAGGATGGGAGATAGATAGGAACAGTGATAAATAGATAGATAGATAGATAGATAGATAGATAGATAGATAGATAGATAGATAGATAGATAGATAGTGAAAGAGAGGCAGGAACAGAATGAGATAGATAGATAGATAGATAGATAGTGAAAGAGAGGCAGGAACAGAATGAGATAGATAGATAGATAGATAGATATGATAGATAGATAGATAGATAGATGATAGATAGATGAATAGATAGTGAAAGATGGGCAGGAACAGAATGAGATAGATAGATAGATAGATAGATAGATAGATAGATAGATAGATAGAAGATAGTGAAAGAGAGGCAGGAACAGAATGAGATAGATAGATAGATAGATAGATGATAGATAGATAGTGAAAGAGAGGCAGGAACAGAATGAGATAGATAGATAGATAGATAGATAGATATAGATAGATAGATAGATAGATAGATAGATAGTGAAAGAGGGCAGGAAACAGAATGAGAGATAGATAGATAGATGATAGATAGATAGATGAAGAGAGATGAATAGAATGATAGATAGATAGATAGATAGATAGATGGATAGTGAAGGAGGCAGGGAACAGATGAGATAGATAGATAGATAGATAGATAGATGATAGATAGATGGGGCAGGAACAGAATGAGATAGATAGATAGATAGATAGATAGTGAAAGAGAGGGGCAGGAACAGAATGAGATAGATAGATAGATAGATAGATAGATAGATAGAAAGAAAGAAAGAAACAGACTGATATATATATATATATATATATATATATATATATATACATATATATAGAGAGAGAGAGAGAGAGAGAGCGAGAGAGAGAGAGAGAGATGAACAGACTGCTGAGATAGATAGTTGGTTACAAAGGTTTATACTTGTGAGGGAGGAAAACTTGTAACTTTTGATGTTACAATCTTTTATAATTTTGTATATTATATTTTTTATTTGATGACTTGTTGTCAACCATTATTTATTTTTTACAAGTATTTCTTTAATCTTAATTTTGTTTGCTTTTTATTACAACCATTGACAACATCAAAATCTATGACTGCCAGCCATTACAAGGTTCAATCTCAGTGATTCATCTTCAGCTAAGTGTATTGATAAAGATGGAAATGATGATGAAAAATAAATATTTGTTGTGGCAAATAATTGTTTTTTATCATTAAGTGATAAACTTATTGATTTACCAACACATTTTTACATATATTTTATATATATTAATATTTTATATATATTTATATTTTATATATATTTATATTTTATGTATATTTGCCTGACATCATAGGTTCCCAAGTTGGCATCTATGCAAAAGACACTACAATTTACTTCTGCCTCAAAAACAAATCTAGTGTCATTGATTAAACTAACCTGGCCGTTCGTCTCGAAAAGGACCTCCAATCGGTTGTAAACTGGAACAGGAATTGGCTGGTTAACTTTAACGCCTCAAAAACAAAACTGCTCTATATTACTTACCACAGAGATCACATTAGAATGTCTGATGCTCAACTTCTCAAGAGCACCTCTTTGCGGCTGCTTGGTCTCACATTGACTGCTGACCTGAGATGGAACAAATACATTGAGTCAATTGCTTCATCCACCGCAAGGAAAGTTGGCTCCCAGTGCCACGCCAGGAAATTTTTCTCCCTGGAATCAATCCTTCAAATCTACAAATCAACCATTTGCCCTTGCATGGAGTATTGCTGCCATATATGGTCTGGAGCCCCGTCTCTTTGCCTCAGGGTTCTTGACAAGATCCAGAGACGGATATGCAATGTAATTGGCCCTGATCTGGCATCTCGTCTGCAGTCGTTCTCTCACAGACATGCAGTCGCCTCTCTCTGTCTTTTTTTACAAATACTTTCATGGTAATTGCTCCAATGAGCTGCATTCGCTGGTTCCCAGACTTCATGAATTCAAGCGTTCTACTAGGCTGGCATCCCGCTTCCAACCTTTCACTGTTGAAACTGTTAAATGTAGCAGTCTCTTCTACTCCAATAGCTTCATATCTCGCACCTCTCGCCTGTGGAACTCCCTTCCCTTTTCCTGTTTCCAGGATAGCTATAATCTCCAACTATTCAAATGTAATGTCAATCGACATCTCCAGTTGCCTTGATCTATCCACTATTCTTCTCCTCGTCCTTTCAGTCCTATCTGCTTTCCAAATCCTCTGTAACCCATTGTGTGCTAGTGGCTTCCTTCCTTGCTTGGGGTGAAATGCTTTAAAAAAAATATATATATATATATATATTTATATATTATGTACATTTCTGCCTAGCATAATCCCATATTTCAAACAAGAACAAGTTTCTTTATAGGACTTGGTGCAAAAAGTGTTTGCATTTATTGTAATTGAATCTGAAACAGTTCAATCATTATTTATAAATAAACATATTTTTAGATGAACTGAAATCAATTCTCTTCTGTTCATTCTGACCAAGCAATACTGGTCAATTTTGTCTTTTATTTCTATCCAGTTACACTTTGAAGGAATCAATAAGAAACTGGAAAGGAAGGAAAAGGATAAGAAAAAGTAACAAAAACAGTAACAAAAAAAAGAGTATTGCTTTTGTTTAAAGCATTCTAAGATGCACTTTGAGAATTGATACTAAAATGTTTTTCCTTTGCTTCTGAAACTTCTGATAGGGGAATAAAAGCAAAGTTGATCATAATTTGACTGAGATCACCTTTGACCTTCATTTTCATTCAACTGGACAATTTGCTTTCCTCTATAAAGATCTCAGAAATGCTTTTAACCAATGCACACATGTACTAATACAATCTACAGGGTCATGCAATTATATATATATATATATATATATATATATACACACACACACACACACACACACACACACACACACACACACTTGCAGTGGAGTAGAGGGCAGTGGCTTGTATTGAGGAATTGGAGAGTTTGGAGAGCAAAGTTCAAATTCCAGTCAAATCCATTACATTCGCTTACATGTTAATACCCTTGGGAAAGATATTAATCCTCTTCTCCCCCTCTAACTATGGGTAAATAGCAGGACAAACTGGGTTCTATAGCCTTGGATGGCAAATGGTCTAGGAAAAGGACAATTCTGAATTCAAAACCTGCAGAGGGTCGTTTGTGGACCTTGTGGCACATAGTGCACCAAGTTTCTGTAATCGACCCTTCAAAAAATGTGGATAGTTCTGCAAAAATCCTTCACCACTATAATCAAATCATATGTGCTGGTGTCTGGGTTGTCGGTTCCTAGGAAATGAGTTGCTTGACCCTCATATGTTGAATACAATGGGAGAGTCCGACATATATAAGAAGCACTTGCTGGTCTATGGTTGTTGGATCTGAGGAGGTAATTTAATTTATTGCCTCTCTTATTCACAAAAATTCCAACATATTTTCTTTATACCCAGTTTTGTCTTTCATTCTGACCTGAAGAAGCCGAACCTAACACATGTCACATCAGTGAACCGTGTCATTTAAAAGCTTTTCCATGTTGTCACAGACACACATACATATATAATGAAAGCTGTCTCTCAATTTTGATCAATGTTGTCATTTGATCCTTGCTCAAATATGGGAAGCATGGATGTGACTTTGTAGTTCTGTTCGTGTGTTGGATCTTTGATGATTTTTGAGCTCTGCTCTTGAGTTTGCATAATGCCAATCCCAGTCTCTGAACTTCAAATACATTTGCTCTAAAAGAAGAATTGGTCAACATCATTAGATGCAAATGAAGTCGAGGGTATAATATATATATGAGAGAGAGAGAGACAGACAGACAGACAGACAGACAGAGATTGTGATAGTTATGCGCATGCTGAGAGATAGATATAGACAAACTGAAATCAATTGATCAATCAACAAAGATGGATGTATATAGATATGAACAGACCACGATATACAGATAGATAGAATTAATAGACTAAGATAGACAGATAAAATGAATAGAATAAGATAGATAGATAGATAGATAGATAGATAGATAGATAGATGAAACTGAGATAGATATGTATAGACTAAGATAGATAGAATGAACACAGAATGAACATACTAAGATAGACAAATAGAATGAATAGACTAAGACAGACAGAGAGATAGACAGATAGATGAACAGACGGAGATAGATAGATAGATAGATAGATAGATAGATAGAGAGATAGATAGATAGATAGATAAACAGAATGAACAGCCAAATAGAGAGATAAAAATGAACAGGCTAAGATAAACACACAGATAGATATACTCAGACTAAGGTAGATAGAATGAACAGACTAAAACAGACAGACAGATATAACAGATCATGATAGGTTGATAGATCTGGACAGAATGAGATAGATACATAGATAGCTAGCAAACTTGACAGATAGAAATCAACAGTACATAGAGACTGTGTGTCATATGTATTGAACAATAATCAGAGTATAGTTAACACATAAAACTGAGAGTTACCCTGCTGCAATATTGATTCATATTGATCACTCTCTCCCTATAAATATAGTAATTTTTTGCTGAATATATATATATTAATATATATTTTCTGTTTATATGTCATTTTAATAACTACAATTTATTTAAGAATCATATCTGCTAACTAAACATACTTTAACACAAACAGTAATAACATTAAGAAATGGATTAAGTCTGACAATTATTTAATATATCTTATGTTTATACATTATTTTTATAGATATGGTCTTAATCCATTTCATATGTTGTCAATGTTTATGTTAAAGTACATTTTATGAGCAGATACATTCATTTGGGAAAGATCATTGAAGATTTGTTGTTTATAAACTTGTAATTTGAACTTTGCTAATCAGAAACTCCTTTGTAGCTGAGTGGTACAGCATGTCAGATCAATCGATGGTTCTGTACAGGACACAGATTCGATTCTTGTTGGAGAATGCATATTTTCTACAAAATTTCTTGGACATTCAGTTTGGTAAATGTAATTAATACTGTTTATTTAAAAAACAGAGAATTTACTTAAATAAATTGTATCGATAAAAATAATGTATAAACATAAAATATATTAAATAATTGTCAGACTTAATCCATTACATATTATATATATATATATATATATATATATATATATATATATATATATATGTGTGTGTGTGTGTGTATGTGTTTAAAAATATATAGGAAATAGGAAAGAACTTGTTAGGTAAATAATCGAAAGTTCTTTAGTATTTTTGTTATTATTTTAAAAAACAGTGCTCAATACAAAAGTAGAGCCTAAATATAATTATTTATTTAAAGATATGATTCTATCGTTACATAAAAGTTCTCATGTTTCAAAACAAGAGCTGAAAACTTCAATATAATTATTTGAATTAAATTGAATTAAAGTACTAAGCTCTGTTCCATCTTTAAGTGAAATTTTTTGGGAATAACTAATTCTTGAAATTTACACATTTTATAAGCATATTCATTATTAAAATTAAAATTACTATGGTAAAGGCTAGAGCAATTATTTAAAAAAAAGTGGTGTAAGGGTTAATAATTTGTATCAATTTCACAGTTACATTCAAAGAGGTCAAGTCAGGGTAAGGTTGGGGTGTCTAAATTCAAAGCAGAAAATGACATCGTCTAGTCAGGTTAAGTGTCTATGGAGATTTATTTTATTTTTAATTAGTAATTAATTAATTAATTTATTTTAATTAGTACTTAAATTCAATTTAATTCAAATAATTATATTAAAAAAATGAAAGTTTTTTTGGCCTTTTCTTCATTTTGAAACATGAGAACTCTTATCCAAAAGTAAAACAGATAACTGATTTAAAAGATCAGCTTTCCGTTTAATGTGGTCACGTCGTAGTCATCATATTTTAAATAAATAATTATATATATATATATATATAGACAAGCAAGTGTAAATGGATATAAATCCGACAGAATGTAGAAATTTTGAAAAACAAACAAAAATCCATAAATGTAGTTAAAAATGAAAGAATTGTCAACGTCAGACGTTTCGGTTTTAATAAACCATTTTCAAGACAAAATTCATTAAAATACAAATTCAGTTCAATATGACGAAAACGATGGACATAAAAACACAAGTCTTATCCAAGAGTAAAACAGATAACTGAAAATTTTTAAAAAGATCAGCTTTCCGTTTAATGTGGTCACGTCGTAGTCACATGGGCGACAACTTTTCATAACGTATTCCTAAAAGTTAAATGATTACTTTAAAATTCCTGTATCTCCGGACAAACCTGCAATCTTCCATGTTGTAAAAAACGAATTTAGGTTTGTGTTTTCAGTAGACAGTATATAAGCAAGTGTAAATGGATATAAATCCGACAGAATGTAGAAATTTTGAAAAACAAACAAAAATCCATAAATGTAGTTAAAAATGAAAGAATTGTCGACGTCAGAATTTTGTCTTGAAAATGGTTTATTAAAACCGAAAACGTCTGACGTCGACAATTCTTTCATTTTTAACTACATTTATGGATTTTTGTTTGTTTTTCAAAATTTCTACATATATATATATATATATATATATATATATATATATTCTAAAGAAGCAATGAATTTTTGTTTCTTAATCCAGTGTATTTTTATCATTTTAAACATTATTTTTAATAGATACACATATTTGAGTAGAGGCTCCATTTATTTAGTAAACTCTATATTCAGTTATTTCCATCTATCTGTTTGAATAATTAAGGAATCTTATTAAAATAAACTATGCTCTCTCTGGCAAATAGTTGAGCTGATGATGCCAATGAAAACACAAGGTTTTTCCCGAGTGAAACACATCTTTGATTAAAAATTTTACGCTTTGTCTCATTATCTACACGCACACACACACACACACACACACACACACACACACACACACACACACACATATATATATGTATATTAATACACAATAAAATCCCAAATCACCTCATATTGTGAATTAGCTTATTTTGACCAGCAAAAATATAATTTGTCAGTCATATTCGAACCTAGTATACACTGAGTTTGTGTCGGAAATAGAAATTTAACTGTAAAAGCTATAATAAAAACATTGAAAAAACTATTACAGAATTTATCCATTTCAATGTTTCAGTCAAACAAGAGGCATGAGATGTTAGTCAGGGGAGCGTGGAAGGTATTTGTCTTAAAAGGAAGAGGTTTTATAAAATTAAACCTGAACATTAACCTTATGACATCAAATTGGGCTTATATGAAGAATGAAATGTTAATTTAAAACTAAAAGAGGAATAAAAAGGGGTTTAAAAATCTTTAAAATATATATATATATATTTTAAATAAAAAGTCATACTTAAAAGTATAAAATCATATTCCAAAAACAAGATATATTTAAATATAAGATATAATTAAATAAGTTATATTTAAATAATTTATATTAAAAAATTACCTTTTTTGATTATGAGTGCATATTGTGTGTCCAGAAAGTATATATATATTGTCTTAATGTTTATGATTGTATGCTTTCAACAATAATTCTGATCATTTCAAGACACATATATATTATTCAATAAAGATATCTTAATATTTCAATATTTATTTTCATCATCCCCAGAACTTGTTCTAGAAATAAGAAAGTCATATTGAATATAGAATAAAGTTGTTTTTCTATTGACACTGCAATTACCATAAAATTGGTTGGATAATTTTTATTGTTTTAAAAAGCTGTTTTTGAATTTTATTCAAATCTTAAAATATGAAACTGAAGTTAGACATGTCATAAAAATTTATGAACATATAATTATTGCCCTTATAAAAAAAAAATAAGAATTAGGTAATCATGCTTAATTACGGCAAGAAAAAAGTTATTATTATTTAAGAGGTTTATTTTTTTACAAAAAGAAAATGAAAAGATGTTGAATAAAACTCCTAAATAAGACAATTGTGATAAGAAAGATGACACAGTAGTTCATATGTCAAATGATCTAAATAATGATAATTCCTCATCCCAGAAATTTAGTCAGAAATTAAGCGAAATTGCTAACAAACCAATTAGAAAATTGAAAATATTACGTCGAAGTTGATTGGAATTTCTTTCTTTCCTTTTAATTACACATTTTAGAGTTTGGTTGTTTTATATTCAGAAGAGCCTGAAGCAGATAATAAGGAGATCTTATACTAATTATTTTTAAGATTGAACAGGAATTGTCATCTCATGGGCTCAGGTTCTAGTGTTTCTTTGATACAGAAATCAATGATTCAAGTTCAACATTTCTGAGTTAGAAAACTGTTTATAAAAATTCACAAAGAAACAAATATGCTTCAAAAAAAAAAATAATAGGCTTAATCAACCTCACATAACTTTTCCCGTCTTTTTTCGATGAGGGTTTTTATAAAATTGGAACTATTTTTGTCATTTAGAATCGTCTCTTACCAGGAGAGCTTAATTGAAGAATTCTAAGAACCTCTTCTATTACAATTGGTCACAGACAAGACTTAATCTATGCCAAAAAAAATCATTAACTCAAAATACACAAAGATTTGTTAGTAAATACTGATGATTGGACAAAATGCACATTTAATAAACTTAACTTTAAAATTGTTGACTTGTGTTAAAATTAACTACACATGTGTTTATTTCTGAATATTAAATTCATTCTTTGTATTGTAAATGTCTTTCTATAGAGGATAGAAAATAGATTTTTTACACAGTGTCCTTCAGAGAAGCCAAGTGCAGTGGCAACCATGAAAAGTGAACATATATTGGCCCAGTTGCACCTGGAAGACAAATGTAAGAAATAATTACATCACAGAAATAGATATATAAACACCCACCCTAGAGTTACAGGGGCAGTTCCCCCTCTCAGTTTACATTTTGGATGAGGAGCCCAGAGACTTGAAAATTTACACAGGATGATAGTAATTGACAAAATACCAAAGTGAAATAAAATTCATTATTTTTGTGTTACTTTTTGTTCTTTATACAGTTCTTCAGTGAATCCATTTGATAGAATTCTTCAGCTGCTAAATCTTTTTATTCAAGTATTGGTTAAATAGCAAAGTAGACTGGTCTCTCTAGCCTTGGAATATGTGGTGAAAGCACATCAGTATAGATGCAGAAGAAACTCCAGGTCACATGTGGACATATCTGTCAAAACCATTTACATCTGGGTTTTCCTCATTAGCAGTGGGACAACTTAGCATGTTCAGATATGGGCCTTTCTGCAACTTGTTTAGCTCCAAGTTTCAGCCATCATCTCCTGCCAATAAAGACGACAGGAAAACCAACAGTCAGTGGTGGGAAAAACTCAATGTCTTGTGAAGTTGGTCCTGTGGACATTTTGTTCTTAAAGCTGCTGTACCATGTAAGGCAGTGTCATTTTGTTACCTCTCGTTGCATTTCCTTTCTCTGATAGCGGCTGGGAGAGCTATTATTTAGCTGCTTTCCCCAACCCAATACACCCTTGCAATAGTTTAGAACCAATCTATAAGAAGGTAAATTCCAAATTCAAACCATTGAGAAGGTAATGGAAAACCATTCTGTTACTTTCCAAAGAACAATCATGGCAATTTACAAATATTGATGAAAGGAAGTTATCGAGAAATATGATTATCTATATCTTGATAGGATATGGCATTTTAAAACATCATAGACAACTCTTTTCCTGCAACACATTCAAGAACGTTTTGTGAGATCATGTTTTCTAATATTGCAATTATACAAAGAAAAAATATTTCTAAATATCAGTTTGAATAAACCAGGTATTGTGATAAAATGAAATTGTATATCAAAACTAAGTTAGTCCTTTGTGGCGATGGAGAAGTAAACAAAGTCTTACCTGGAAAAAGAATTTGCTTCTCTGTACTGTTAGTTGGAAAAGAAAATCAAATCAAGATTTGTTCTAGTTAGTAAAGACTTGAAATTTAGTATATCTTGCATTTACCTATCAGTTTTGAATAATTAAAGCCTTTCTTTTTGGTCAGGCATTTTTAGGTTATGAGTCATGGATGTGGAGTTTTTATCCATTTTTAATGTTCCAGTATTTTTGATTTTAGACTTGCATGTTTGATTTATAACCTTTAGAATTATGACTGAATTTCTGATTTTGAATTTTAAACCTCCATTACGAATTTACCACAGTACATCTCATGGTAAATTTTACCATAGTCCATCTCATGGTAAATTTTATCATAGTCCATCTCATGGTAAATTTTATCATAGTCCATCTCCTGATAAATTTTACCGCAGTCCAGTAAATTTTATCATAGTCCATCTCACAGTAAATCATTCTAGAAATTTCATGCCATCTTCTTTCCATTTAACATGTGACATTGAACTATGTGTTAGCAACATTAGTCATACTTCTTGACCTGACTTATAGGGTGAAGTGAACTCATGCCTTACCAAAAGGTATTAGTGCAAAGTAATTGCAACCTACCTCAACCATAATTTGAACTCAGTTTTGTAATTCTATTTTTGGAAGAGTTTAACTTGGGATCAGGTATAAAAAAGACATATTTCTCTTGACATTTTTATTATCATAATCGGCCTTGATAATTTTTTTTTAAAAGCTATTTTTTTAATTTTAGTAACTGAATTTAGACATGTAATAAAAACTTATGAACATATAATTATTGCCCTTATAAAATAAAAACAAGAAATAGGTAATCATGCTTAACTACAGTAAGAAAAACATCTGTAAAACCATAAAAATAACTGGAGGTAAAATTACTTAAGGTAAAAATTTGATGAGGTTTATTTTTGGAAAAAGTTCCCCAAAAGAAGAAAGACAAAAGATATCAAGGTGTAATTTTTATGAAAAATCAATTAATGGCAGGAAATCTATTGTAAACAAATATAATTGCTTTAATTACAGAAAATTATTGAATTCTTAACTGGGGGGGGGGATCATATTCATTTATTAAATAATAATAAATAAATTAGATTTAATAAATGTTAATTATTTTTAATTAAATAAAAAGTTTTGAAAGCAACAAAATAAAAATTAAATAATTGTTATGAAGCAACAAATGAGTTGAACAACAGAATTCTTCTGTTGTTTTTCATTTATGCTAACTCGGTAGACTGACCAATTGAGCATAGGGTTACAGCCTCACCACACTAGGTGTAAAGTTTATATACCAGAGTTCAAAATAAAATTCTTAATTTTACTTTTTTTTTGATGAACTTTAATGACTATTAATAATAAATTTTGATAAGTATTGATTTTCATTTTTTTTTAATCAAATCACCCCAAGTAAGGTGATAAAGCCACTAAGACACAAGTCATTACATAGAGGGAAATAAACTGAGAAAGCATAGTTGAGCAGAAGATAAAAAGAATAAAAGAATAGGATTCAAGGGGAAAGAAGATGACAATGTTGCATTTAAAATCTTTGAAGATTGTATTTAGCAGGAAAAGAAGAAGCTGGAGAAAAGTTCTATATGGTTTGAGAGAAGAAACTCTAATCATAGAACTTACATTTAACAATTTGAACAGTAATAAAAAGGTGAGAACTTGATGCCAATCTGGGACTGCACTTAAATTCCAAGGTACCAAAAAGTAAAGCTCTTCAGGATAATTGCCATGAAATATTTTTATAGAAGAGGCAAAGAGAAGCTATAGTATGGTGGTGGGGAAGTGAGTGAAGACAAGATGCCAGGTCAGGATTGATAACATTGCAGATTTAGTTTTGCTTGTTTTTTATTGCCACTTTACTACAATAGTGAGTAGACAGCATAGATTAGAAATAAAGAACAAGATCTGGCTGAGATTCGAGATTTTATAGTCCATGCTTTTATATGTGTAGCATAAATGATCTTTTGCTCCTCTGATGTTGCTCGTACAACACTAAATACTTCTCTTTCAATCTGCCATTCTTGATTTCCTGCACACATCACCAATGTAAAAATCACTCTGCTTCTCACTGCTTCAGTCCTCTTTTATCATACCAACACCATGTCCGACTGACCAATTAGAATTCTTATCGCTTTCTCCTCAGTTACCCAGTCAAATGGCATGCTCCAGTCTGACCAATCACCATATGATTTGCTATTGGTTGAACCATGCTAAGCTGTACAAAAGTCACCATTACAGAATATACACTTTTGGAATAATCTAAAGTGTGGGGGGGGGTAGATTCATGCCATTTTCAAGGAACAAAATGCCAATGCTATATATGTCATATATTGAGGTAAGGAACTTATTTTTCTTTGCACCAGATAAAAACCACTCTGACTCACTTGCTTCTACACAACTGTTCCCCACAATATGTCACAATTACAGACCATAAGACACTGATTACTGGCAACCAAGGAACCCTCTATCAAGATTCGCTCTCCACCAAGCAGATCAAGGCAAAAACAGAAAAGAACACCCAAGAATGATCTCTGTAAAACATATGGAGATCATCACATAGAACTTCTTCTTTTATATGCCACACCCTTTCAGAACATAGACGATCATGGCCCTCCACACCTTCCTGTCCCTTGTAGTGCTTAATAAGTCTTTTTGCTATTTATTTTTGCTATTTTTCCTAAACCCTGTTCTACCATCCATTTGCTAAAGCTTATCAATTATGTTATGTGCTGCTTTCCTCTGTCCCTCTTTTCCTCAATCTGTCCTGTGAGTATCAAGTTTTCCAAGCCTTCCTTCCTCATTATGTGTCCCAGAAAATTCTCTTCTTGATATTAAATATAAGTTTCCATTTGTTTCTATTTTCTTCAAAAGCTTCTTGTTACTCATTTTCTTTTAGCATCTTTCTGTAGAACCACATTTCTGTTGCTTCAAGTCTCTTCATCTTTGAGGAGATTGTCCAGCATTTTCTGCCATACAGGAGGACAGATATCACATAACAGTTCAGTACTTTTCTTCTTTGTTTCTAACAAAGTTTTTCTGTCTCTTAATACTTTGCTTAGCTTTTGGAATGCATCTTTGGCTATCGCAATACGTCTTTGGATCTCAGTGTATCACACAGAACACAGCTACAGAATTGTGGATTCTTGTCTTGGACAGAGAGGAAAGAACAAGCTGGATGACCCCCATACTCCCATTAAAAAAAAAGCTTACTACTACTACTACTACTACTACTACAACAATAATAAGAATCAATGCTTTATCTGAGAAAGAATAAAAATAAAAACAATACTGTTACTATTAATACTTCTTCTATATGCCATGTGCCTTCAAGATGTAGGTAATCATGGCTCTCCACAATTTCCTATCCATTGTATCTCTTAGTAAGATTATCTTTTCTTTAATTCATATACACAAACTGATTAGAGAGGCTATGTGCTGCTTTTCTTTGGCCCTCGCAAGGAATACTGAAGTCAAGAGGGATAAATTCTTCAACCCTTTTTTCTCATTATGTATACCAGAAATTTCAACTTCCTCTGTGAGGAGATTGTCCTGCATTCACTGCCATATAGGAGGACTGATATTACGTAACAGTCCAGTACTCTTTTCTTTGGTTCTGTTGGGTCAAGTCTCTTCTCCATCTGTGATGAGACTGTCCAGCATTCACTGTCATATTGGAGGACTGATATTACGTAACAGTTCAGTACTCTTTTCTTTTTGTCTACTGATTTTTTTCCTGTTTCTTAATACTTTGCTTAACTTTTGGTAGGCATCTTTCCCTATCCCAATGCAACTTCTGGTTTCAGTGTCACATTTTCTGTCCTCTTTTAAAACCCTTTTCCGACTTGTGATGTAAAGAAAAAAAACAAACATATTACCAAGAGAAAGTTTGCAGACCACAAGTATAGATTTACAGTTAGATTCGATATTCTATGAATTGTTGTGCTCGGTTGTTTAAAGCAGTTTTCCCTGAAGCAAAAGCAAATCAAGCAGGAAAATGAGTGAAAAAAAGAGGAAGTAAAATCAAAATAGGAAGGAAAAGGAGAGAAAATAGGGAAAGAGAGAAAGAGAGAGGTACAAAGAGAATGGGGGGTGGGGGGAGAAGGCAGACTAAAAAGTGTAGGAATAAATACAAAAGAATAGAAGAAGAGGATTTACATAAAAAGAAAGAAGATTAACTGTCTTCAAATAAAAAGAAAATGAGGGAAGGAAAAGAGACGGAAAAAAAAGGACAAAGTGGGAGAGAGGATTAAAGGCAAGAGACAGAGGAAGAGAAAGGGGATAGGTAAGGGAAAAACAAAAAGGGTGAAGGAGAGAGAGAAAGAAAGAGAAAGAAAAAGAGAGAGAAAAAGAAAGAGAGAGAATGAAAGAGAGTGAGAGAGAAAAGAGAGAGAAGGAAAGAGAAAGAGAGAGAAAAGAAAGAGAAAGATAGAGAAGGAAAGAGAATGAGTGAGAGAAGAGAAAGAGAAGGAAAAAGAGCAAGAGAGAAAAGAAAGAGAGAAAGAGAAGGAAAAAGAAAAAGAGAGAAAGATAGAGAAGGGAAAAAGATTGAGAGTGTGAGAGAGAGTGAAAGACATAAAGTAAGAGAGAAAGAAAGAGAAAGAAAGAAAGAGAAAGAGGAAATGTGTTAAAAAAGGAAAGAATACAGAAAGCTTAAATCTAAATAAAAAAGGAAAGAACAGATCAAATGTCAGAAATGGGGAGACAATGAATGAGAGAGAGTTAAATGCAAAAAAAAAAGGAAGAGAGAAAAGAAAGAGAAAGGAAATAGAAAATATGAGAGGCAAATGAGAGAAAAAGAAGGAAAAGAAATTAGATATTTAAAGAAAAAGAGAGAAAGCAAAAAATGGAAGTGTTCTGAAGCACATCAGAAAATGTAATCTGTTCATAAAGAAATAAAACAAAGTAGAGAATCTCTAATCATTATGTTCCTTCCAGCACTGAAGCATGCTGGGTAATCTGACCTTCCTTTCATATGTTCAATGGTGTTGATTGAGGAAAGAGACAGGCATTTCAGTATCACTCATTGTGCTTTCTCTACTCTTGATTTTCTTGATTTTCACACCCACACTTTTTCAAGATGGCAGTTCATCTTACTGCATTCTCATAAAACAGATGTCAAAGGTGTAAGAGTGCAAAGGAGAAACTCTGGAGTGTTTTAGACAAGAACCAATCAAAAGAGAGTAGGAAAAGTGGTAGTGAGAGGCTTAATGCAAATTCAAATATTTGTATGACAGGAAAGGAAGACGCCACTTGCTACTACCATCCTATTCTAGTGGGTTCTGCATTATCTAGATCTGTCAACCTTATAACAGTCAAAATTCACCTCTGGATTTTCTCAAAAATTAAATTGCTGTAGAAAGCAAGAAGATTCCAGATGTGGTGTCCTTGAGCTGCCACAATATTTGATGAAGAAAAAAGTGGGTGAGTGAGAATTTGTTCAAACCACTCTCCCATGACTACTTCCTAAGCAGCACTAACTACAAAAATATTGCTACAATTATTGTCAACTGAGAGGAGCTGAAATAAATGTGCAGAATGTGTTGATGGATAGCCAGTCTAAAAGAAAGAAGATTTTGATTTCAAAACTTTGTTGCCTTGTGGCTATTGGATTAGGTGGGCTCTTTGGTTTTGGGTTGAGATAGAGATTTTATCTGTCGTATATGCATGATATCTATAAAATTGAATGCTGAACCCAAGAGTCATTTTAGGGACAATGGACGGCAAAACAAAATGGAATCCATTACAAGTGGTGTGAACGGTGTATAAATATAGAAATAAAAAGGAAGAATTATGAAGAAATGCAGATAAGGTATTAATAATATTGAACAATTTTATTCAATCTCTTTCTTTGTCAAAAGCTAAACAGAAATATCCTGCTAAATATTAACCAGAATTAATGCAACCAAGAATCAGTCAGTTATGTGCCATGTATGATACACGCTTAGGCCATCATGTATCTTTCAAGACATGCCTGACGAGGCTGTTTTTTTCCCTGCAGTAGGTTGCCATTTCTTTCTGTGGTAGTCCAGTTTCCATCCAAGGCTATAAAACTGGGTCTGTCCTGCTATTTACCCATAGCTGGGGGGAGGAGAAGAAGAGGATTCATAACTTTCCCAAGTGTATTAGCACGTAAGTCAATGCAATAGATTTAACTGGAATTCGAACTCAGCTCTACCGATTACTTTACCATGCCACCTTTAGTCAGTTATGTGCAATGAATGATACATGCCTAGGCAATCATGTATCTTTCAATACATGACTGATGAGGAAGGTTATTTTACCACAGTAGGTTGCCATTTCTTTCTGTGGTAGACTAATTGCCTTCCAAGGCTATAGAACCCAGTTTGGCCTGACTTTTTTAAAAACAACTGTAAGAAAAAGCTTAACCAGCAACCTTTGTAAGGATAATGTCTTTCACTGATTAAAAAACTCTACTTTTCAGGACAACACTATTCAGCTACTGCAAAAATCTCTTTTTGGGATGATACTTTTCAATGACTACCAAAACTGTCCTTATCAGGACAACACTCTTCTCACTCTCTACATGAACATGTAGAGATTTTTGTGGCTTAGTGCACTGTAACCTTATTTTTCTCAATGTATACTTGCTAATATATTTTTCTTACTCAAGTCTTCATTTTGTTTGTTGTTGTTTTCCATCATTCAATATCTGTTTGCAGGCCAATATGCCACCTGTAACAGTATATATATATATATATATATATATATATATATATATATATATAGTAACTTATTTTAAAATGAATAATACACACGCTTACACATATCATACTCACTCACTCCCTAAGAACCAAATAACACAAACACTAAAGAGAGACACATCCCCTCTCCAGAACCAATAAAACTGTCAAACTGACCAGGGGAATTCAGAGAAGCATCCATCCATCCAGCTCTTATCTCAAATAACAACTTAAAATAGACTGTTTGACCAACACAAGGAATGTTAAAAAATTCATCTTAAAAAGATAAAAAAATAAAAAAAACAAATGAAAACTACAGACAAAAGTTCATTTTCTCCATCAAGACATTCATTTCTGTAGTTCACTGCTACCAGAAAGCAGAAATATTTCTTCTCCTGATGATGGCCATTTTGGCCAAAACTAGTCGAGGAATCTAAATGAAATAATAGAGGAATCTAAATGAAATAATAATAATAAAAAAAAAACGAAAGAATATTAATCTACAACCCAGTGTGTCTGAAGATTTTAATTTTTTAATATTTTTTTGTTGTTCATATATATATATATATATATATATATATATATATATATATATTAGTAACTTATGAATAAACTACCCCTCAAAAATGTATAAGAATTATATGTAAATTTAAAACATTTTTTCACCCTTGGGAGTGTGGTCTGATGAACCAGGTAAAAATATATACCTGGGGAAATAAATTATAACCAATGGACCCTTAAGGTTGTCTGTTTTCTATTTAAATTGAATAAATAATTGTTCTGATTTGACATTGAGCTCTCTGGATTACATCGTCCTTGGGATTATCCATATGGATTACCAAACTTTTCATTACTTAAATATATATATATATATATATATATATATATATATATATATATATATATATATATATATATATATATATATATATATATATAATACTATGATTTGATTTGATATAATCTTTCCACTTCATGTTTGTGGAAAATATTAGCCTGAGAAGTCATAACAAGTCACACTCCTGGAGGTTAGCATTAGCCAAGTTGACGGAAGGCAGAAGAAGGCAATTAATAGGGAACAGTTTCATTTTGGAGGTGTTAAAATTAACAAGCCATTCCTTGCCTCAGTTAACAACAGAAAGTAGATCATTTTTTAGATCAGCTGGCAATTTGACCATATCAAACAAATCAGACTTACTGTTTAGACAGGAGTAAATATTTGTGTCATCAGCATAGTTACTGAGTTGAAAACTGATGCCATCAAGAAGGTCATTATTGAAAATTCAGAAAAATGTAGGTCCAAGGATAGAGTGGTCAGGGAGACCTGCATTAATGCAAAAAGATCTAGAAGGATATCTGTTCAAGCAACTTTCATTTATTGATTTGATAAGAAAGATTGAATAAGTTTTGTATTAGAAATTTAAAATAGTTTAAATTGGCCTAAAACTTTTGCATGCTGCTGTATATATAGAAAAAAATGACTTGTGAGCCAAAGTTTCAAGAAGGAAATTCCACCAGCCACAACTGAACTGTTTGTCATAATGTCAGTTTTTAACCTGAATTTGTTCATGAAAAATATCCCCATTTTTTGTAAAAAACATCCGAACAAAGCCACAACAACATGTGGTATTGTCACAAAGGGTCATGGGAAAATGTATTTTGATGAAAGACATTTACAGCTTTTCATTGGATATGTTTTATTTTCTCATAGCAGATAAAGAGACTTAGTTCAGAATTAACTTGTGAATATAGCACAATGTGCCTTTAGAGTTTAAGAATAGAAAGCAATATATCTTTATAATAGAGAAAAACATGATCATAGATTCATTTTAAAATAAGTTACAAATTTAGAGGTACTTATTCTTAGTCTTCTGTACTATATATTAGTATATATATATATATTTATATATATATAAATATGCATGTATACATACATACATACATATATATATGTATCCATATGACTGAATATATATATATATATATTTATTGCTAAATATATATATATATTGCTAAATATATGTATATATATATATATATATTGCTAAATATAACAGTGAATATCTATTATGTTTAATCATGAGCTTTAGTTTCAGGAGAAAATAAAGACAAAATCTGTCCAACATTTGGATATTTTTTTTTTTATCCTGGTCCTCAATCTAACCTTTCGACTCACATGAGCCATCATCAGAGTGGTTATATGGACATTACAACAGAGATGTTTACCATGTGGGACAGTTTTTGCTTTTATTTTATTCCGAAACTGAAGCCACTATATGAAGCTCAAAACGACTCATGACCAAACATAATAAACATTCATTGTGTTATATTTAGCAATATATGTCTGCATAATGATCTGCTGCCCCAATACACAATATATATATATATAAATATATATGTGTGTGTGTGTGTGTGTGCCTCTGTGTGTGTGTGTGTACTACAGAAGACTAAGCAAAACGTTGTAAAAAAACAAAAAACCACAATGTTGGTGTGACCAACAAACAACTTGCCGGTAGACCTAATACCTGAGCCAAGAGAAAAATCCCGAACAAGGAAAGAAAAAAAGAAAGACAAAAGACCTACCTACTTATTAAATTAAAGTGCTCAATTCAGAGAGACTATCTAGATAGAGCAAAAAGTGCTTCACATCGTCAACATTCACTGAGGGACAGCTAGAGTTGTAATTCAAGTTTCACACTCTCATAAGCTTCAAGTGACTAGAACCCCTTATATATATATATATATATATATATATATATATAGTTAGTTTATGAAAAACTAGGTAATCCGTATAGGTAAACTTAAGGAGGATAAAATCCAGAGAGCTCAATGTAAATCTTTATGAACCCCCAAAATAACACTTTCAAAGTAAAACAAAATAACAGCGTCTGTTTCTAGCCTTTTTATTTTACAAAGAAAATTAGTGACACCTTCTCTCATAACTTCCTTCTCTCTTTTTCTCTCTATGGGTTTTTCTTCTCTACCCCTTCGATATCAATATATAACTTTCGTTAAGTTAAACGTTTAAATGTGTCAATGTCTGCTAACTCACTCATGTCTTCTCTCTCCCCCCTCACTTCCTCACTTTATTAATTTACATATGTTTAATATGGCCCATCAAAAATGTGTAAATTTTGTTTTCATTTTTGTTTGGAAGTAAAGTCTGATGATCCATAGTCCTTTAAAAGGGCTGCGGTGAAATAATTTATTACATGGAACCTTAAAGTGGTCTGTTTTATTTAAAATATATAATATATATATATATATATATATATATTTTAAATAAATATATATATATATATATTAATATATATATATATATATATATATATATATATATATTTTAAATAAAAATATATATATTAATATATATAATATATTTTAAATAAAAAATATATATATATATATATATATATATATATATATTTTTAAATAAAAATATATATATATATATATATATATATATAAGATGGACAAGGTCCGATATATTTATTAAAGACATTTTATTTATTTTAAATTGTTAATATATATTTATATAAACAGTATATATATATATATATAGAAAATATTCGTTCATATATATCCTATAACTATATATACGCTGACATGCCTTAACCACTCAGAAAACCTTATGGTAGACAAGGTCGAATTTACTGTTAAAACTACTGAATCTGATTCAAAAAACAAACAAATGACAAAAAGAAATGGACAAGGTCCGACAATTTATTTAAAAGACTTTTATTTAGATTTAACGTTGTTATTTTATAGATATATATATATATATAATATATATATATATATAAAAGAAAATAAAACTGTTGATAAAAAACACTGGACAAAACTTAAAAGCTCTTATTCAGATAAAGTATTGAAATAAAAAAACAATACTGAAAAATAAAAATAAAAAAAGGCTGAGCAAAAACCTACATACACTGTAAAGTGCCCAAAACTTAGATTGGCTAGAGAGAGATAAAAATGCTTAACAACATTAAATACTATGAAAGGATGGCCCTATTCATAACCTGAGTTTCACACACATGTAATATTCAAGTGCTAAAACTTGACTAGGGTCATCCTTTCATTCATATATATATATATATATATATATATATATACATATATTAATAATATAATTGTTGGTAATCCATATAGAATTTCCAAGAGGATATAGATGTCAAATGAGAGAGCAAACATTATTATATAATGACAAACACTTGAAAACCATAAGTGATATTTTATTTCATTTAAACAGATATATATATATATATATATATATATATATATATATATAATACATAAAAAGGTTAATTGAATTGTCCCAGGAAACAGCAGCAGTAAAAAGTGCTCAATGCTTGAGAAAAAAATAAAAAAAAAAAGATAACATGTAGAGATTTTAACTTTAAAAATTAGGAGATCAATTGATTCCACAAAATCAACTGATCTCCTAATTTTTAAAGTATATGTATATATATATATATATATATATATATATATATATAGTCTTTTAAATAGTCTTTTTTACAGGCTTTACTAAACTAGTGTGCTATGTCACGTTTTATGTAATTAATTACTCTTATCTTCTCTAATTACTAAATAAATTTTAATTCTTTACATATACATTTTGAATGATATATTTTTCTTGACTAACAAAAATAATGTGCTGCAAAAAACTTATTTTTAAAATGTCTTTTGCTACTGAATAAGTTTGAGGTTCTCTGGCCTAGAAAAATTTTACAATTTTATCACACTAATTTATAAGTGGTTACCCATCCAGTTACTGATTAGATAATGTTTATGTCCTTAATAATTAAAAGCAAAGAAAAAAATATTTTTCTATATTGAGTATTAATAGAGCAATACAGGCAGCTATATTAAAAAAGCAATTCATAACGACAAAGAAACAATTCAAAAAAAAAAAGGGGTATTACAAAAAATATATATATATCTGTAAATTGATAGTACAGGGATATAACAATGATTTGAAAACAGCTAAACTGGTTTGTTTGTTCTGACTTATGAGAGCAAAATGTGTGCATAGCAACTAAAAAATAAATAACATTAAAGACAAATTACCTTTTAAATTGGTGTGTCAATGTATCAGGTTCAGCAATAGCCAAACATTTGGTTAAAAATAGCATGAACATGTTCACAGTGCTGATTTGGGCCAATACTGATTATTACTTGAAAGTTTGGGAAACAATATACATTAAGTCCTACCAGCTGTCTCTCTGCAAGCAGAAAGTGCATATGGTGGGCTTAAAATAATTAGCCTATAATGTTATATTTTTTTCTGCATATAACATTAGTATGGGGCTGAATTTGTTTAAATGTGGTGCACATTTTTTGTCCTCAGTTTTGCTATAATGAAAGAGGTCTAATAAATAAGTTTAGCTGTGTTTTAATCATTATTATATTTTAGTATTATGGTAATATATTTTTGTTATACCACATTTTTGTCATGAATTGTTTTCTTTATGTTATGAATTGTTTATTTTTTGTTATGAATTGTTTCTTTTTTGTTATGAACCGTTTCTTTTATTTTAGGAGTTGTTTCCTTTATGTTATGAATTATTTCTTTTTGTTATGACGTGTTTCTTTTTTGTTATGAATTGTTTCTTTTTTTATGAATTGTTTCTTTTATTTTATGAGTTGTTTTCTTTATGTTATGAATTGTTTCTTTTTTGTTATAAATTGTTTCTTTTTTGTTATGAATGGTTTCTTTTATTTTATGAGTTGTTTCCTTTATGTTATGAATTGTTTCTTTTTTGTTATCAATTGTATCTTTTTTATGAATTGTTTCTTTTTTGTTATGAATTTCTTTTTAATATATCTGCTTTTATTTCTTTTAATTGTATATTAAATATAACAAAAGTTCATCAAGGAAATTAGAGTTCTGTTAATCATTAGAGGTTATGGCTGGCATGTCAAAATTTCAGTTGATTCTTCTTTTATGTATGTTCACCCTATCCGGAATGCTAGTAGTCATTGATTCCACACATCCTTTGTAGCTATAAGTAATTTTCATTCCTTGCAACCCCATACTTTGTTAACCATTTACCCAAATTCATTATGTAGGTTATTTGCTGTTTCCCTCCACCCCTCTTGCTTTCAATGTGTCCTGTGAGTGTCAAATTTTCCAAGCCCTCTTTCCTCATTATGAACTCAAAAATTTCAACTCTCTCAGTTTCTAAGCATAAGTGTCCTCTTTATTTCTATTTTCCTTAAATTGTCTTCATTATTCACATGTTTGGTCCATGGTATTCTCATTATTCTTCTGAAGAACCACATCTCTTCTGCCTCAAGTCTCTTCTTGATCTGTGAGGAGATTGTCCAGCACTCACTGCCATATAGGTGGACTGATATTACATAGCAGATCACACTTTCTTTGTTTATAATGAACTTTTCTTATTTCTTAATACTTTGCTTAGCTTTGACATGTCATCTTTTAATACTCCAATGTGCCTTCATATTGCAGTGTCACATTTTCTGTCCACTGTTAAAACACTCCCCAGGTATTTAAGTTTTTGAACTTCTTTGATTTTGACATCTCTTGCATGTTGGGCTGTCCCTTTTGCTGACAACAAAATATTGTTTTTTTACAGTCGACCTTTAGTCCTTTCTTCTCACCTTCTTTTGCAATCTCTTCTAGGAGTTCCTTCAGTTTCCTTTTGGTGTCTCTTATCAACATTGTGTCATCTGAATATATTACAGTTTTTAAGATTGTGTTAGCCAATAATAAATTCTCGTAGGATTTTGTGTCAGTGTTGTGGTGTCCTCCCTCTAATAAGTCTATGTTAGACTCTTCCACCTACTATAAGATTAGTAGGACAGAAGGTTTCAGGGAACTGCGAATAGATTGAGCGCTAGTTCATTCAATGCCGTGTAATACTCTTCTGGTGTACTTACTGTTTAATATAAGATATATCTGAAAACTTGGTTTTTGTTATTACTTAACTATTTATTTGGCCACAACATCTTGGAGACGAAGGATTCGAAGAAACGGACTTCACGTTAAATCATGAAATTGCCAGTGTCTACAAGAGTGGTAAAGAAAGGAATTCTAATCAAACTATGACAAAATGGTATCCAGTGTTAATTACAACACTGACAATGAAAAAACGAAACTCTTCAAAACAAGAGGAATTCTACAAGTTCAATTCAATGGTTGGGAAGAAGGTTGGCGAACATTGTTATTTTTTCCATTGCAAGTCAGTGAAAGAACTGTACAAGTCAAATAGACTTATTGTTTTCGCTGATAGGGTAAAGTAAAAATTTAATCCCTCTCCCGCTTTTAAATTTTTCAGTAAAGAGACTTCTTTAAGAGGGTAAGGAGAAAAAAATTCCCCCCTCTCATTTCTTAGTTTTACGCAGTAAAATGGACGAATTTAAATGTGTAATGCTAGAGTTGTTGAAACACCAACAGGAACAACAACTACTGTTAAAACAGAAATATCAAGAAAGACAGAAACACCAAAAGGAACAATATTTTCTGTTGGAACAAAAATATCAAGAAAGGCAAGAGGAATTCCAACGAGAACAAGCAGAATACCAGAAAAAATTTGAGGAATTACACCTAGAAATTCCGATTAGACAACAGAAACTAGGAGAAGTGCTACTTCAAACACAGAATGAGCAAAAGCACTTGTATATGTCCATAAAAAACAAAAAAACAAAATGATGACATCGATAATGCGTTCTCTCAAAACGCTATACAGAGTGCTATTGAAAACTTCACGTTTGCACCTAAAGAAGAAATTACATTCGCTTCGTACTTTAAACGTTATGAGGACTTATACAATACGGATTTTGCAAGTTGGGCTGGCCATAAAAAGGAAATTAGACACAGCAGAATATACTAAGTTTGTTAATTATATTTTGCCTAAGAAAACCAACAACGGTTCAATCATTAACAAATCATTCAGTCCAAAAACGTCACTGTTTCACAAGCATTGGAAATGCATGAATCTCACCCGCAAAAAGACGAAGATTATACTACTTTCGCGAGTGTAGTCAATAAACACTGCGATGATTTCAAATTGGCAGAGTTAAGTGCCAATAATTTTAAATGATGAATTTTTATCCAGGGTTTGATTTCAGTGAAAGACGCTGAAATACGTCGTTGGGTACTCAACAAGTTTGAAAGACGCTCTACTCGCAAATAGAAAAGGAAGACTTAGGAATCATTTTTGCAGTGACTAAATTCCATATATTTATTCATGTAAGGTAATTTTTGTTGCAGACAGACCATTGTCCACTCCTTACTATCTTTGGATCAAAAAAGGGGGTCTGCCAACACATACGGCTAATAGACTGCAAAGATGGGAAACCATTCTCGTCAATTATAATTACAAACTGGAGTTTCTCCCATCCACTAGAATCTGTCATGCAGGCGAGTTGTCTAGATTGATACCTAAGTATGCTGAACCCCTGGAAGACACAGTCATTGCTGCCATAAGAACAGAGGTCGAAATAAAAAGTACCTTGTGCAATACTGTCAGGGAGCTTCCTATAACAATTGACGAGATAATAGACAAAACATCCGATGATGAGTTCATAAAGGAAGTAAAGAACAAAGTAAATAGTAAAGACCAGAATATCTCCGAAGTTTACTCACTCTGTAATGACATACTAATGTACGGAGACAGAGTAGTAATCCCATCTACGCTACAGAAAAGAACATTAAATGAATTCCATGTTGGCCATCCGGGAACTTCAAGAATGAAGAGTCTGATGAGGAGTTACGCCTACTGGACCAACATAGACAAGGATATTGAAAACACTGTAAGATCGTGCAAAAGGTGTGCTTTTGCAGCTAAATCACCCCCAATAAAATTCAATCCCTGGCCTAAAACCGACCGTCCGTGGTCGCGGATACACATTGATTTTGCTGGTCCACTTGATGGTTTTTACTACCTTGTAGTAATTGAAAGTTATTCCAAGTGGCCAGAAATATTGAAATGTAAGAAGCCGACCTCGGAGGTGACAGTAAAGTTTTTGCACGAGCTATTTTCCCGTTTCGGAGTTGTTGAGTGTATCGTAAGAGACAATACCACACAATTCACATATTATGAATTTAAGGATTTTTGTCAGTCATTCCTGATCGAACATATTACCACAGCGCCATATCACCCAAGAAGTAATGGACAGGCAGAACGTTTTGTGGACACTTTCAAGAGAGCACTGAGGAAGGCGATAGGTACTTCCACTGATACGGCTATGCAGCAGTTTTTGTAGGTCTATCGTGTAACCCCTAATAGCAGTGCTCCATCTGCTAAGACGCCAGCGAAGGTCATGTTTGTCAGGAAAATAAAATCGGCGTTTGACAAATTCTGCTATGTAGTTAAGGTTAATTTTAAAATCATGTTTCTTTTGTTTACTTCTTTTTTTAAAAATTATTACTTCAGCTGAACATTAAGACAATGTATATATTTGATTTATAGTGAGTCCTGATAAAAATAAAATATATAAGCAAAAATAGAAAGAATTAAAATTAAAATAAGGCATTTGCGCTTTTCTTTAAAACCTTTATCACTTTCTCTCTTTCTCTCTAAACTTCTCTTTCTATACTTCTCTCAACAAATGAGATGGCAAACCTCAAATAAAAAGAAGAAAAAAAGACTAAACCTGGACAAAAATGCCATAAGTTTGCAGGACCAAAGCCTACTTATTTGTGACTAAAAACTACCAAAAATCAGGGATGTTCTATGCATAACTTATAAGAAAAATGAAAAATAAAAGAACACCGAAAAAAAAAAAAATTTTGGCCAATGAAAAAAATTAACACCAATAGACTTTTGATGTTAGCCAAAACCAAGGTTTATGCCAGAGTCTTGGAGCCTGGTCAAAATGATATAAGTTCACACCTCTGAGCTAGACGAGAAGGGATAGCAAGAGAATCCATGGAACAAGAGAATGCAACCACTAGACACATGACATGACGCATGAAGAAGTAGTTAAGAGGTCATCTGCTGATCATATTTTTGCCCTGCTTAGGGCCAAGAAAACCACATTAGATTAACACTGACATATATCTAAGATGACTACGACTACTATCAAGTGCTGACTTCCCAAACTTCTCGTTTAACATTCCGAAACGGACTTTCTCCAAACTACTACCAATATCCACCTTATAAACAAACATTTTGTTACACTGAATATCAAAGGACTCACTCCAAAGCAAGTAAATAAAAATATATTATTTATTTCATATCCTTGAATCCATTCATTTTATTCCAAATTTTCCAGAAAAGAAAATCCTACTATAAAAACACTGTTCTTTAGTTTAGACCTATTTATGGAAAATGTGGATTGATTGGAAGAAGCGGACAGAAAAATCCAAAATCATGAACTCGTGCTCAAAGGGAGAAATGCACAAGTTTCACAAATATTTGAAACATCCAACAATATACTAAAAAGATTTTCTCAAATATGCCCTTTTGAAATCGGTTGTGTCTAAACTGACTCCTGTCTCTCTTTTATATTCATATCATAGCTGGCCAATCGTATTCGAGGATACTCGTCTCCTACGGTAGCTAGCCAATCCCTATTGCAGATGCTCTCTCAGTCACATTTGTGTTTGTTCAACACCAACAGAGCCAACCTGTGGTTTATACTGCAACTATGTTGAGCAGACCTTAATTACTATATATATTCATATAACAGTGTGACTAAGACAATATTAATTATAACATTTTATAAACAATGTTAAGTCAATTAATTACATATTAATCAAAACAGAAACATTTTCTAATATGAGAAGAGACATTAATATATCCAGTATTTTTTGAGTGTTGTGTTTTGTAGAAAGTAATATAGAAAAAAATATGATATAGAAAGAAAAGTTGACATATTTCTTTTTTACAGATTATCAACCTTTTGCAGGCTATTTAAAGCCAGAAAATATTTTTAGATATAATAATGATTTACTGATGCATGTCCAATTAATCCATAGCTGGGGGAGAAGAAGTGGATTCATACATTTCCCAAGGGTATTTGTATATGAGGTGAATATAATGAACCGAAAGGCAATTGGAACTCAGCTCCCCGAGTGACAATTCTGAGCCATTATTATTATCACCACCCACACATCCAAGTTTACAGCACCTGGTATTCTCAAATGGCCACAGCCAGATTCGACATTGCTTAACTTCAGTGATCATATGAGAACCAGTTTTTCAATATGATATGGCCATAAGCCTTATAAGGCAAAGTTTTGAGTACTGAAAAGAAGAATTCATGGCTAAACGTATATCTGGCCGTATTAAAAATTATACTGAACAAAAATTTAAGAGATGTAAATTGTTCAAAGGTTTACCGTAAATGTTAAAAGTTAAATTTATCAGCAGTTAAAAGTTGTGATTAATTTACAATTTTAATTGCTTGTTAATTCCACTTAATTGCTGATGACAGTTATGACTAATTTATCCTTAAAATGGATCAAGGAAGTATTTAAATTCTTTTTTTTATGTGCCATGTCCATTCAGTATATGAGCGATCACGGTTCTCCACAACTTCTTGTCTTTTGTTGTTATACATAATCTTTGAACATCAATGTTTTTTCCCTGTTCTGCAATCCGTTTACTCAGACTTGTTAAGCGGTTTTACTTGCTGCTTCCCCCCCTCCGCTTCTATTGGCTTTAGTCCTGTGAGGATTAAATTCCTTTGGCCCTCTTTCCTCATTATATGTCCCAAATATTTCTGCTGCCAAATTCAAATTGTGCATATCAGTTTCCTATCTCTGTTGCTTTCAGTCTTTTCTTCGCCTTTGAGGACATTGTCCAGCATTTATTGGCATTCATTGGGAAATTATATTAGATTTCTGAGATGAGATATTGCGCCCTGTTGGCTGGGGCTGTAGAATACTCTGACTGCACCTCTGCACAGGGGTAAGACCCCCATCCACACCAATGGAGCATCCTGGGTATGATGATAAACTACATCCACGTCTGTGGTGGGACGACGAACTGCGTCCAGCGCAGGGCCTCTGATGGGGAGGTTTTGGGGAGCGTGGAGCCGCCTCTTGGTTGCTGGTCCGGGGTGGTGGCACCTGTTGGGGTCCCGGCTGTGGGAGGGTGGTTGACTCTAGAACTGGGATAGAGGACATTATGGAGGTGTGGAGGTGGGTTTTAGTACCAGAAATGCTTTGAAAAATGTCATTGCCAGGGATTAATTTTTGAAAAGAAGTATTACCAGTAATACGTTATTGAAAAAAAAAACAAAAAAACCCAGCAATACATGTGATTGTACTCAAAAATATGAGTAATTGAAAAATGGTTCAAATATATATGTATACATATAGACCGTTTTACCAAACTATCGCTATATATCTATTTAAAAATTTTGTTGGCATTAAATGGTTGATATGCCATAAAACAAAACAACCATCCAAGTAGCTAATGAGATGAGGTATTATGTACACTATTTACATTATTCCGACTATAGTCCTCATCTTTGCTTCCATGTTTATCACAACGTTTCGACCATTGTACACTCCAACCTTCTTCAGGTGGTTGGAATGTCGAACTGAACCCTTTATTTAAGCTCACTGGGGTAGACAAAGGCTAGTTCCCCGTGTTATGTTTAATGGATGACAGTTGTCAGTTATCTCCCATCCATTAATTCCTCTCCAGTTCTCCACTGCCTTAACCAGGTATTGAACTCCACACTCTTGGGTCCTGTCACTGATAAAGGCGTTAGTTAGATTCAAATGATTTTTAGAACCCAAAAATGAGTGTGAGTTCAATACCTGGTTAAGGCGGTGGAGAACTTGGAGAGAGGAAATATACAGGAGATAACTGATAACCGACATCCATTAAACATGGCAATCGCATTGGAACTAGAACAGTCTACCCCAGTGAGTGAAATAAAGGTTCAGCTTGACATTCCAACCACCTGAAGAAGGCCAGGAGAAACAACAGCTGAAACGTTGTAATAAATATGGCGACAAAGATGAGGATGATAGTCCAAGCAGTGTAAACAAATCCAAGGATTTAATTAATTTACTGATTCATTTTTATTTTCTAAGCTTAATGATTGTATATTTATATTATATTTTGATATATTTCCTATGTGTAAGATTTTTACATGAATATTGATTTTATATTTTCTGTTAGAATATTACAAAATGACTGTAGCATTTTGTGTTGTCATTGCAATGGCTTTTCTATAATTTCCATTTCCGCTTTGAAAATGATCGCATAAAGTAATGAAACACCAAAATTTAGATAAAAATGTGCTTTTCATATATTCCATTTTGAAATATAAATATAAAAATATATGATCCATCAGACATAGGAATATTACTCACCTATATTATTACTTTTGGCAAAATCAAATTCTGATTATTAATGTGAACGATGCTCAGAATCGCATTGTCCTTTTTAAAAATATATCTATTATTGATAGAAATAATATTACAACTATTACAATGGCTCTACTACACTCAGACTCGTAAAAGCCATATGTACCTTTTTTTTAAAAAAAACTTCCTACTCTCTATCAATTCTGGTCAGTATTTTCTTTTACTTGTAAAATCTGAAAAATCAGTGAGAAAAACAAAAAAAAAACAATTAAAATCAATAAGTGAGCATCAAAGAGATTTGGTTTGAATTATCAGAATGTTGCACACAAGTTGAAATAAAAATCAATGTAGAAGTAAATTGAAGATGGCTGCAGGAGTAATGGCTGCAGGAGTAATGGCTGTTGGGCAGTTTTGGCTTTTAAGAATTGGAAGCAAATTTGTTTGTCTGTCGGTTGATCTGTCTGTCACTTATAATGTTTTGTCTAAGCATTTGCTCTCTGATATACAAAGATAGGCAGACTGAATAATGCCACATCTGATAAAGCTGTCTTTTGTCTATGCATATATATATATGTATGCATATGTACATGTTGCAAAATGGGCTTAAATATATATAAATATATGTATAATTATCTATAAATAAAAGAAAAGGCAAGAGAAAAACTTTTTATACCAACATGTTTCATTCCTTTATCAGCGCAAGTGATTTTTTCTTTAGCAAAATGTTCATATAAAAGGTTTTTGTCTTGTCATTTATTTGTATTATCTTTACAGATATATTTTATTTATGCCTGAGTTTTTACATATTTACAAAGGTCAGTTTAAAAGTTCAAAGGTTGACCAAGATACTGTCATAGAATGTAACTAAATGAAAGGTTTATTTTGCATCATAGTCCTCCCTTGTAGTCAACAATCTTCTTCCAATGGTTATATAAGAATCATCAAAGAAATTTCAACAGATGACATTCATGGGATTACTGGTCAATTCCCATCATTAATGACATTCAAATGGGATTATATAAGATGACATTTAAATGGGATTATATAAGGAGAACTGTATCAATCAGATGAGATGACATTCAAATCAAGGGTGATCAATATGACATTCAAATGGGATTATATAAAGAAGAGATGACATTCAAATGGGATTATATAAGGAGAACAAATAGGATTATATAAGGAGGGGAGGTGATCAATCAGATCAAAAATGGGATCAGATGACATTCAAATGGGATTATATAAGGAGAGAACAGGGAGGTGATCAATCAGATCAAAGGGATTATCAGATGACATTCAAATGGGATTATATAAGAACAGGGGTGATCAATCAGATCAAAGAATGACATTCAAATGGGATTATATAAGGAGAACAGGAGGTGATCAAAAGCCTCAGATCAAAGCCTCAGATGACATTCAAATGGGATTATATAAGGAGAACAGGGGGTGATCAATCAGCAAAGCCTCAGATGACATTCAAATGGGATTATATAAGAACAGGAGAACAGGGGGATCAAAGCCCCAGATGACATTCAAATGGGATTATATAAGGAGAACAGGGGGTGATCAAAGCAGATGAAATTCAAATGACATTCAAATGGGGATTATAAGGAGAACAGGAGGGTGATCAAAGATCAAAGCCTCAGATGACATTCAAATGGGATTATATAAGGAGAACAGGGGGTGATCAAAGCCTCAGATGACATTCAAATGGGATTATATAAGGAGAATGACATTCAAATGGGATTATATAATGATCAATCAGATCAAAGCCTCAGATGACATTCAAATGGGATTATATAAGGAGAACAGGGGGTGATCAAAAGATCAAAGATGACATTCAAATGGGATTATATAAGGAGAACAGGGGGGTGATCAAAGCCTCAGATGACATTCAAATGGGATTATATAAGGAGAACATGGGGGTGAACAAAGCCTCAGATGACATTCAAATGGGATTATATAATGAGAACAGGGGGGTGATCAAAGCCTCAGATGACATTCAAATGGGATTATATAATGAGAACAGGGATTATAAAGCCTAATGACATTCAAATGGGATTATAAGGAGAACAGGGGGGTAGGGTGATCAATCAGATCAAAGCCTCAGATGACATTCAAATGGGATTATATAAGGAGAACACAGGGGATCAATCAGATCAAAGCCTCAGATGACATTCAAATGGGATTATATAAGGAGAACAGGGGGGTGATCAATCAGATCAAAGCCTCAGATGACATTCAAAATGGGATTATAAGGAGAACCTCAGATGACACATTCAAATGGGATTATATAAGGAAACAGGGGGTGATCAATCAGATCAAAGCCTCAGATGACATTCAAATGGGATTATATAAGGAGAACAGGGGTGATCAATCAATCAAAGCCTCAGATGACATTCAAATGGGATTATATAAAAGAACAGGGGGATGATCAAAGCCTCAGATGACATTCAAAATGGGATTATATAAGGAGAACAGGGGTGATCAAAGCCTCAGATGACATTCAAATGGGATTATATAAGGAGAACAGGGGGTGATCAATCAGATCAAAGCCTCAGATGACATTCAAATGGGATTATATAAGGAGAACAGGGGGTGATCAATCAGATCAAAAATGCCTCAGATGACATTCAAATGGGATTATATAATGAGAACAGGGGGTGATCAAAGCCTCAGATGACATTCAAATGGGATTATAGATGACATTCAAATCAGATGGATTATATAAGGAGAACAGGGGGGGGTGATCAAAGCCTCAGATGACATTCAAATGGGATTATATAATGAGAACATGGGGTGATCAAAGCCTCAGATGACATTCAAATGGGATTATATAAGAGAACAGGGGGTGATCAAAGATCAAAGCCTCAGATGACATTCAAATGGGATTATATAAGGAGAACAGGGAGGTGATCAATCAGATCAAAGCCTCAGATGACATTCAAATGGGATTATAAGGAGGAGAACAGGGGGGATGATCAAAGCCTCAGATGACATTCAAATGGGATTATATAAGGAGAACAGGGGGGTGATCAATCAGATCAAAGCCTCAGATGACATTCAAATGGGATTATATAAGGAGAACAGGGGGGTGATCAAAGCCTCAGATGACATTCAAATGGGATTATATAATGAGAACAGGGGTGATCAATCAGCCTCAGATGACATTCAAATGGGATTATATAAGGAGAACAGGGGTGATCAATCAGATCAAAGCCTCAGATGACATTCAAATGGGATTATATAAGGAGAACAGGGGGTGATCAGATCAAAGCCTCAGATGACATTCAAATGGGATTATATAAGGAGAACAGGGGGGTGATCAATCAGATCAGAAATTCAAAATGCCTCAGATGACATTCAAATGGGATTATATAAGGAGAACAGGGGGTGATCAATCAGATCAAAGCCTCAGATGACATTCAAATGGGATTATATAAGGAGAACAGGGAGGGTGATCAATCAAAGCCTCAGATGACATTCAAATGGGATTATATAAGAGAACAGGGGTGATCAAAGCCCTCAGATGACATTCAAATGGGATTATATAAGGAGAACAGGGGGGTGATCAATCAGATCAAAGCCTCAGATGACATTCAAATGGGATTATATATGAGAACGATGGGGTGAAATCAAAATGACACATTCAAATGGGATTATATAAGGAGAACAGGGGTGATCAATCAGATCAAAGCCTCAGATGACATTCAAATGATTATATTCAAATGGGATTATATAGGAGAACAGGGGTGATCAATCAGATCAAAGCCTCAGATGACATTCAAATGGGATTATATAAGAGAACAGAGGGTGATCAAAGATCAAAGCCAGATGACATTCAAATGGGATTATATAAGGAGAACAGGGAGGTGATCAATCAGATCAAAGCCTCAGATGACATTCAAAAATGGGATTATATAAACATGGGGGTGAACAAAGCCTCAGATGACATTCAAATGGGATTATATAATGAGAACAGGGGGGTGATCAAAGCCTCAGATGACATTCAAATGGGATTATATAAGGAGAACAGGGGGGATCAATCAGATCAAAGCCTCAGATGACATTCAAATGGGATTATATAAGGAGAACAGGGAGGGTGATCAATCAGATCAAAGCCTCAGATGACATTCAAATGGGATTATATAAGGAGAACAGGGGGGTGATCAATCAGATCAAAGCCTCAGATGACATTCAAATGGGATTATATAAGGAGAACAGGGGTGATCAAAGCCCCAGATGACATTCAAATGGGATTATATATGAGAACAGGGGGTGATCAAAGCCTCAGATGACATTCAAATGGGATTATATAAGGAGAACAAAATCCTCAAAGCCTCAGATGACATTCAAATGGGATTATATAATGAGAACAGGGGGGTGATCAAGCCTCAGATGACATTCAAATGGGATTATATAAAAAGAATAACAGGGGGTGATCAATCTCAAAGCCTCAGATGACATTCAAATGGGATTATATAAGGAGAACAGAGAACAAAAAAATGACATTCAAATGGGATTATATAATCAGAACAAAGCCTCAGATGACATTCAAATGGGATTATATAAGGAGACAGGAGGTGATCAATCAGATCAAAGCCTCAGATGACATTCAAATGGGATTAATAAGGAGAACAGGGGTGATCAAAGCCTCAGATGACATTCAAATGGGATTATATAAGGAGAACAGGGGGGTGATCAAATCAAAGCCTCAGATGACATTCAAATGGGATTATATAAGAGAACAGGGGTGATCAATCAGATCAAAGCCTCAGATGACATTCAAATGGGATTATATAAGGAGAACAGGGGGGTGATCAATCAGATCAAAGCCTCAGATGACATTCAAATGGGATTATATAAGGAGAACAGGGGGGTGATCAATCAGATCAAAGCCTCAGATGACATTCAAATGGGATTATATAAGGAGAACAGGGGGATCAATCAAAGCCTCAGATGACATTCAAATGGGATTATATAAGGAGAACAGGGGGGATTATTATTATATAAGGAGAACAGGGAGGTGATCAATCAGATCAAAGCCTCAGATGACATTCAAATGGGATTATATAAGGAGAACATGGGGTGATCAAAGCCTCCAGATGACATTCAAATGGGATTATATAAGGAGAACAGGGGTGAAAGCCTCAGATGACATTCTCAGATGACAAAGCCCCAGATGACAAAAATGGGATTATATATGAGAACATGATCAAAGAGATGACATTCATTATATAAGGGAGGGGAAATCAAATGGGATTAATCAGGGGGTGATCAAAGCCTCAGATGACATTCAAATGGGATTATATAAGGAGAACAGGGGGTGATCAATCAATCAAAACCTCAGATGACATTCAAATGGGGATTAGATGAGAACAGGGAGGTTCAAATCAGATTACATTCAAATGAGATTATAGGAGGGGTGATCAATCAGATCAAAGCCTCAGATGACATTCAAATGGGATTATATAAGGAGAACAGGGGGGTGATCAATCAAAGCCTCAGATGACATTCAAATGGGATTATATAAGGAGAACAGGGGGTGATCAATCAGATCAAAGCCTCAGATGACATTCAAATGGGATTATATAAGGAGAACAGGGGGATCAAAGCCTCAGATGACATTCAAATGGGATTATATAATGAGAAAAGGGGATCAAAGATCAAATGACATTCAAAATATATTATATAATGAGAACAGGGGGTGATCAATCAGATCAAAGCCTCAGATGACATTCAAATGGGATTATATAAGGAGAACAGGGGGGTGATCAATCAGATCAAAGCCTCAGATGACATTCAAATGGGATTATATAAGGAGAACATGGGGGTGAACAAAGCCTCAGATGACATTCAAATGGGATTATATAATGAGAACAGGGGGGTGATCAAAGCCTCAGATGACATTCAAATGGGATTATATAAGAGAACAGGGGGTGATCAATCAGATCAAAGCCTCAGATGACATTCAAATGGGATTATATAAGGAGAACAGGGATCAATCAGATCAAAGCCTCAGATGACATTCAAATGGGATTATATAAGGAGAACAGGAAAAGCCTCAGATGACATTCAAATGATTATATAAGGAGAACATGGGGGTGATCAAAGCCTCAGATGACATTTAACAAAGCCTCAAATGACATTCATTATATAATGAGAACAGGGGTGACATTCAAATTCAAATGATTATATAAGGAGAACAGGGGGAGATCAATCAGATCAAAGCCTCAGATGACATTCAAATGGGATTATAAGGAGAAATAGGGGGTGATCAATCAAAAGAGATGACATTCAAAATGGGGGGGAGAAACAGGGGTGATCAAAGCCTCAGATGACATTCAAATGGGATTATATAAGGAGAACAGGGAGGGTGATCAATCAGATCAAAGCCTCAGATGACATTCAAATGGGATTATATAAGGAGAACAGGGGGGTGATCAAAGCCTCAGATGACATTCAAATGGGATTATATAAGAACAGGGGGGTGATCAAAGCCTCAGATGACATTCAAATGGGATTATATAAGGAGAACAGGGAGGGTGATCATTCAAATGACATTCAAATGGATTATATAAGGAGAACAGGGGTGATCAAAGATCCTCAGATGACATTCAAATGGGATTATATAACAGGGGGTGATCAATCAGATCAAAGACATTCAAATGGGAACATAAGGAGAATATGGGGGTGATCAAAGCCTCATGACATTCAAAAATGGGATTATATAAGGAGAACATTCAAATCAGATGACATTCAAATGGGATTATATAAGGAGAATGGGGGTGATCAATCAATCAAAGCCTCAGATGACATTCAAATGGGATTATATAAGAGAGAAAGGGGGAGATGACATTCAAATGGGATTATATAAACAGGAGAACATGGGGTGATCAAAGCCTCAGATGACATTCAAATGGGATTATATAAGGAGAACAGGGGGTGATCAATCAGATCAAAGCCTCAGATGACATTCAAATGGGATTATATAAGGAGAACAGGGGGGTGATCAAAGATCAAAGCCTCAGATGACATTCAAATGGGATTATATAATGGAGAACAGGGGTGAACAAAGCCTCAGATGACATTCAAATGGGATTATATAAGGAGAACAGGGGGTGATCAATCAGCCTCAGATGACATTCAAATGGGATTATATAAGGAGAACAGGGGGGTGATCAATCAGATCAAAATGGGATTATATAAGGAGAACCTCAGATGATGACATTCAAATGGGATTATATAAGGAGAACAGGGGTGATCAATCAGATGACATTCAAATGATGACATTCAAATGGGATTATATAGGAGAACAGGAGGGTGATCAGGATCAAAGCCTCAGATGACATTCAAATGGGATTATATAAGGAGAACAGGGGGATCAATCAGATCAAAGCCTCAGATGACATTCAAATGGGATTATATAAGGAACAGGGGGGGTGATTCAAAGCCTCAGATGACATTCAAATGGGATTATATAAGGAGAACAGGGGGGTGATCAATCAGGCCTCAGATGACATTCAAATGGGATTATATAATGAGAACAGGGGGTGATCAAAGCCTCAGATGACATTCAAATGGGATTATATAAGGAGAACAGGGGGTGATCAAAGATCAAAGCCTCAGATGACATTCAAATGGGATTATATAAGGAGAACAGGGGGTGATCAATCAGATCAAAGCCTCAGATGACATTCAAATGGGATTATATAAGGAGAACAGGGGGTCAATCAGATCAAAGCCTCAGATGACATTCAAATGGGATTATATAAGGAGAACAGGGGGGGGAACAAAGATGATCAGATGCCTCAGATGACATTCAAATGGGATTATATAATGAGAACAGGGGGTGATCTCAAGAGATGACATTCAAATGGGATTATATAAGGAGAACAGGGGGTGATCAATCAGATCAAAGCTCAGATGACATTCAAAATGGGATTATATAAGGAGAACAGGGGGTTATCAATCAGATCAAAGCCTCAGATGACATTCAAATGGGATTATATAAGAAGAATAGGTGATCAATCAGATCAAAGCCTCAGATGACATTCAAATGGGATTATATAAGAGAACAGGGAGGGTGATCAAAGCCTCAGATGACATTCAAATGGGATTATATAAGGAGAAATATGGGGGGTGAACAAAGCCTCAGATGACATTCAAATGGGATTATATAATAAGAACAGGGGTGATCAAAGCCTCAGATGACATTCAAATGGGATTATAAAAGAACAGGGGGTGATCAATCAGATCAAAGCCTCAGATGACATTCAAATGGGATTATATAAGGAGAACAGGGGGTGATCAATCAAATCCCTCAGATGACATTCAAATGGGATTATATAAGGAGAACAGGGGGGTGATCAAAGCCTCAGATGACATTCAAATGGGATTATATAAGGAGAACAGGGGGGTGATCAAAGCCTCAGATGACATTCAAATGGGATTATATAAGGAGAACAGGGGGTGATCAATCAGATCAAAGCCTCATTCAAATGGGATTATATAAGATGACATTCAAATGATGACATTCAAATGGGATTATATAAGGAACAGGGGGGTGATTATAGATGACATTCAAATGGGATTATATAAACAATAGGGGGGTGATCAAAGCCTCAGATGACATTCAAATGGGATTATATAAGGAGAACAGGGGGGTGATCAAAGCCTCAGATGACATTCAAATGGGATTATATAAGGAGAACAGGGGGTCAAAGCCTCAGATGAATTCAAATGGGATTATATAAGGAGAACAGGGGTGACATTCAAATGGGATGACATTATATAAGGAGAACAGGGGGTGATCAATCAGATCAAAGCCTCAGATGACATTCAAATGGGATTATATAAGGAGAACAGGGGGTGATCAATCAGATCAAAGCCTCAGATGACATTCAAATGGGATTATATAAGGAGAACAGGGAGGATCCTCAAAGCCTCAGATGACATTCAAAATGGGATTATATAAGGAGAACATGGGGGTGATCAATCAGATGAATTCAAATGTGATCAGATGACATTCAAATGGGATTATATAAGGAGAACAGGGGGTGATCAATCAGATCAAAACCTCAGATGACATTCAAATGGGATTATATAAGGAGAACAGGGGGATCAATCAGATCAAAGCCTCAGATGACATTCAAATGGGATTATATAAAGGAGAACAGGGTGTGATGACAATCAGATCAAAGCCTCAGATGACATTCAAATGGGATTATATAAGGAGAACAGGGGGTGATCAATCAGATCAAAGCCTCAGATGACATTCAAATGGGATTATATAAGGAGAACAGGGGGGTGATCAAAGCCTCAGATGACATTCAAATGGGATTATATAAGGAGAACAGGGGGTGATCAAAGCCTCAGATGACATTCAAATGGGAATATAAGGAGAACAGGGGTTCAATAGATCAAAGCCTCAGATGACATTCAAAATGGGATTATATAATGAGAACAGGGGTCAGATCAAAGCCTCAGATGACATTCAAATGGGATTATATAAGGAGAACATGGGGGGACAATCAAATGGGATTATATAATGAGAAATGAGGGGTGATCAAAGCCTCAGATGGGATTATATAAGGAGAACATTCAAAAAGCCTCAGATGACATTCAAAATGGGATTATATAAGGAGAACAGGGGGGTGATCAATCAGATCAAAGCCTCAGATGACATTCAAAATGGGATTATATAAGGAGAACAGGGGGGCAGATCAAAGCCTCAGATGACATTCAAAGGGATTATATAAGAGAACTCAAAGATGACATTCAAATGGGATTATATAAGAGAACAGGGGGGTGACTAAAGCCTCAGATGACATTCAAATGGGATTATATATGGAGAATGGTGATCAATCAGATCAAAGCCTCAGATGACATTCAAATGATTATATAAAGGAGAACAGGGGGGTGATCAATCAGATCAAAGCCTCAGATGACATTCAAATGGGATTATATAAGGAGAACAGGGGGTGATCAAAGATCAAAGCCTCAGATGACATTCAAATGGGATTATATAAAGAGAACATAGGGGTGATCAATCAGATCAAAGCCTCAGATGACATTCAAATGGGATTATATAATGAGAACAGGGGGGTGATCAATCAGATCAAAGCCTCAGATGACATTCAAATGGGATTATATAAGGAGAACAGGGGGGGAATTGATCCTCCAGTGATCAATCAGATCAAAGCCTCAGATGACATTCAAATGGGATTATATAAGAGAACAGGGGGGTGATCAATCAGATCAAAGCCTCAGATGACATTCAAATGGGATTATATAAGGAGAACAGGAGGGTGATCAATCAGATCAAAGCCTCAGATGACATTCAAATGGGATTATATAAGGAGAACAGGGGGGTGATCAAAGATGACATTCAAATGGGATTATATAATGAGAACAGGGGGGTGATCAATCAGATCAAAGCCTCAGATGACATTCAAATGGGATTATATAAGGAGAACAGGGGGGTGATCAATCAGATCAAAGCCTCAGATGACATTCAAATGGGATTATATAAGGAGAACAGGGGGGTGATCAATCAGATCAAAGCCTCAGATGACATTCAAATGGGATTATATAAGGAGAACATGGGGGTGAACAAAGCCTCAGATGACATTCAAATGGGATTATATAAGGAGAACAGGGAGGGTGATCAATCAGATCAAAGCCTCAGATGACATTCAAATGGGATTATATAAAGGAGAACAGGAGGGTGATCAATCAGATCAAAGCCTCAGATGACATTCAAATGGGATTATATAAGAGAACAGGGGGGGTGATCAATCAGATCAAAGCCTCAGATGACATTCAAATGGGATTATATAAATAGGGGGTGAAAAAGCCTCAGATGACATATCTAAATGGGATTATATAAGAGAACAGGGGGTGATCAAAGATCCTCAGATGACATTCAAATGGGATTATATAATGAGAACAGGGGGGTGATCAAAAGCCTCAGATGAGATGACATTAAATGGGATTATATAAGGAGAACAGGGGGTGATCAATCAGATCAAAGCATCAGATGACATTCAAATGGGATTATATAAGGAGAACAGGGGGGTGATCAATCAGATCAAAGCCTCAGATGACATTCAAATGGGATTATATAAGGAGAACAGGGGGTGATCAATCAGATCAAAGCCTCAGATGACATTCAAATGGGATTATATAAGGAGAACAGGGAGGGTGATCAATCAGATCAAAGCCTCAGATGACATTCAAATGGGATTATATAAGGAGAACATGGGGGTGAACAAAGCCTCAGATGACATTCAAATGGGATTATATAAGGAGAACAGGGGGGTGATCAAAGCCTCAGATGACATTCAAATGGGATTATATAAGGAGAACAGGGGGGTGATCAATCAGATCAAAGCCTCAGATGACATTCAAATGGGATTATATAAGGAGAACAGGATGACATTCAAATGGGATTATATAATCAGATCAAAGCCTCAGATGACATTCAAATGGGATTATATAAGGAGAACAGGGGTGATCAAAGATCCTCAGATGACATTCAAATGGGATTATATAATGAGAACAGGGGGTGATCAAAGCCCTCAGATGACATTCAAATGGGATTATATAGGAGAACAGAGAGGGATCAATCAGATCAAAGCCTCAGATGACATTCAAATGGGATTATATAAGGAGAACAGGGGGGTGATCAAAGCCTCAGATGACATTCAAATGGGATTATATAAGGAGAACAGGGAGGGTGATCAATCAGATCAAAGCCTCAGATGACATTCAAATGGGATTATATAAGGAGAACAAATATAGGGATCAATCAGGATCAAAGCCTCAGATGACATTCAAAATGGGATTATATAAGGAGAACAGGGAGGGTGATCAATCAGATCAAAGCCTCAGATGACATTCAAATGGGATTATATAAGGAGAACATGGGGGTGAACAAAGCCTCAGATGACATTCAAATGGGATTATATAATGAGAACAGGGGGGTGATCAAAGCCTCAGATGACATTCAAATGGGATTATATAAGGAGAACAGGGGGGTGATCAATCAGATCAAAGCCTCAGATGACATTCAAATGGGATTATGATCAAAAGAGATGACATTCAAATGGGAGAACACAATCAGATCAAAGCCTCAGATGACATTCAAATGGGATTATATAAGGAGAACAGGGGGTGATCAATCAGATCAAAGCCTCAGATGACATTCAAATGGGATTATATAAGGAGAACAGGGGGGTGATCAATCAGATCAAAGCCTCAGATGACATTCAAATGGGATTATATAAGGAGAACAGGGAGGGTGATCAATCAGATCAAAGCCTCAGATGACATTCAAATGGGATTATATAATGAGAACAGGGGGGTGATCAAAGCCTCAGATGACATTCAAATGGGATTATATATGAGAACAGGGGGTGATCAATCAGATCTCAGATGACATTCAAATGGGATTATATAAGGAGAACAGGAGGGGTGATCAATCAGATCAAAGCCTCAGATGACATTCAAATGGGATTATATAAGGAGAACATGGGGGGTGATCAATCAGATCAAAAGCCTCAGATGACATTCAAATGGGATTATATAATGAGAACAGGGGGTGAAAAGCCTCAGATGACATTCAAATGGGATTATATAAGGAGAACAGGGAGGGTGATCAATCAGATCAAAAACCTCAGATGACATTCAAATGGGATTATATAAGAGGAGAACAGGGGGTGATCAAAAGCCTCAGATGACATTCAAATGGGATTATATAAGGAGAACAGGGGGTGATCAAAGCCTCAGATGACATTCAAATGGGATTATATAAGGAGAACAGGGGGGTCAATCAAAGCCTCAGATGACATTCAAATGGGATTATATAATGAGAACAGGGGTGATCAAAGCTCAGATGACATTCAAATGATTATATAAGGAGAACAGGGGGATCAATCAGATCAAAGACATTTTCAAATGGGATTATATAAGGAGAACAGTGGGGTGATCAATCAGATCAAAGCCTCAGATGACATTCAAATGGGATTATATAAGGAGAACAGGAGGTGATCAATCAGATCAAAGCCTCAGATGACATTCAAATGGGATTATATAAGGAGAACATGGGAGGGTGAAATCAAGGCAGATCAAAGCCTCAGATGACATTCAAATGGGATTATATAAGGAGAACAGGGGGTGATCAAAGCCTCAGATGACATTCAAATGGGATTATATATGGAACAGGGGGTTCATATGAATTCAATTGGATTAGATGAACAGGGGATTATATCAGAAGGTGATCAATCAGATCAAAGCCTCAGATGACATTCAAATGGGATTATATAAGGAGAACAGGGACATTCAAATGGGATTATATATCAGATCAAAGCCTCAGATGACATTCAAATGGGATTATATAAGGAGAACATGGGGTGAAATCAGCCTCAGATGACATTCAAATGGGATTATATAATGAAAACAGGGGTGATCAATCAAAGCCTCAGATGACATTAAAATGGGATTATATAAGGAGAACAGGGGGGTGATCAATCAGATCAAAGCCTCAGATGACATTCAAATGGGATTATATAAGGAGAACAGGGGGTGATCAATCAGATCAAAGCCTCAGATGACATTCAAATGGGATTATATAAGGAGAACAGGGGGATCAATCAGATCAAAGCCTCAGATGACATTCAAATGGGATTATATAAGGAGAACAGGGGGTGAATCAAAGATGAAATTCAAAGATGACATTCAAATGGGATTATATAAGGAGAAACAGGGGGTGATCAATCAGATCAAAGCCTCAGATGACATTCAAATGGGATTATATAAGGAGAACAGGGGTGATCAATCAGATCAAAGCCTCAGATGACATTCAAATGGGATTATATAAGGAGAACAGGGAGGGTGATCAATCAGGTCAAAGCCTCAGATGACATTCAAATGGGATTATATAAGGAGAACAGGGGTGATCAAAGCCTCAGATGACATTCAAATGGGATTATATAAGGAGAACAGGGGGGTGATCAATCAGACTAAAATCCTCAGATGACATTCAAATGGGATTATATAAGGAGAACAGGGGGTGATCAATCAGCCCTCAGATGACATTCAAATGGGATTATATAAAGGAGAACAGGGGGATCAATCAGATCAAAGCCTCAGATGACATTCAAATGGGATTATATAAGGAGAACAGGGGGTGATCAAAGATCAAAGCCTCAGATGACATTCAAATGGGATTATATCAAAGGATGACATCTCAATGAATAAGGAGAACAGGGGGTGATCAATCAGATCAAAGCCTCAGATGACATTCAAATGGGATTATATAAGAGAACAGGGGGTGATCAATCAGATCAAAAGCCTCAGATGACATTCAAATGGGATTATATAAGGAGAACAGGGGGTGATCAAAGATCAAAGCCTCAGATGACATTCAAATGGGATTATATAAAGGAGAAAGGAGGTGATCAATCAGATCAAATAGATGACATTCAAAATGGGATTATATAAGGAGAACAGGGGTGATCAAAGCCTCAGATGACATTCAAATGGGATTATATAAGGAGAAAAGGGGGTGATCAATCAGATCAAAGCCTCAGATGACATTCAAATGGGATTATATAAGGAGAACAGGGGGGGTGATCAAAGCCCCAGATGACATTCAAATGGGAATATATAAGGAGAAAAGGGGGGGTGATCAATCAAAAGCCTCAGATGACATTCAAATGGGATTATATAAGGAGAACAGAGGGTGAATCAGATCAAAGCCTCAGATGACATTCAAATGGGATTATAATGAGAACAGGGGTGATCAAAGTCTCAGATGACATTCAAATGGGATTATATAAGGAGAACAGGGGGTGATCAATCAGATCAAAGCCTCAGATGACATTCAAATGGGATTATATAAGGAGAACAGGGGTGACAATCAGATCAAAGCCTCAGATGACATTCAAATGGGATTATATATGAGAACAGGGAGGGTGATCAATCAGATCAAAGCCTCAGATGACATTCAAATGGGATTCAAATGGGATTAATCATAAAGGATGACATTCAAATGGGATTATATAAAGGAGAAACAGGGGGGGATCAAAGCCTCAGATGACATTCAAATGGGATTATATAAGGAGAACAGGGGGTGATCAATCAATCAAAGCCTCAGATGACATTCAAATGGGATTATATATGGAGAACAGGGGGTGATCAATCAGATCAAAGCCTCAGATGACATTCAAATGGGATTATATAAGGAGAACAGGGGGGTGATCAATCAGGTCAAAAGCCTCAGATGACATTCAAATGGGATTATATGAGGAAATGAACAGGAGGTGATCAAAGCAAAGCCTCAGATGACATTCAAAATGGGATTATATAAGAACAGGGGTGAACAAAGCCTGGGATGACATTCAAATGGGATTATATAATGAGAACAGGGGGTGATCAATCCAGCCTCAGATGACATTCAAATGGGATTATATAAGGAGAACAGGGGGTGATCAATCAGAAAAGCCTCAGATGACATTCAAATGGGATTATATAAGGAGAACAGGGGGATCAATCAAAAAGCCTCAGATGACATTCAAATGGGATTATATAAGGAGAACAGGGGGGTGATCAATCAATCAAAGCCTCAGATGACATTCAAATGGGATTATATAAGGAGAACAGGGGGGTGATCAATCAGATCAAAGCCTCAGATGACATTCAAATGGGATTATATAAGGAGAACATGGGGTATCAATCAGATCAAAGCCCCAGATGACATCTAAAATGGGATTATATAAAGAGAACAGGGGATGATCAAAGCCTCAGATGACATTCAAATGGGATTATAAGGAGAACATGGGGTGAACAAATCAAAGATGACATTCAAATGGGATTATATAAGGAGAACAGGGGAGGTGATCAATCAGATCAAAGCCTCAGATGACATTCAAATGGGATTATATAAGAGAACATAAGGAGAAAAGGGGGTGATCAAAGCCTCAGATGACATTCAAATGGGATTATATAAGGAGAACAGGGGTGATCAATCATCAAAGCCTCAGATGACATTCAAATGGGATTATATAAAGGAGAACAGGGAGGGGTGATCAATCAGATCAAAGATGACATTCAAATGGGATTATATAAGGAGAACAGGGGGTGATCAAAGCCTCAGATGACATTCAAATGGGATTATATAAAGAGAACAGGGGGTGATCAATCAGATCAAAGCCTCAGATGACATTCAAATGGGATTATATAAGGAGAACAGAGGGGGTGATCAATCAGATCAAAGCCTCAGATGACATTCAAATGGGATTATATAAGGAGAATATAAGGATCAATCAGAAAAGCAGATGACATTCAAATGGGATTATCAATCAATCAGATCAAAGCCTCAGATGACATTCAAAATGGGATTATATAAGGAGAACAGGGGGAACAGATCCTCAAATGACATTCAATAAGAGAACAGGGGGGGTGATCAAAGCCTCAGATGACATTCAAATGGGATTATATAAGGAGAATAGGGAGGTGATCAATCAGATCAAAGCCTCAGATGACATTCAAATGGGATTATATAAGAGAACAGGGGGTGATCAGATGACATTCAAATGGGATTATATAAGGAGAACAGGGGTGATCAATCAGCCCTCAGATGACATTCAAATGGGATTATATAAGGAGAACAGGGGGGTGATCAATCAGATCAAAGCCTCAGATGACATTCAAATGGGATTATATAAGGAGAACAGGGGGGTGATCAATCATCAAAGCCTCAGATGACATTCAAATGGGATTATATAAGGAGAACATGGGGGTGATCAATCAGATCAAAGCCTCAGATGACATTCAAATGGGATTATATAAGGAGAACAGGAGGGTGATCAATCAGATCAAAGCCTCAGATGACATTCAAATGGGATTATATAAGGAGAACAGGGGGGTGATCAAAAAGCCTCAGATGACATTCAAATGGGATTATATAAGGAGAACAGGGGGGTGATCATCAGATCAAAGTTCAGATGACATTCAAATGGGATTATATAAGGAGAACAGGGGGGATCAATCAGATCAAAGCCTCAGATGATGACATTTAAATGGGATTATATAAGGAGAACAGGGAGGTGATCAATCAGATGCCTCAGATGACATTCAAATTTATATAAGGAGAACAAATGATGACATTCAAATGATTATATAAATGAGAACAGGGTGAACAAAGCCTCAGATGACATTCAAAAATGGGATTATATAATGAGAACAGGGGGTGATCAAAGCCTCAGATGACATTCAAATGGGATTATATAAGGAGAACAGGGGGTGATCAATCAGGATCAAAGCCTCAGATGACATTCAAATGGGATTATATAAGAGAACAGAGAAAAGCCTCAGATGACATTCAAATGGGATTATATAAGAACAGGGGGGTGATCAAAGCCTCAGATGACATTCAAATGGGATTATATAGGAGAACAGGGGTGATCAAAGCCCTCAGATGACATTCAAAAATGGGATTATATAATGAGAACATAGGGGGTGATCAAAGCCTCAGATGACATTCAAATGGGATTATATAAGGAGAACAGGGGGTGATCAATCAGATCAAAGCCTCAGATGACATTCAAAATGGGATTATATAAGGAGAACAGGGGGTGATCAAAGATCTCAGATGACATTCAAATGGGATTATATAAGGAGAAAAAGGAGGGATCAATCAGATCAAAGCCTCAGATGACATTCAAATGGGATTATATAATGAGAACAGGGGGGTGATCAAATCAAAGCCCCAGATGACATTCAAATGGGATTATATAAGGAGAACAGGGGGGTGATCAAAGCCTCAGATGACATTCAAAATGGGATTATATAATGAGAACAGGGGCCTCAGATGACATTCAAATGGGATTATATAAGAGAACAGGGGGGTGATCAATCAGATCAAAGCCTCAGATGACATTCAAATGGGATTATATAAGGAGAACAGAGGGTGATCAAAGCCCTCAGATGACATTCAAATGGGATTATATAAGGAGAACAGATGATCAAAGCCTCAGATGACATTCAAATGGGATTATATAAGGAGAACAGTGGGGGTGATCAATCAGAACAAAAGCCTCAGATGACATTCAAATGGGATTATATAATGGAGAACAGGGGGTGATCAAAGCCTCAGATGACATTCAAATAGGATTATATAAAGAAGAACAAGGGGTGATCAATCAGATCAAAGCCTCAATGACATTCAAATGGGATTATATAAGGAGAACAGGGACTCAGATGATCAATCAGATCAAAGCCTCAGATGACATTCAAATGGGATTATATATGAGGAGAACAGGGAGGTGATCAATCAGATCAAAGCCTCAGATGACATTCAAATGGGATTATATAAGGGAGAACAGGAGGTTATAGCCCTCAGATGACATTCAAATGGGATTATATAATGAGAACATGGGTGATCAAAGCCCTCAGATGACATTCAAATGGGATTATATAAGGAGAACAGGGGGGATCAATCAGATCAAAGCCTCAGATGACATTCAAAATGGGATTATATAAGGAGAACAGGGGGTGATCAACAGATCAAAATCAGATGACATTCAAATGGGATTATATAATGGAATAGAACAGATGACATTAAAAAGGGATTATATAAGATCAATCAGATCAAAGCCTCAGATGACATTCAAATGGGATTATATAAGGAGAACAGTGGGGTGATCAATCAGATCAAAGCCTCAGATGACATTCAAATGGATTATATAAGGGAATTCAATCATCAAACCTCAGATGATACGATTATATAAGAGAACATCAAAGCCTCAGATGACATTCAAATGGGATTATATAAACAGGAGGTGACATTCAAATGGAGGGTGATCAATCAGATCAAAAACCCAGATGACATTCAAATAGGATTATATAGGAGAACAGGGAGGTGATCAAAGCCTCAGATGCCTGATGATATTCAAATGGGGATTATATAAGGAGAACAGGAGGGTGATCAAAATGAATCAAAGCCTCAGATGACATTCAAAAATGGATTATATAAGGAGAAATAGGGGGTGATCAAAAACTCAGATGACATTCAAATGGGGATTATATAAGAGAACAGGGGTGATCAATCAAGATCAAAGCCTCAGATGACATTCAAATGGGATTATATAAGGAGAACAGGGAGGTGATCAATTCAAATGGGATCAAAGCCTCCTCAGATGACATTCAAATGGGATTATATAAAGAATAGGACATGAGGAGTGATCAAAGCCTCAGATGACAAATTCAAATGGGATTATATAAGAACAGATTAATCAGATGAAAGCCTCAGATGACATTCAAATGGAATTATATAAGAGAAATCAATCAGATCAAAGCCTCAGATGACATTCAAATGGGATTATATATAGAATAGAGGTTATATAAAAGCCTCAGATGACATTCAATGAGGTAAGAACATGATCAGATCAAAGCCTCAGATGACATTCAAATGGGATTATATAAGGAGAACATGGGGATCAATCAAAGCCTCAGATGACATTCAAATGGGATTATATAAGGAGAAATAGTGGGGTGATCAATCAGACAAAGCCTCAGATGACATTCAAATTATATAAGGGATTAATATAAGGATGAACGGAGGGGGTGAACAAAGCTCAATGACATTCAAATGGATCAATCAGCCTCAGGGATGACATTCAAAGCCTGGGGGATTATATAAGGAGAACAGGGAGGGTGATCAATCAGGTCAAAGCCTCAGATGACATTCAAATGGGGATTATATAGAGAGAACAGGGGGTGATCAATCAGCAAAGCCTCAGATGACATTCAAATGGGATTATATAAGGAGAACAGGGGGTGATCAATCAGATCAAAGCCTCAGATGACATTCAAATGGGATTATATAAGGAGAACAGGAGGCCCCAGATGACATTCAATCAGGGGTGATCAAAGCCTCATTCAAATGGGATTATTTGGAGAAAAGGAGGGTGATCAATTCAAATGGGATTATATAAAGGAGAACAGGGGGTGATCAACATCAACAAAGCCTCAGATGACATTCAAATGGGATTATATAAGTGAGAAATAGGGAGTCATCAAAGCCCTCAGATGACATTCAAATGGGATTATATAAGAGAACAGGGGGTGATCAATCAAAAAGCCTCAGATGACATTCAAATGGGATTATATAAGAGAACAGGGGTGATCAATCAGATCAAAGCCTCAGATGACATTCAAATGGGATTATATAAGGAGAACAGGGAGGTGATCAAAAGCCTCAGATCAAAACCTCACCAAAGAGATGACATTTCAAAATGATTATATAAGGAGAACAGGGGGTGAATAAGCCTCAGATGACATTCAAATGGGATTATATAATGAAGGGGGTGAGAACAGACATTCAAATGGGATTATATAAGGAGGACAGGGTGTGATCAATCAGATCAAAGCCTCAGATGACATTCAAATAGGATTATATAAGGAGAACAGGGGGTGATCAATCAGATCAAAGCTCAGATGACATTCAAATGGGATTATATAAGGAGAACATGAGGTGATCAAAGAGCCTCAGATGACATTTCAAATGGGATTATATAAAGAGAACAGAGGGTGATCAATCATCAAAGCCTCAGATGACATTCAAATGGGATTATATAAAGGAGGAGAACAGAGGGTGATCAATCAGGTCCTCAGATGACATTCAAATAGGATTATATAAGGAGAACAGGGTTTGATCAATCAGAAAAAGCCTCAGATGACATTCAAATGGGATTATATAAGGAGAACAGGGGGTGGACTAATCAGATCAAAGCCTCAGATGACATTTCAAATGGGATTATATAAGGAGAACAGGGAGGGTGATCAATCAGATCAAAGCTCCAGATGACATTCAAAATATATGAGGATTATATAAAATGGAGAACAGGAGGGTGATCAAAATCAGGCAAAGCCCAGATGACATTCAAATGGGATTATATAAGGAGAACAGGGGGTGATCAAAGCCTCAGATGACATTCAAATGGGATTATATAAGGAGAATAGGAGGGTGATCAATCAGATCAGAAGCCTCCAGATTGACATTCAAATGGGATTATATAAAGGAGAACAGGGGGGTGATCAAAGCCCAGATGACATTCAAATGGGATTATATAAGGAGAACAGGGGGTGATCAATCAGACTCAAAGCCTCAGATGACATTCAAATGGGATTATATAAAGGAACAGAGAGGGTGACTAATTGAACAAAGCCTCAGATGACATTCAAATGGGATTATATAATGAGAACAGGGTAATCTAGCGATCAAAGCCTCAGATGACATTCAAATGGGATTATAAAGGAGAAAAGGGGGTGATCAATCAGATCAAAGCCTCAGATGACATTCAAATGGGATTATAAGGTTAGAACAGGGGGTGATCAAATCCTCAGATGACATTCAAATTATATAAGGAGAAATTATATGAAATTCAAATGGAGAACATCAGGTGAAAGCCTCAGATCATTCAAATGGGATTATATAATGAGAACGGGGGGTCAAAGCCTCAGATGACATTCAAATGGGATTATATAAGGAGAAAAGGAGAACATGATCAATCAAGGCCTCCAGATGACATTCAAATGGGATTATATAAGAGAACAGGGGTGATCAAAAATCAAAGCCTCAGATGACATTCAAATGGGATTATATAAGGAGAACAGGGAGGTGATCAATCAGATCAAAGCCTCAGATGACATTCAAATGGGATTATATAAGGAGAACATGGGGGGTGAACAAGGCTCAGATGACATTCAAATTTATATAATAGCCTCAAAGCCTCAGATGACATTCAAATGGGATTATATAAGGAGAACAGGGGGTGATCAATCAGATCAAAGCCAGATGACATTCATGACATTCAAATGGGATTATATAAAGGAGAACAGGGAGGTGATCAATCAGATCAAAGCCTCAGATGACATTCAAATGGGATTATATAAGGAGAACAGGGAGGGTGATCAATCGGGTCAAAGCCTCAGATGACATTCAAATGGGATTATATAAGAGAACGTGGAGGGTGATCAAAAGCCTCAGATGACATTCAAATGGGATTATATAAAGCCTTGAGGATTCAAATGGATTATAAGTAGAAATCAAAAGCCTCAGATTACATTCAAATGGGATTATATAAGGAGAACAGGGGGTGATCAATCAGATCAAAAAATCCAGATGACATTCAAATGGGATTATATAAGGAGAACAGGGGGGATCATCAATCAGATCAAAGCCCTCAGGATGACATTCAAATGATTATATAAGGAGAACAGGGGGTGATCAAAAGCCTCAAGATGACATTCAAATGGGATTATATAAGGAGAAAGAAGGGTGATCAATCAAAGCCCTCAGATGACATTCAAATGGGGATTATATAAGAGAACAGGGGGTGAGCAAAGCCTCAGATGACATTCAAATGTGGATTATATAAGGAGAACAGGGGTGATCAAAGCCTCAGATGACATTCAAAATGGGATTATATAAAAAAGAGAACATGGGGGTGAACAAAGCCTCAGATAACATTCAAAATGGGATTATATAATGAGAACGGGGTGATCAAAGCCTCAGATGACATTCAAATGGGATTATATAAGGAGAACAGGGGGTGATCAATCAGATCAAAGCCTCAGATGACATTCAAATGGGATTATATAAGGAGAACAGGAGGTGATCAATCGGATCAAAGCCTCAGATGACATTCAAATGGTATTATATAAGGAAACAGGAGGGCATCAATCAGTGAAAGCCTCAGATGCAAGGCTTCAGATGATATTCAAATGATTATATAAAGGAGAACAGGGGGGATCAATCAGATCAAAGCCTCAGATGATATCTAAATGGGATTATATAAGGAGGACAGGGAGGTGATCAATCAGATCAAAGCCTCAGATGACATTCAAATGGGATTATATAAGGAGAAACAGGAGGCGTGATCAATCAGATCAAAGCCTCAGATGATATTCAAATGGGATTATAGGATAATGAGAACAGATCAGTGATCAAAGCCTCAGATGACATTAAATGGGATTATATAAGAGAATAGGGGTGATCAATCAGATCAAAGCCCTCAGATGACATTCAAATGGGATTATATAAGAGAACAGGGGGGTGATCAATCAGATCAAAAGCCTCAGATGACATTCAAATGGGATTATATAGGAGAACAGGGAGGGTGATCAATCAGATCAAAGCCTCAGATGACATTCAAATGGGATTATATAAGGAGAACATGGGGGTGAACAAAGCCTCAGATGACATTCAAATGATTATATAAGAACAGGGGGTGATCAAAGCCTCAGATGACATTCAAATGGGATTATATAAAGAGGAACAGGGTAGATCAATCAGATCAAAGCCTCAGATGACATTCAAATGGGATTATATAAGGAGAACAGGGGTGATCAATCAGATCAAAGCCTCAGATGACATTCAAATGGGATTATATAAGGAGAACAGTGGGGTGATCAATCAGATCAAAAGCCTCAGATGACATTCAAATGGTATTATATAAAGAACTGGATCCAGATAAATGGGATTATATAAGGAGAATCAGGGAGGATCAATCAGATCAAAGCCTCAGATGACATTCAAATGGGAACATAAGGAGAACAAGGGCCTCAGATGACATTCAAATGGGATATATAATGAGAACGGGGGTGATCAAGAAGCCTCAAGATGACATTCAAATGGGATTATATAAGAGAACAGGGGATCAATCAGATGATGACATTCAAATTGGATTATATAAGGAGAACGGGTGATCAATCAGATCAAAGCTCAGATGACATTCAAATGGGATTATATAAGGAGAATAGGAGGGTGATCAAATCAGATCAAAGCCTCAGATGACATTCAAATGGGATTATATAAGGAGAAATAGGGAGGGTGATCAATCAGATCAAAGCCTCAGATGACATTCAAATGGGATTATATAAGGACAGGGAGGAGGGATCAATCAGGTCAAAGCCTCAGATGACATTCAAATGGGATTATACATAAAAGGATTATATATGGAACAGTGGGTGATCAATCAGATCAAAGCCTCAGATGACATTCAAAATGGGATTATATAAGGAGAACAGGGAGGGGTGATCAATCAGATCAAAGCCTCAGATGACATTCAAATGAGATTATATAAGGAGAACATGGGGTGATCAAAGCCCTCAGATGACATTCAAATGGGATTATATAAGGAGAACAGGAGGTGGATCAAAAGCCTCAGATGACATTCAAATGGGATTATATAAGGAGAACAGGGGGGATCAAAGCCTCAGATTGACATTCAAATGGGATTATATAAGGAGAACAGGGAGGTGATCAATCAGGTCAAAGCCTCAGATGACATTCAAATGGGATTATATAAGGAACAGGGGGGTGATCAAAGCCTCAGATGACATTCAATTATATAAGGAGAACAGGGGGTGATCAATCAGGTCAGCCTCAGATGACATTTAAATGGGATTATATAAGGAGAACATCAAAGGGGGGATTATCAAAGCCTCAGATGACATTCAAATGGGATTATATAAGGAGAAAGGGAGGGTGATCAAAAGCCTCAGATCAAAATGATTATATAATGAGAACAGGGGGTGGATCAAAGCTCAGATGACATTTAAATGGGATTATATAAGGAGAATAGGGGGGTGATCAAAGCCTCATTCAAATGGGATTATATAAGGAGAACAAACAAAGCCTCAGATGACATTCAAATGGGATTATATAAGGAGAACAGGGGGATCAAAGCCTCAGATGACATTCAAATGATTATATAAGGAGAACAGGGGGTGATCAATCAGAGATCATTCAAATGGGATTATATAAGGAGAACCTCAAGATGACATTCAAATGGGATTATATAAGGAGAACAGGGAGGAACAGATCAAAGCCCTGATGACATTCAAATGGGATTATATAAGGAGAACAGGGGTGAAATCAAGCCTCAGATGACATTCAAATGGGATTATATAAGAACATGGGGTGACTAAAGCCCAGATGACATTCAAATGGGATTATATATGAGAACAGGGGTGATCAATCAGATCAAAGCCTCAAGATGACATTCAAATGGGATTATATAAAGGAGAACAGGGGGGTGATCAATCAGATCAAAGCCTCAGATGACATTCAAATGGGATTATATAAGAATAGGGAGAACAGACTGTAGAATGAACAAATGGGATTATCAAGGAGAACAGGATGACATTCAAATGGGATTATATAAGGAGAACAGGAGGGGATCAATCAGGTCAAAGCCTCAGATGACATTCAAATGGGATTATATAAGGAGAACACAGGGGGGATCAAAGCCTCAGATGACATTCAAATGGATTATATAGAAGAGAACAGGGGGTGATCAATCAGATCAAAGCCTCAGATGACATTCAAATGGGATTATATAAGGAGAACAGGGAGGGTGATCAATCAGATCAAAGCCTCAGATGACATTCAAATGGGATTATATAAGGAGAACAGGGGGTGATCAATCAAATGGGATCAAGCCTCAGATGACATTCAAATGAGAACAGGGGGGTGATTATATAAGGAGAACAGGAGGTGACTTCAAAGCCCTGATCAATCAGAGAACATCAAAAGCCTCCATTCAAATGGGATTATATAATCAGGGGGTGATCAAAAAGCCTCCAGATGACATTCCAAATGGATTATATAAGGAGAACAGGGGGGTGATCAATCAGATCAAAGCCTCAGATGGCATTCAAATGGGATTATATAAGGAGAACAGGGAGATGACATTCAAATGATCAATCAGATCAAGCCTCAGATGACATTCAAATGGGATTATATAAAGGAGAACAGGGGGTGACAAAGCCCTCAGATGACATTCGTGGGATTATATGACATTCAAATGGGAGAGAAAAAGGAGGAAGATCAATCAGATGCCTCCAGATGACAAAATGGGATTATAAGGAGAACAGGGGTGATCAAAGCCTCAGATGACATTCAAATGGGGATTATATAATGACATTCAAATGATTATATATGAGAACAGGGAGGTGAACAAAGCCTCAGATAACATTCAAAATCAGGGGTGATCAAAGCCTCAGATGACATTCAAATGGGATTATATAAGAGAATACAGGACTAACTCAGATCAAAGCCTCAGATGACATTCAAATGGGATTATATAAGGAGAAAAGGGGGTGATCAATCAGATCAAAGCCTCAGATGACATTCAAATGGGATTATATAAGGAGAACATGGGGGGTGATCAATGACATTCAAAAGATTATATAAGACATTCAAATGACATCTAAATGGATTATATAAGGAGAACAGGGGGATGATCAAAGCCTCAGATGACATTCAAATGGGATTATATAATGAGAACATGGGGTGATTAGATACATTCAAATGGGATTATATAAGGAATAGGGGTGGATCAATCAGATCAAAGCCTCAGATGACATTCAAATAGGATTATATAAGGAGAACAGGGAGGGTGATCAATCAAAGATGACATTCAAAGGGATTATATATGAGAACATGGGGTGAAATAAAGCCCAGATGACATTCAAATGGGATTATATAATGAGAACAGGGGGGTGATCAAAGATCAAGCCTCAGATGACATTCAAATGGGGAAGTTAAATAAGGAGAACATGGGGTGACCACAATCAGATGACAAAGGGGATGACATTCAAATGGGATTATGTAGAATATGAGGGTGACAATCAGATCAAAGCCTCAGATGACATTCAAATGGGATTATATAAGGAACATGGGGGGTGATCAAAGCCTCAGATGACATTCAAATGGGATTATATAATGAGAACAGGGGTGATCAATCAGAAAAGCCTCAGATGACATTCAAATGGGATTATATAAGGAGAACAGGGGGGTGATCAAAGCCCCAGATGACATTCAAGTAGGATTATAAGAACTCCTCAGATGACATTCAAAATGGGATTATATAAGGAGAAATGGGGTGACAAAATATCAGATGACATTCAAATGGGATTATATAATGAGAACAGAGGGTGATCAAAACTCAGATGACATTCAAATGGGATTATATAAGAACAGGGGGTGATCAATCAGATCAAAGCCTCAGATGACATTCAAATGGGATTATATAAGGAGAACAGGAGGGTGATCAATTTGATCAAACCTCAGATGACATTCAAATGGGATTATATAAGGAGGAAACATGATCAATCAGAACAAAGCCTCAGATGACATTCAAATGGGATTATATAAAGAAGAACAGGGGTGATCAATCAGATCAAAGCCTCAGATGACATTCAAATGGGATTATATAAGATGAGAACAGGGAGGGTGATCAATCAGATCAAAAGCCTCAGATGACATTCAAATGGGATTATATATAGGAGAACAGGGGGTGATCAAAGCCCCAGATGACATTCAAATGGGATTATAAGGAGAACAGGGGGGTGATCAAAAGCCTCAGATGACATTCAAATGGGATTATATAAGGAGAACAGGGAGGTGATCAATCAGGTCAAACCTCAGATGACATTCAAAATGGGATTATATAAGAGAACAGGGGGGATCAATCAAAGCCTCAGATGACATTCAAATGGGATTATATAATGAGAACAGGGGGGTGATCAAAGCCTCAGATGACATTCAAATGGGATTATATAAGGGAGAACAGGAGGGGATCAATCAGATCAAAGCCTCAGATGACATTCAAATGAGATTATATAAAGAGAAATGGGGTGATCAAAGTGATCAAAGCCTCAGATGACATTCAAATGGGATTATATAAGGAGAACATGGGGGTGATCAATCAATCAAAGCCTCAGATGACATTCAAATGGATTATATAAGGAGAACAGGGGGGTGATCAAAAGCCTCAGATGACATTCAAATGGGATTATATAATGAGAACCAAAAAGCCTCAGATGACATTCAAATGGGATTATATAAGAGAACATGGGTGATCAAGACAAGGCCTCAGATGACATTCAAAATGGGATTATAATGAGAACAGGGGGGTGATCAAAGATCCTCAGATGACATTCAAATGGGATTATATAAGGAGAACAGGGGGTGATCAATCAGATCAAACCTCAGATGACATTCAAATGGGATTATATAAGGAGAACAGGGGGGTGATCAAAGATCAAAGCCTCAGATGACATTCAAAATGGGATTATATAAGGAGAACAGGAGAACAGGGGTGATCAATCAGATCAAAGCCTCAAGATGCCATTCAAATGGGGATTATATAAAGGAGAACATGAGGGTGATCAATCAAAAGCTCAGATGACATTCAAATGGGATTATATAAGAACAGAAGGAAATCAAAAGCCCTGATGACATTCAAATGGGATTATATAAGGAGAACAGTGATCAGTGAATCAAAGCCTCAGATGACATTCAAATGGGATTATATAAGAACAGGGAGGTGATCAATCAGATCAAAGCCTCAGATGACATTCAAATGGGATTATATAAGAACAGGGGATCAATCAGATCAAAGCCTCAGATGACATTCAAATGGGATTATATAAGGAGAACAGGGAGGCCTCAGATGAATCAAATGGGATTCAAAGCCTCAGGATGATCAAATTCAAATGACATTCAAATATTATAAGGAGAACATGATCAGTGAACAAAACCTCAGATGACATTCAAATGGGATTATAATGAGGAAACAGGGGTGATCAAAGCCTCAGATGACATTCAAAATGGGATTATATAGGAGAATAGGGGGTGATCAATCAGATCAAAGCCTCCTCAGATGACATTCAAATGGGGATTATATAAAGGAGAAATAGGGGGGCATCAACGTCAGATCAAAGCCTCAGATGACATTCAAATGGGATTATAAAGGAGAATAGGGAGGGTGATCAATCAGATCAAAGCCTCATTTGACATTCAAATGGGATTATATAAGAGAACATGGGGTGAACAAAGCCTCAGATGACATTCAAATGGGATTATATAATGAGAATAGGGGGTGGACAAAGCCTCAGATGACATTCAAATGGGATTAAAGGAGAACAGGGGGATCAATCAGAAAGCCTCAGATGACATTCAAATAAGATTATATAAGGAGAACAGGGGGGGTGATCAAAGATCAAAGCCTCAGATGACATTAAATGGGATTATATAAGGAGAACAGGGGGGATCAATGAGAACAGGGGGTGATCAAAGCCTCAGATGACATTCAAATGGGATTATATATAGGAGAACGGATCAGGGTGAAATCAAATGGGATTATATGAGAACAGGGGGTGATCAAGATCAAAGCCTCAGATGACATTCAAATGGGATTATATATAAGGAGAACAATCAGGTAAAGCTCAATGACTCAAATGATTATTCAAATGGGGTGATCAGATGATCAATCAGATCAAAGCCTCAGATGACATTCAAATGGGATTATATAAGGAGAAACAAGGGGGGTGATCAAAAGCCTCAAGATGACGATCAAATGGGATTATATAAGAACATGAATCAGGACATTCAAATGGATTATATAATGAGAACAGGGGGTGATCAAAGCCTCAGATGACATTCAAATGGGATTATATAAGGAGAACAGGGGTGATCAATCAGATCAAAAGCCTCAGATGACATTCAAATAAGGGAACAGGGGTTCCAATCATCAAGCCTCAGAGACATTCAGGAGGGGAGAATCAATCAGATCAGATGACATTCAGAATGGGATTATATAAGGAGAACAGATCAACAAACCTCAGATGACATTCAAATGGGATTATATAATGAGGATCAAGCCTCAAACAAATGGGATTATATAAGGAGAACAGGGGTGATCAATCAATCAAGCCTCAGATGACATTCAAATGGGATTATATAAGGAGAACAGGGGTGATCAATCAGATCCTCAGATGACATTCAAATGGGATTATATAAGAGGACAGGGAGGGTGATCCAATCAAAAGATCCAAATATCATTTGACATTCAAATGGGATTATATAAAGAGGAACAGAAGGGTGAACAAAGCCTCAGATGACATTCAAATGGGATTATATAATGAGAACAGGGGGTGATCAAAGCCTCAGATGACATTCAAATGGGGATTATATAAGGAGAACAGGGGGGTGATCAATCAGATCAAAGCCTCAGATGACATTCAAATGGGATTATATAGGAGAACAGGAGGTGAAATCAGATCAAAGCCTCAGATGACATTAAATGGGATTATATAAAAGGAGAACAAAGCCTGATCAAATCAAGTAAAGAACAGGGTGATCAAGCCTCAGATGACATTCAAATGGGGTTATATAAGAACAGGGGGGGTGATCAAAGCCTCAGGTGAAACCCTCAAATGGGATTATATAGGAGAACAGGGAGTGATCAATCAGGTCAAAACCTCCAGATGACATTCAAATGGGATTATATAAGGAGAACAGGGTGTGATCGAAATTGATCAAAGCCTCAGATGACATTCAAATGGGATTATATAAGAACAGGGGGGTGATCAAGCGTCAGATGACATTCAAATGGGATTATATAAGGAGAACAGGAGGTGAACAAAAAACCTCAGATGACATTCAAAAATGGGATTATATAAGGAGATGATCAAGCCTCATATTAAATGGGATTCTGAAGAACAGGGGGTTGATCAAAAGACATTCAAATGGGATTATATAAGGAGAACAGGATGACCAGATGACATTCAAATGGGATTATATAAAGGAGGCAGAACAGATCAATCAGATCAAAGCTTCAGATGACATTCAAGTAGGATCAGAATCAAAAGCCTCAGATGACATTCAAATGGGATTATATAAGGAGAACAGGGAGGTGATCAATCAGATCAAAGCCTCAGATGACATTCAAATGGGATTATATAAGGAGAACAGGGAGGGGGTGACCAATCAGATCAAGATGCCTCAAAATGGGGATGACATTCAAGCCTCCAGATGACATTCAAATGGGATTATATAAGGGGAGAACATGGGGTGATCAAAGCCTCAGATGACATTCAAATGGGATTATATATAATACAGAACAGAAAGCCTCAGATGACATCAAAGTTATATAAGGAGGTGAAATTGATCAAAGCCCCTCAGATGACATTCAAATGGGATTATATAAGGAGAACAGTGAGATGATCAATCAGATGACAAAACTTATATAAGGAGAACATTCAAATGGGATTAAATGGGATTATATAAGGAGAACAGGGAGGTGATCAATCGAGCCTCAGATGACATTCAAATGGGATTATATAAGGAGAACAGGGGGTGATCAATCAGATCAAAGCCTCAGATGACATTCAAATGGGATAAATAAGGAGAACAGGGGAGTGATCAAAACCTCAGATGACATTCAAATGGGATTATATAAGGAGAACAGGGGGTGATCAAAGCCTCAGATGACGTTTAAATATAGGATTATATAAAGGAGAACAGGGATGATCAATTCAATATAGATGACATTCAAATGGGATTATATAAAAGGAGAACATGTGATCAAAGCCTCCAGATGACATTCCCAATGGGATTATATAAGGATTAAGCCTCATAACATTCAAATGGGATTATATCAGATCGAAATCAAAACCTCAGATGACATTCAAATGGGATTATATAAGGAGAACAGGGGTGATCAATCATTAAAATAGATCAAAGCCTCAGATGACATTCAAATGGGATTATATAAGGAGAACAGGGAGGTGATCAATCGATCAAAGCCTCAGATGACATTCAAATGGGATTATATAAGGAGAGAACAGGGAAGTGATCATTCAAATGGATTGCTGGCAGATCAAAGCCTCAGATAACATTCAAATGGGATTATATAAGGAGAACAGCGGGGGATCAAAGCCTCAGATGACATTCAAATGGGATTATATAAGGAGGAGAACAGGAGGTGATCAAGCCTCAAAGCCTCAGATGACTTCAAAATTATATAAGACATTCAAATGACATTCAATAGGATTATATAATGAGAACAGGGGGAGTGATCAAAAGCCTCAGATGACATTCAAATGGGATTATATAAGGAGAACAGGAGGGTGATCAATCAGATCAAAGCCTCAGATGACATTCAAATGACATTATATAAGGAACTGGGGTTAACAAAATAAGATGACATTCAAAATGGATTATATAAGAACAGTGGGAATTGATCAAAGCCTCAGATGACATTCAAATGGGATTATATAAAGGAGAACAGGGGGTGATCAATCAGATCAAAGCCTCCAGATGACATTCAAATGGGATTATATAAGGACATGAGGGGTGACAATCAGGGACATTCAAATGGGATTATATAAGGAGAACAGGAGGTGATCAATGATCAAAACCTCAGATGACATTCAAATAGGATTATATAAAGGAGAACATGGGGATCAATCAGATCAAAGCCTCAGATGACATTCAAATGGGATTATATAAGGAGAACAGGGGTGATCAATCAGATCAAAGCCTCAGATGACATTCAAATGGGATTATATAAGGAGAACAGGGAGGGTGATCAATCAGATCAAACGTCAGATGACATTCAAATGGGATTATATAAAGAACAGGGGGATGAACAAAGCCTCATGATCATTCAAATGGGATTATATAGGAGAACAGGGTCAAAGCCTCAGATGACATTCAAATGGGATTATATAAGGAGAACAGGGAGGGTCAGATCAATCAGATCAAAGCCTCAGATGACATTCAAATGGGATTATATAAAGGAGAACATGAAATTGTCGAGATCAAAGCCTCAGATGACATTCAAATGGGATTATATAAGGGGAGAACAGGGGGGGTCAATCAGATCAAAACTCAATGACATTCAAATGGGATTATAAGGGAGAACATGGGGGATCAATCAGATCAAAGCCTCAGATGACATTCAAAAAAAATTATATAATATTGATCAGATGAGAAATATAAGGAGAACGGGGGTGATCAATCAGATAAAGCCTCAGATGACATTCAAATGGGATTATATAAGGAGAACAGGGAGGTGATCGAAAATCAGATCAAAGCCTCATGATGACAAGCTCAAATGGGATTATATAAAAAGGAGAACAGGGTGATCAAAGCCTCAAGATGACATTCAAATGGGATTATATAATGGAGAACGAGGTAATCCAATTCGGTCAAGGCCTCAAGATGACATTCAAATGGGATTATATAAAGGAGAACGGGGGTGATCAATCAGATCAAAGCCTCGGATGACATTTAAATGGGATTGTAAAGAACAGGGGGTGATCAATCAGGTCAAAGCCTCCAGATGACATTCGATAAGTTATATAAGGAGAACAGGAGGGTGATCAATCCAGGTCAAAGCCTCCAGATGACATTCAAATGGGATTATATAAAGGAGAACATGGGGTGAACAAGCCTCAGATGACATTCCAAAATGGGATCATAAAGAGGAGAACAGGGGTGATCAATCAGATCAAAGCCTCAGATGCATTCAAATGGGATTATATAAGGAGAACAGGGAGAGGGTGATCAATCAGATCAAAGCCTCAGATGACATTCAAATGGGATTATATAAGGAGAACATGGGGGTGAACAAGAAATATCAGATGACATTCCAAATGGGATTATATAAGGAGAACAGGGGGGTGATCAATCAGATCAAAGCTCAGATGACAGATGACATTCAAATGGGATTATATAAGGAGAACAGGGGGTGATCAATCAGATCAAGCCTCAGATGACATTCAAATGGGATTATATAAGGAGAACAGGGGGGATCAATCAAAAAACCTCAGATGACATTCAAATGGGATTATATAAGGAGAACAGGGAGGGTGATCAATCAGATCAAAACCTCAGATGACATTCAAATGGGATTATATAAGGAGAACAGGGGTGATCAAAGCCTCAGATGACATTCAAATGGGGATTATATAAGGAGAACAGGGGGGGGATGAATCAATCAAAGCCTCAGATGACATTCAAATGGGATTATATAAAGGAGAACAGGGAGGTGATCAATCAGATCAAAGCCTCAGATGACATTCAAATGGGATTATATAAGGAGAACAGGGGGGTGATCAAAGCCTCAGATGACATTCTAAAAATGGGATTATATATGGAGAACAGGGGGTGATCAAAGCCTCAGATTACAAAGCCCAGATTCAAATGGGATTATATAATTAGAACAAAGGGGTGAGAAAGCCTCAGATGACATTCAAATGGGATTATATAAGGAACAGGAGGGTGATCAATCAGATCAAAGCCTCAGATGACATTCAAAATGGGATTATATAAGGAGAACAGGGGGTGATCAAGATCAAAGCCTCAGATGACATTCAAATGGGATTATATAAGGAGAACAGGGGGTGATCAATCAGATCAAAGCCTCAGATGACATTCAAATGGGATTATATAAGGAGAACAGGGGGTGATCAAAGCCTCAGATGACATTCAAATGGATTATATAAGGAGAACAGGGGGGGTGATGACATTCAAATGGGATTATATAAGGAGAACAGGGGGTGATCAATCAGATCAAAGCCTCAGATGACATTCAAAATGGGATTATATAATAGGGGGTGACTGAGAACAGGGAGGTTATATAATCAAAGCCTCAGATGACATTCAAATGGGATTATATAAGGAGAACATGGGGTGAACAAAGCCTCAGATGACATTCAAATGGGATTAAAATGAGAACTCAAAGCCCCCAGATGACATTCAAATGGGATTATATAAGGAGAACAGGGGGGTGATCAATCAGATCAAATATCAGATGACATTCAAATGGGATTATATAAGGAGAACAGGAGGTGATCAAAGCCTCAGATGACAAAAATGGGATTATAGATGACATTTAAATGGGATTATATAAAAATTATATAGGAGAACAGGAGGTGAACAAAGCCTCAGATGACATTCAAATGGGATTATATAAGGAGAACAGGGGGTGATCAAAGGTCCCTCAGATGACATTCAAATGGATTATATAAGGAGAAAAGGGGGTGATCAATCAATCAAAGCCTCAGATGACATTCAAATGGGATTATATAAGGAGAACAGGGGTGATCAATCAGATCAAAGCCTCAGATGACATTCAAATGGGATTATATAGAACAGGGAGGGTGAACAGGGGAAAGCCCCAGATCAAATGGGATTATATATGAGAGAATTCCAAAGGGGATTAATATAAAAGGATGACATTCAAATGGGATTATAATGAGAACAGGGGGATCAAAGCCTCAGATGACATTCAAATGGGATTATATAATGAGAACAGGGGGGTGATCAAAGCCTCAGATGACATTAAAATGGGATTATATAAGGAGAACAGGGGGGTGATCAATCAGATGAAAGCCTCAGATGACATTCAAATGGGATTATATAAGGAGAACAGGGGGGTGATCAATCAGATCAAACCCTCAGATGACATTCAAATGGGATTATATAAGAGAACAGGAGGTGATCAATCAGATCAAAGCCTCAGATGACATTCAAATGGGGATTATATAAGGAGAACAGGGGATCAAAGCCTGATGACATTCAAATGGGGATATATAAGGAGAAAGAGGGGCACTCAAATCAGATCAAAATATAAGATGACATTCAAAAATGGGATTATATAAGGAGAACAGGGGGTGACTAAAGCCCCAGATGACATTCAAATGTGATTATATAAGGAGAAATAGGGGTGATCAAAGCCTCAGATGACATTCAAATGGGATTATATAAAAGGAGAACATGGGGGTGGCCTCAGATAACATTCAAAATGGGATTATATAATGAGAACAGGGTGATCAAAGCCTCAGATGACATTCAAAATGGGATTATATAAGGAGAAAAGGGGGTGATCAATCAGACTCAAAGATCAGATGACATTCAAATGGGATTATATAATGAGAACAGGGGTGATCAATCAAAAAAGCCTCAGATGACATTCAAATGGGATTATATAAGGAGAACAGGGGGGTGATCAATCAGATCAAATCCTCCAGATGACATTCAAATGGGATTATATAAGGAGAACAGGGTGATCAATCAAAGCCTCCAGATGACATTAAATGGGATTATATAAGGAGAACAGGGAGGTGATCAATCAGGATCAATCAGATCAAAGCCTCAGATGAAATTCAAATGGGATTATATAAGGAGAACAGGGGGTGATCAATCAGATCAAAACCTCAGATGACATTCAAATGGGATTATATAAAAGGAGAACAGGGGGTGATCAATCAGATCAAAGCCTCAGATGACATTCAAATGGGATTATATAAGGAGAACAGGGGGTGATCAATCAGATCAAAGCCTCAGATGACATTCAAATGGGATTATATAAGAGAACAGGGGGGTGATCAATCAGATCAAGGATGACATTCAAATGGGATTATATAAGGAGATGAACAAAGCCTCAGATGACATTCAAATGGGATTATATAAGGAGAACCAGGGGTGACATTCAAAGAACAGGGGGTCAAATCCTCAGATGACATTCAAATGGGATTATATAAGGAGAACAGGGGATCAATCAGATCAAAGCCTCAGACGACATTCAAATGGGATTATATAAGGAGAACAGGGGGTGATCAATCAGATCAAAGCCAGATGACATTCAAATGGGATTATATAAGGAGAACATGGGGTGATCAATCAGATCAAAAGCTCAGATGACATTCAAATGGGATTATATAAGGAGAACAGGGAGGTGATCAATCAGATCAAAGCCTCAGATGACATTCAAATGGGATTATATAAGGAGAACAGGGAACAAGGGATGACATCAAATGGGATCAAAGCCTCAGATGACATTCAAATGGGATTATATATGAGAACAGGAGGGTGATCAATCAGATCAAAGCCTCAGATGACATTCAAATGGGATTATATAAGGAGAACAGGGGTGATCAAAGCCTCAGATGACATTCAAAATGGGATTATATAAGGAGAACAGGAGGTGATCAAAGCCTCAGATGACATTCAAATGGGATTATATAAGGAGAACAGGGGGGTGATCAATCAGATCAAAGCCTCAGATGACATTCAAATGGGATTATATAAGGAGAACAGGGAGGGTGATCAATCAGATCAAAGCCTCAGATGACATTCAAATGGGATTATATAAGGAGAACAGGGGGGTGATCAAAGCCTCAGATGACATTCAAATGGGATTATATAAGGAGAAAAGGGAGGGTGATCAATCAGATCAAAGCCTCAGATGACATTCAAATGGGATTATATAAGGAGAACAGGGGGGGTGATCAATCAGATCAAAAGCCTCAGATGACATTCAAATGGGGGATTATATAAGGAGAACATGGGGTGATCAAAGCCCTAAGATGACATTCAAATGGGATCAGATGAGAACATTCAAATGGGATTATATAATGAGAACAGGGGTGATCAAAGCCTCAGATGACATTCAAATGGGATTATATAAGGAGAACAGGGGGTGATCAATCAGGTCAAAGACATTCAAATGACATTAAAATGGGATTATATAAAGCCTCAGATGACATTCAAAATGGGATTATATAAGGAGAACAGGGATCAAAAGCCTCAGATGACATTCAAATGGGATTATATAAGGAGAACAGGGGGTCAGATGACAATCAAATGATTATATAAAGAACCTCAGATGACATTCAAATGGGATTATATATGAATAGGGGAGAACAATCAGATCAAAGCCTCAGATGACATTCAAATGGGATTATATAAGGAGAACAGGGGGGTGATCAAAGCCTCAGATGACATTCAAATGGGATTATATAAGGAGAACAGGGGGTGATCAATCAGATCTCAGATGACATTCAAATGGGATTATATAAGGAGAACAGGGGGGTGATCAAAGTCAGATCATTCAAATGGGGATTATATAAGGAGAAATAGGGGGGTGATCCTCAGATGACATTCAAATGGGATTATATAAGGAGAACATGGGGTGAACAAAGGATGACATTCAAATGGGGATTATATAATGAACAGGGGGATCAAAGCCTCAGATGACATTCAAATGGGATTATATAAGGAGAACAGGGGGTGATCAATCAGATCAAAGCCTCAGATGACATTCAAATGGGATTATATAAGGAGAACAGGGGGGTGATCAATCAGATGACATTCAAATGGGATGACATTAAAGAACAGGATTATAATCCAGATCAAAGCCTCAAGAGAACAAATGGGATTATATAAGAATTGGGGTGATCAATCAGATCAAAGCCTCAGATGACATTCAAATGGGATTATATAAAGGAGAACAGTGGGGAACCAAAGCCCCAGATGACATTCAAAATGGGATTATATAATGAGAACAGGGGTGTTCAATCCAGATCAAAGCTCGATGACATTCAAATGGGATTATATAAGGAGAACAGGGGGTCAATCAGATCAAAGCCTCAGATGACATTCAAATGGGATTATATATAAGAATAGGGGGGTGATCAATCAGATCAAAGCCTCAGATGACATTCAAATGGGATTATATAAGGAGAACAGGGGGATCAATGATCAAAGCCCTGGATGACATCAAATGGATTATATATGAGAACAGGAGGTGGATCAATCAGGTCAAAGCCCCAGATGACATTCAAATGGGATTATATAAGGAGAACAGGGGGGTGATCAAAGCCTCAGATGACATTCAAATGGGATTATATAAGAACAGGGGGTGATCAAAGCCTCAGATGACATTCAAATGGGATTATATAAGGAGAACAGGGGGGTGATCAATCAGATCAAAGCCCCAGATGACATTCAAATGGGATTATATAATGAGAACAGGGGGGTGACTAAAGCCTAGATGACATTAAAATGGGATTATATAAGAGAAAAGGGGGTGATCAATCAGATCAAAGCCTCAGATGACATTCAAATGGGATTATATAAGGAGAACAGGGGGTGATCAAAGCCCCAGATGACATTCAAAATGGGATTATAAAGGAGAACAGGAGGGTGGGTGACTCAAAGCCTCAGATGACATTCAAATGGGATTATATAGAGAGAACATGGGGGGTGAACAGAAAGCCTCAGATGACATTCAAATGGGATTATATAATGAGAACAGGGGGTGATCAAAGCCTCAGATGACATTCAAATGGGGATTATATAAGGAGAATGGGGGGGGATCAATCAGATCAAAGCATCAGATGGGGATTATAAGAGAACAGGGTGATCAATCAAAAAGCCTCAGATGACATTCAAATGGGATTATATAAGGAGAATAGGGGGGATTATATAATCAGATCAAATCTCAGATGACATTCAAATGGGGATTATATAAGGAGAACAGGGATCAAAGTGATGACATTCAAATGGGATTATAAGGAAAAAAGCCTCAGATGACATTTAAATGGGATTATATAAAGAGAACAGGGAGATCAAAGGATGACATTCAAATGTGACAATAAGGAATCATTCAAATGGGATTATATAAGAGAACATGAACAAAGCCTGGGATAACATTCAAAATGGGATTATAAAGGAGAAAAGGGAGGTGACAATCAGATGACATTCAAATGGGATTATATATGAGAACATTCAAATGCCTCAGATGACATTAAATATTATATAAGGAGAACAGGGGGGTGATCAATCAGATCAAAGCCTCAGATGACATTCAAATGGGATTATATAAGGAGAACATGGGGGTGAACAAGGCCTCAGATGACATCAAATGATTATATAATGAGAACAGGGGTGATCAAAGCCTCAGATGACATTCAAATGGGATTATATAAGGAGAACAGGGGGTGATCAATCAGATCAAAGCCTCAGATGACATTCAAATGGGATTATATAAGGAGAACAGGGGGTGGTGATCAAAGCCTCAGATGACATTCAAATGGGATTATATAAGAAAGGAGGGGTGGATCACCCCGATCAAAGCCTCAGATGACATTCAAATGATTATATATGAGAACAGGGAGGTGACAATCAGATCAAAGCCTCCAGATGACATTTAAATGGGATTATATAAGGAGAACAGGGGGTGAAATAAAGCCAGATGACATTCAAATGGGATTATATAATGAGAACAGGGGGGTGATCAAAAATGGGATTATATAAGAGAACAGATGACATTCAAATGGGATTATAAAATAAGAGAACAGGGGGTGATCAATCAGATCAAAGCCTCAGATGACATTCAAATGGGATTATATAAGGAGAACAGGGAGGTTGATCAATCAGATCAAAGCCTCAGATGACATTCAAATGGGGATTATATATGAGAACATGGGGGTGAAATAAAGCCTCAGATGACATATTCAAATGGGGATTATATAATGAGAAAAGGGAGGGATCAAAAAAAAAAGCCTCAGATGACATTCAAATGGGATTATATAAGGAGAACAGGGGTGATGATTCCCAGATGACATTCAAATGGGATTATAAGGAGAAACAGGGGGTGACTCAGATGACATTCAAATGGGATTATAAAGAAACATGGGGTGAACAGCCTCAGATGACATTCAAAATGGGATTATATAATGAGAGAAATATCAAAGTGCCTCAGATGACATTCAAATGGGATTATATATGAGAACAGGGGGTGATCAATCAGATCAAACCTCAGATGACATTCAAAATGGGATTATATATGAGAACAGGGGGTGATCAATCAGATCAAAGCCTCAGATGACATTCAAATGGGATTATAAAGGAGAACAGGAGGGTGATCAATCAGAGATGATTCAAACCTCAGATGACATTCAAATGGGATTATATAATGAGAACATGGGGGTGAACAAAGCCTCTAGATGACATTCAAATGGGATTATATAGGAGAACAGGGGTGATCAATCAGATCAAAGCCTCAAGTGAAATTCAAATGGGATTATATATGAGAACAGGGGGGTGATCAATCAGATCAAAGGATGACATTCAAATGGGATTATATATGAGAACAGGAGGGGTGATCAATCAGATCAAAGCCTCAGATGACATTCAAAAATGATTAAATAAGGAGAACAGGGGGTGACATCAAAATGATTATATAAAGCCCCCAGATGACATTCAAATGGGATTATATAAGGAGAACATGGGGGTGAACAAAGCCTCAGATGACATTCAAATGGGATTATATAAGGAGAACAGGGGGGTGATCAATCAGATCAAGGCCTCAGATGACATTCAAAATGGGATTATATAAGGAGAACAGGGGTGATCAATCAGATCAAAGCCTCAGATGACATTCAAATGGACTATAAGGAGAATAAAAGTCAGATCAAAGCCTCAGATGCTATCTAAAATGGGATTATATATGGAGAACATGAGGGGTGATCAACTGATCAAAGCCTCAGATGACATTCAAATGGGATTATATATGAGAAATGGGGTGATCAAATCAAAGCCTCAGATGACATTCAAATGGGGATTATATAAGGAGAACAGGGGGGTGATCAATCAGATCAAAGCCTCAGATGACATTCAAATGGGATTATATAAGAGTATCAGGGGGTGAACAATCAGCCTCAGATGACATTCAAATGGGATTATATAATGAGAACAGGGGGGTGATCAAAAGCAAAAGCCCAGATGACATTCAAATGGGATTATATATGAGAACAGGGGTGATCAATCAGATCAAAGCCTCAGATGACATTCAAATGGGATTATATAAGAGAACAGGGGTGATCAATCAGATCAAAGCCTCAGATGACATTTAAATGGGATTATATAAGGAGAACAGGGGGGATGAATCAAAAGCCTCAGATGACATTCAAATGGGGATTATATAAGGGAGAACAGGGGGGTGATCAATCAGATCAAAGCCTCAGATGACATTCAAAATGGGATTATATAAGGAGAACAGGAGAACAGGGGTGATCAATCAGATCAAAGCCCCAAGATGCCATTCAAATGGGATTATATAAGGAGAACAGGGGGTGATCAATCAGATCAAAGCTCAGATGACATTCAAATGGGATTAGGAACATAAGGAATAAAGGATGACATTCAAATGGGATTATCAATGAGAACAGATCAAAGCCTCAGATGACATTCAAATGGGATTATTTCAATCAGATAAAGCCTCAGATGACATTCAAATGGGAGGAGAACAGGGGATCAATCAGGTCAAAGCCTCAGATGACATTCAAATGGGATTATATAAGGAGAACAGGGATGAATCAAAAAAGCCTCAGGATGACACATTCAAATGGGATTATATAAGGGAGAACATGGGTGTGAATCAAAAGCCTCAGATGACATTCAAATGGGATTATAATGAGGAAACAGGGGTGATCAATCAGATCAAGCCTCAGATGACATTCAAAATGGGATTATAAGGAGAACATGGGGTGATGATCAAAGCCTCAGATGACATTCAAATGGGATTATATAAAGGAGAAATAGGGGGGCATCATCAGGTCAAAGCCTCAGATGACATTCAAATGGGATTATATAAGAGAATAGGAGGGTTGATCAAAGCCTCATTTGACATTCAAATGGGATTATATAAGAGAACATGAGACAAGCCTCAGATGACATTCAAATGGGATTATATAATGAGAATCAAAGCCTCAGATGACATTCAAAATGGGATTATAAGGAGAACAGGGGGATGATCAAAGCCCAGATGACATTCAAAATGGGATTATATAGGAGAACAGGGAGGGTGATCAATCCAGATCAAAGCCTCAGATGACATTTAAATGGGATTATATAAGGAGGTTGCTGGGGTGAACAAAGCCCCAGGTTATCAAATCAGGGGGTGATCAAAGCCTCAGATGACATTCAAAATGGGATTATATATAGAATAGGGGTGACAGGGGATCAAAAGCCTCAGGTGAAATTCAAATGGGATTATATGAGAACAGGGGGTGATCAATCAGATCAAAGCCTCAGATGACATTCAAAATGGGATTATATAAGGAGAATAGGAGGATCAATCAGAGCCTCAGATGACATTCAAATGGGATTATATAAGGAGAACAGGGGTGATCAAAGCCTCAGATGACATTCAAAAATGGGGATTATATAAGGAGAACAGGGAGGGTGACAATCAGCCTCAGATGACATTCAAATGGGATTATATAAGGAGAACAGAGGTAGTCAAAGCCTCAGATGACATTCAAATTAGGATTATATAAGGAGAACAGGGGTGATCAAAGGCCTCAGATGACATTCCAAAATAGGATTATATAAGGAGAACAGGGGGTGATCAATCAGATCAAAACCTCAAGATGACATTCAAATTGGATTATATAAAGGAGAACAGGGGTGATCAGAAGCCTCAAGATGACATTCAAGTAGGATTATATAAAGGAGAACAGTGGGATGATCAAGAGCCTCAGATAGAAAGCATTCAATGGGATTATATAAGGAGAACAGGGGTGATCAATCAGATCAAAGCCTCAGATGACATTCAAAATGGGATTATAAGGAGAAATAGGAGGTGATCAATCAGATCAAAGCCTCAGATGACATTCAAATGGGATTATATAAGGAGAACATGGGAACAACAAAGCCTCAGATGACATTCAAAATGGGATTATATAATGAGAAACAGGGGGTGATCAAAGCCTCAGATGACATTCAAATGGGATTATATAAGGAGAACAGGGTGATCAATCAGCCTCAGATGACATTCAAATGGGATTATATAAGGAGAACAGGGGGTGACCAATCAGATCAAAAGCTCAGATGACATTCAAATGGGATCATTTAAGGAGAACAGGAGGGTGATCAAAGCCTCAGATGACATTCAAATGGGATTATATAATGAGAACAGGGGTGATCAAAGCCTCAGATGACATTCAAATGGGATTATATAAGGAGAACAGGGGTGATCAATCAGATCAAAGCCTCATTCAAATGGGATGTAAATAACAGAGAACATCAATCAGATCAAAGCCCCAGATGACATTCAAATATAGGATTATATAAGGAGAACAGGGGTGATCAAAGCCTCAGATGACATTTCAATGGGATTATATAAAGAGGAGAACATGGGTGATCAATCAGATCAAAACCTCCAGAATAGCATTCAAATGGGATTATATAATGAGAACGGGGGTGATCAAAGAAGCCTCAGATGACATTCAAATGGGATTATATAAGGAGAGAGCAGAGGTGATCAATCAATCAAAAGCCTCAGATGACATTCAAATAGGATTATATAAGGGAGAACAGGGAGGGTGATCAAAAGATCAAAGCCTCAGATGACATTCAAATGGAATTATATAAGAGAACATGGGGGTGAACAGGAGCCTAGATGACATTCAAATGGGATTATATAATGAGAACAGGGGGTGATCAAAGCCTCAGATCAATCAAATGGAGATCAAACAAAGCCTCAGATGACATTCAAATTGGATTATAAGGAGAACGGGGTGATCAATCAAGATCAAAGCCTCAGATGACATTCAAAATGGGATTATATAAGGAGAACAGGGGTGATCATCAGATCAAAGCCTCAGATGACATTCAAATGGGATTATATAAGGAGAACAGGGAGGTGATCAATCAGATCAAAACCTCAGATGACATTCAAATGGGATTATATAAGGAGAACATGGGGGATCAATCAGATCAAAGCCTCAGATGACATTCAAATGGGATTATATATAAGGAGAACAGGGGGGGTGATCAAAAGTTCTCAGATGACATTCAAATGGGATTATATAAGGAGAACAGGGGGGTGATCAATCAGATCAAAGCCTCAGATGACATTCAAATAGGATTATATAAGGAGAACAGGGAGGCATCAATCAGATCAAAGCCTCAGATGACATTCAAATGGGATTATATAAGGAGAACAGCGGGGGAACAAAGCCTCAGATGACATTCAAATGGGATTATATAAGAGGAGAACAGGGGGATCAATCAGATCAAAGATGACATTCAAATGGGATTATAAAGGGAGACAGGAGGTGATCAATCAGATCAAAGCCTCAGATGACATTCAAATAGGATTATATAAGGAGAACATGGGGTCAACAAAGCCTCAGATGACATTCAAATAGGATTATATAATAACAGGGGGTGATCAAAAGCCTCAGATGACATTCAAATGGGAAAATAAAAAGAACAGAGGGTGATCAAGGCCTCAATGACATTCCAAATAAGGATTATATAAAGAAATCAGATCAAGGGAGAACAAATGGGTTATATAAAGGAGATCAAAGGTAACAAAAGCCTCCAGATGACATTCAAATAGGGATTATATAAGGAAGCCAGAGCAGATCAAAGGCCAAAGATCGAAATGCATTCAAATGGGATTATATAAGGGAGAACAGGGGGTGATCAATCAGATCAAAACCTCAGATGACATTCCGATAGGATTATATAAACACTGGGAGGTGAACAAGGCCTCCAGATGACATTCAAATGGGATTCCAGAGGTGATCAAAGCCTCAGATGACATTCAAATGGGATTATATAAGGAGAACAGGAGGGACATTCAAATCAAAAAGCCTCAGATGACATTCAAATGGGATTATATAAGGAGAACAGGGGGTGATTAAAGCCTCAGATGACATTCAAATGGGATTATATAAGGAGAACAGGGAGGGTGATCAATCAGGTCAGATGACATTCTCCAGAACAGCCTGACATTCAAATGGGATTATATAAGGAGAACAGGGGATTGATCAAGGGGCCTCAACGATGACATTCAAAATGGGATTATATAAGGAGAACAGATGATCAAAGCATTACCTTCAAATGGGATTATATAAGGAGAATGGTGGAGGTGATCAATCAGATCAAAGCCTCAGATGACATTCAAATGGGATTATATAAGAGAACATGGGTGAAACAGCCTCAGATGGCATCTAAATGGGATTATAATGAGAACAGGGGGTGATCAAAGCCCTCAGATGACATTCAAATGGGATTATATGAGAACAGGGGGTGATCAAAGCCAATGCCTCAGGATGACATTCAAAATGGGATTATATAAGGGAGAACAGGGGTGACTAATCAGATGACATTCAAATGGGATTATATAGATGACAATCAGATCAAAGTTTCTGGGGATTATATATGAGAACAGGGAGGGTGATCAATCAGATCAAAGCTCTCAGATGATATCTCAAATGGGATTATATAAGGAGAAATATGGAGGGTGATCAATCAGATCAAAGCCTCAGATGACATTCAAAATGGGATTATATAATGAGAACAGGGGTGATCTAAAGCCTTGGATGACATTCAAATGGGATTATAAGGAGAAAGGGAGGGGATCAATCAGATCAAAGCCTCAGATGACATTCAAATGGGATTATATAATGAGAACAGGGGGCATCAAAAGCCTCAGATGACATTCAAATGGGGATTATATATGAGAACATAAAGAATCAAAAGCCTCAGATGACATTCAAATGGGATTATAATGAGAAATAGGTGGGTGATCAAAGCCTCAGATGACATTCAAATGGGAATATATAAGGAGAACAGGGAGGGACTGATCATTCATCAGGGGTGAAACAAAGTTCTCAGATGACATTCAAATGGGATTATATAATGAGAACAGGGGGTGATCAAAAGCCCCTCAGATGATATTCAAATGGGATTATATAAAGAGAACGGGGGTAACTGATCAAAGCCTCAGATGACATTCAAAATGGGATTATATAAGGAGAACAGGAGGGGTGATCAATCAGACCAAAGCCTCAGATGACATTCAAATGGGATTATATAATGAGAACAGGGGGTGAACAAAGTTCAGATGACATTAAAATGGGGATTATATAAGGAGAACAGGGGGTGATGACATTCGGGATTAAAGAACAGGAGGTGACTAACTGGATCACATTTCAAATGGGATTATATAAGGAGAACAGGGGTGATCAAAGTTCCCAGATGACATTCAAATGGGATTATATAAGAAGAATGGGGATGATCAAAGCCTCCTGATGACATTCAAAATGGATTATATAAGGAGAACAGGAGGGTGATCAATCCATCAAAGCCTCAGATGACATTCAAATGGGATTATATAATGAGAACAGGGGGTGATCAAAGCCTCAGATGACATTAAAAATGGGATTATATAATGAGAACAGGGGTGAACAAAGCCTCAGATGACAAATGATTATATAAGGAAACAGGGGTGATCAATCAGATCAAAGCCTCAGATGACATTCAAATGGGATTATATAAGAAACAGGGAGGTGATCAATCAGATCAAAGCCTCAGATGACATCTAAATGGGATTATATAAGGAGAACATGGGCGAACAAAGCCTCAGATGACATTCCAAAAATGGGATTATATAATGAAACAGGGGGGATCAAAGCCTCAGATGACATTCAAATGGGATTATATAAGGAGAACAGGGGGGGTGATCAATCAGATCAAAGCCTCAGATGACATTCAAATGGGATTATAATGAGAAATGTTGGGGGGTGATCAAAGATCAAAGCCCAGATGACATTCAAATGGGATTATTTAAGGAGAACATGGGGGTGGAAGATCAAAGCCCAGATGACATCTTCAAATGGGATTATATAATGAGAACAGGGGGTGATCAAAGACAGCTCAGATGACATTCAAATGGGATTATATAAGGAGAACAGGGGGTGATCAATCAGATCAAAGCCTCAGATGACATTCAAAATGGGATTATATAAGGAGAAATAGTGGGGTGAAAACAGCCTCTCAGAGGACATTCAAATGATTATATAAGAGAATAGGGGTGAATCAGACAAAGCCTCAGATGAAATTCAAATGGGATATATATGAGAACATGGGGGTGATCAATCAGATCAATGCCGATGACATTCAAATGGGATTATATAAGAGAAAAGGGGTGATCAATCAGATCAAAGCCTCAGATGACATTCAAATGGGATTATATAAGAACAGTAGGGGGACTAATCAGATCAAAGCCTCAGATGACATTCAAATGGGATTATATAAGGAGAACAGGAGGTGGTCAGATCAAAGCTTCCGATGACATTCAAATGGGGATTATAAGGAGAATGGGGTGAACACTCCAGATAACATTCAAAATGGGATTACATAATGAGAAACAGGGGGAATAATGCCTCAGATGATTCAAATGGGATTATAATGAGAACAGGGGTGATCAAAGCCCTGGGATGACATTAAATGGGATTATATATGAGAACAGGGGGGTGATCAATCAGATGAAAGTTCTTCAGATGACATTCAAATGGGATTATATATAAGGAGAACAGGAGGTGATCAATCAGATCAAAGCCTTTAGATGATATTCAAATTTAGGGAGGGTCATTCAAATGGATGACATTATATATAAGGAGAAATATGAAGTAGAACATTCAAATGGGACTTAGAATGACATCATAAATGGGATTAAATGGGATTAATGGGAGAAATAGGTATCAATCAGATCAAAGTTTCAGATGACATTTATTATTATAAAGGTGATCAATCAGATTATAGCCTCAGATGACATTCAGGGGATTATTTAAGGGAAATGACTGAATCAGATCAAAAGCCTCAGATGACATTCAAATGGGATTATATAAGGAGAAATAGGGGTGATCAAAGCCAGATGACATTCAAATGGGATTATATAAGAACAGGGGTGATCAAAGCTCGATGACATTCAAATGGGATATATATGAGAACAGTAGAAATCAGGAGGGTGATTAAATGGGACCAAAAGAGAATAGGTTTATTCAAAGCCCTGGGAATCAAAATGGGCTCATATGAGAAACAGGGGGTGATCAAAGCCTGATGACATTAAAATGGGATTATATAAGGAGAAAAGGGGGTGATTAATCAGATCAAAGCATTCAGATGACATTCAAATGGGATTATAGAGAACAGGGGTGACTAATCAGATCAAAGCCTCAGATGATATTCAAATGGGATTATATAAGGAGTATCAGGGAGGTGATCAATCAGATCAAAGCCTCAGATGACATTCAAAATGGGACTATATACAGGGGGTGAAACAAGGCCCTGAACAGGGAGGTGGGCATCAAAAGCCCAATGACATTCAAATGACTATATATGAGCCTGATCAATCAGATCAAAGGATGACATTCAAAATGGGATTATATAATGAGAATAGTGATCAAAGCCTCAGATATCTAAAATGGATTATATAAGGAAGAACAGGGGGTGATCAATGACTAAAGCCTCCTCAGATGATATTCAAATGGGATTATATAAGAACAGAGAATAACTTGGTGATGACATTCAAATGGGATTAGCAGGAGAGAAGATGACAATCAAAAAGCCCTGGGATGATATATAAGGAGAACATGGGGTGAAATAAAGCTCTAAAAGATGAGATCAAAAAGATTATATAATAAGAACAAAGGGTGATCATGACATCTAAAAATGGGATTATATAAGGAAAGTTGTGGGGGGTGGAGGTAAACTGAGATGACATTCAAATGCCGAGGAAATGACATTCAAATGACATTCAAATAATATAAGGAGAAAAGGGAGGGTGATCAAATCAGATCCCCTGATGACATAAATGGGAAAATGGGATGAGGTATAATGAGAACAGAATAAAGGATGATGATTATATAAGGAGAACAAAGCTCAGATGACATTCAAAATGGGAATAGAACAGGGGGTGATGCATGAGAATTCAAAATGGGGGGTGAGAACAATACAGATCAAAGCCCTGATACATTCAAATGGGATTATATAAGGAGAACAGGAGGTGACTAATCAATAAAAGCCTCAGATGAGACATTCAAATGGGATTATATAAGGAGAATAGGGAAGGTGATCAATCAGATCAAAGCCCCATGACATTCAAAATGGGATTATATAAGGAGAAATACAAGGAACAAAGCCTCTGGGGATGACATTCAAAATGGGATTATATAACAGAAATAGGTGATAAAAGCTTCAGATGACACATCAAATGGGATTGCAAAGAGAACAGGGGATTAAATCAGATCAAAGCCTCAGATGATATTCAAATGGGATTATATAAGGAGAATAGGGGGATCAATCAGATCAAAGCTCTGTGATGACATTCAAAATGGGATTATATAAGGAGAAAAGGGGTAGATCAAGAAGATCAAAGCCTCAGATGACATTCAAAATGGATTATATATGAGAAAAGGGGTGATTAAAGCCCCAGATGACATTCAAATGGGATTATATAAGGAGAAATAGGGTGATCTGGGATGACATCTAAATGGGATTATATAATGAGAAAAGGGGTGACATCAAGCCTCAGATGACATCTAAATGGGAAAATAAGGAGAAATAGGGGGGCACTAAAGCCTGATTACATCTCAAAATGGGATTATATAAGAGAACAGGGGGGTGACCAAAGCCTCAGATGACATTCCAAATGGGATTATATAAGGAGAACAGGAGGTGAACAAAAGATCAAAGCTCGATGACATTCAAAATGGGATTATATAATGAGAACAGGGGGCAAAGCCCAGATGAATTCAAAAGGGATTATATAGGAGAAAAAGGAGGGTGATCAACTGTGATCAAAGCCTCAGAAGTGACATTCAAAATGGGATATATATGAGAACAGGGGGTGACAATCAGACTAAAGCCTCAGGATGACATTCAAAATGGGATTATATAAGGAGAAATAGGGAGGTGACAATCAGATCAAAGCCTCAGATGACATCCAAAATGGGATTTTATAAGGTGAGAAAAATGGGGTGAAAACTTGCTTCCCATGAAAATTCAAAATGGGATTATATAAGAACAGGGGGGTGATCAAAGCTCAGATGACATCTTAAATGGGATTATATAAGGAGAACAGAGAGGAGATCAATCAGATCAAAGCCTCAGATGACATTCAAAATGGGATTATATAAGGAGAACAGGGGTGATGATCAAAGCCTCAGATGACATTATTAAAAATGGGATTATAAGGAGAACAGGGGGTGATCAATCAGATCAAAGCCTCAGATGACATTCCAAATGGGGATTATATAAGGAATAATTAGGTGACTAATCAGACTGTTCTCAGATGACATTCAAATAATGGGATAAGGAGAACAGGGAGGGTGATCAAAGCCCTCAGATGACATTCAAATGGGACTTATAAGGAGAAACATGGGGGTGCATCAAATCAGATCAAAGCCTCAGATGACATTCAAATGGGATTTATATAATGAGAAACAGGAAGATCAAAGCCTCAGATGACATTCAAATGGGATTATATAAGGAGAACAGGATCAATCAGATCAAAGCCCCAGATGACATTCAAAATGGGATTATAATGAGAAATAGGGGTGATCAATCAGATTCAAAGATGACATCTAAAAATTTAGGCAAGGAAGGGAGGTATATAAGGAAAGAACAGGGGATGACATTCAAATCAGATCAAAAGGAGAACACTCAAAGCCCCCGATGACATTCAAATGATTATATAAGAGAACAGGAGGTGATCAACAGGGGCATCAAAGCCAGATGACATTCAAATGGGATTATATAAGGAGAATATGGGGCAGATCAAGCGATCCCCAGATGACATTCCAAAATGTGATAGAATGAGAAATAGGGAGGTGACTAAAAAAAGCCTCAGATGACATTCAAAATGGGGATTATATAAGGAGAATAGGGGACTAAATCAGATCAAACTCAGATGACATTCAAATGGATTATTTAAGGAGAACATGGGGCAGAAACAAAGCCTCTGCATGACATTTAAATGGGATTACATAAGGAGAACAATCAGATCAAAGCCCTGATGAAATTCAAATGGGATTTATATAAGGAGAACAGGGATCAATCAGATCAAAGGATCAGATGACATTCAAATGGGATTATATAAGGAGAACAGGGGGTGATCAACTGACTAAAGCCCCAGATGACATTCAAACACGGGAGAACAGTGGGGGCACCCAAAATGACATTCAAATATAAGGAGAACAGGGAGGTGATCAATCAGACTCAGATGACATTCAGATGAATATATAAAAATGGGAACAAGCCCTGAGCAATATCTAAAAATGGGGGTATATAAAGCCTCAGATGACAAAGCCTCTACGACATTCAAATGGGATTATATAAGGAGAACAGGGGGTGACTAATCAGATCAAAGCCTCAGATGACATTCAAATGGGATTATAAGGAAGAACAGGGTGATGATCAGATCAAAGCTCAGGACGACATTCAAAATGGGATTATATAAGGAGAACCTGGGAGGTGATCAAAGATCAGATTACATTCAAAATGGGGATTATATATGAGAAATATGGAGGGCAGGATTAATCAGACAAATCCTCAGATGACATTCAAAAAGGATTATATAAGGAGAATAGGGAGGGTGATCAATCAGATCAAAGCCTCAGATGACATTCCAATGGGATTATAAAGGAGAACAGGGGGTGATCAAAGCCTCAGATGACATTCAAAAATGATTATAGGAAACAGGGGGTGATCAAAGCCAGATGACATTCAAAATGGGATTATAAGGAGAACAGAGGGTGATCAATCAGACAAAGCTCAGATGACATTAAATGGGATTATATAATGAGATGACATTCAAAATGGGATTATATATGATACAGGGGATCAAAGTCTCAGATGACATTAAAATGGGATTATATAAGGAGAAGTAGGGGAGGGATCAATCAGATCAAAGCCCAGATGACATCTAAATGGGATTATATATGAGAACAGGGGTGATCAATCAGACTAAAAGCTCAGATGACAATAAATGGGATTACATAAGGAGAACAGGGGGGTGACTAAAACCAAGAGATGACATTCAAAATGGGATTATAAAGGAGAAATATGGGGGTGGAACAAAAGCCCTGACATGACATTCAAATGGGGATTATATAATGAGAACAGGGGGGATCAAAAGCCTCAGATGACACCAAATGGGATTATATAAGAACAGGGGGTGGATCAATCAGATCAATGCCTCAGATGACACCAAAATGGGATTATATAAGGAGAACAGGGGATCACTAATCAAAGCCTCAGATGACATCTAAAATGAATTATTATGAGAAATAGAGGTAATCAATCAGATCAAAGCCTCAGAGAACAGGGGGACACTAAATAAGATCAAAGCCTCAGATAGACATTCAAATGGGATTATATAAGGAGAACAGGGGGCACTGCAAGATGACAATTCAAATGATTAAAGAGAACAGATGACATCAGGGATCAAAGCCTCAGATGACAGAGAAAATAAAAGAGAACAGGGGTGACTAAGCCTCAGATGACATTCAAATGGGATTATATAAGGAGAAACAGGGGTGATCAATCAGACTCAGATGCCTATCAGATGGGGATTATAATGATTAAATAAGGAGAACAGGACCAGGGATCAAAGCCCCAGATGACATTCAAATGGGGATTATAAGAGAACAGGGGGGGTGATCAAAGCCCCAGATGACATTCAAATGATTATATAAGAGAACATGGGGTGAACAAGTTCAGATGACATTCAAATGATTATATATAATGAGAAACAGGGTGACAAAGCCCCAGATGACATTCTAAATGGGATTATATATGAGAACAGGGAGGGTGACCAATCAGATCAAAGCCCTGATGACATTCAAATGGGATTATAAGGAGAACAGGGTATCAAAGCCTCAGATGACATCTAAAATGGGATTATATAACAGGGCAGACTAAAAGATCAAAGCCTCAGATGACATTCAAATGGGATTATATAGGAGAAAGAGGGTGAAATCCAAGCCCTGATGACATTCAAATGGGATATATAATGAGAACAGGGGGATCAAAGCCTCAGATGACATTCAAATGGGATTATATATGAGAACAGGGGTGATCAATCAGATCAAAGCATCAGATGACATCTAAATGGGGATTATATAAGGAGAACAGGGGTGATCAACGACTGTGCTTCCCAGATTTATTGATTCAAAATGGGATTATATAAGGAGAACAGGGGTGGACTCAATCGGGATCAAAGCCAGATGACATTCAAAAATGGGATTATATAGGAGAACAGGGAGTGATCAAAGACCTCAGATGACATTCAAATGGGATTATAAGGAGAACATGGGGATCAAAGTTCAGATGACATTCAAATGGGATTACAAGAGAACAGGGAGGGGGACTAACTTCAAAGCCCTCAGATGACATTCAAATGGGATTATAAATGAAAACAGGGGTGAAAGGGATCAAAAGCCTCAGATGACATTAAAATGGGATTATAAAGGAGAAATAGGGGGATCAATCAGGATCAAAAGCCTCAGATGACATTCAAATGGGATTATTTAAGGAGAACAGGGGGGATGAACTGATCAAAGCCCAGATGACATTCAAAATGGATTATATAATGAGAAATAGGAGGGTGATCAAAGATCTCAGATGACATTCAAATGGGATTATATAAGGAGAACATGGGGTGAAATCGAAAATGATGACATTCAAAATGGGATTATATATGGAGAACAGTGGGGTGATCAACTAAAGCCTCAGATGACATTCAAATGGGATTATATAGAGAACGGGGAGGGAACAATCAGATCAGCCTCAGATGACATCTCAAATGGGATTATATAAGAGAACAGAGGGGACTAAAGCCAGATGACATTCAAAATGGGATATAAGGAGAACAGGGGTGATAAAGCTCTCAGATGGACATCTAAATGGGACATATAAGAGCAACCAAAGGACAAAGCCTCAGATGACATTCAAATGGGATTATATAAGGAGAACAGGGGTGATCAATCAGACTAAAGTTTCCTCAGATACATTCAAAATGGGATTATAGGCAAGGAGAACAGGAGGCATCAGATCAGGAGTCAAAGCCTCAGATGACATTCAAAATGGGATTATATATGAGAACAGGGACGGTGATCAACTGAGATCAAAGCCTCAGATGACATTCAAAATGGATTATATATCGAAAACAGGGGATCAAAGACCAAAGCCTCAGATGACATTCAAAATGGGATTATATAAGGAACAGTGGGACTAACTGAGCCCCAGATGACATTCAAAATGGGATTATATAAGGAGAAATAGGGGGTGACAATCGTAGATCAAAGCCCCAGATGACATCTAAAATGGGATTATAGAGAACAGGGGTGGATCAAAGATCAAAGATGACATTCAAATGGGATTATATAAGGAGAAATGGGGTGAAATCAAAGCCTCAGATGACATTCAAATGGGATTATATAATGAGAACAGGGTGACAACGCCTCAGATGACATTCAAATGGGATTATATAAGGAGAACAGGGGGGTGATCAATCAGATCAAATCAGATGACATTCAATGGGGGATTATATAAGGGAAAAGGCATCAATCAGATCAAAGCCTCAGATGACATTCAAAATGGGATTATATATGGAGAATAGGAGGGTGATCAATCAGATCAAAGCCTCAGATGACATTCAAATGGGGATTATATACAGAACAAATATCAATCAACAAAGCCTCAGATGACATTCAAATGGGATTATATAAGGAGAACAGAGGTGATCAATCAATCAAAGCCCAGATGACATTCAAAATGGGATTATAAAGGAGAAATAGGGGTGATCAAAGCCTCGATGACATTAAAATGGGATTATAGAACAGGGAAATGTGATCAATGATCAAAGCCTCAGATGACATTCAAAGGGGATTATATAAGGAGAACAGGGGTCAACTAAATCAAACGATGACATTCAAATGGGATTATATATGAGAAATAGGGGGTGATCAATCAGATCAAAGTTTCAGATGACATTCAAATGGGTTTATATAGGGAGAACATGGAGGGTGGATCAACTGGGGAAAAGCCTCAGATGACATTCAAAATGGGATTATATAAGAGAACAGGGGGTGATCAAAGCCTCAGATGACATTCAAAATGGGATTATAAGGAGAAAAGGAGGGTGATCAATCAGATCAAAGGCTCAGATGACATTCAAATGATTATATAGAGAAATAGGGGGTGATCAAAGCTTCCCAGATGACATCTAAAATGGGATTATATAAGAGACAGGGGTGATCAAAGCTCAGATGACATTCAAAATGGGATTATATAAGGAACAACAGGAGTGAAACTGCATCAGATGACATTCAAAATGGGATTATATAATGAGAATAGGGGATCAAAGCCTCAGATGACATTCAAATGGGATTATATAAGGAGAACAGGGGGTGACAATCAGACAAGTTTCCCAGATGACATTCAAAATGGGATTATATAAGAGAACAGGGGTGATCAATCAGATCAAAGCCCTCAGATGACATTCAAAGGGGATTATAAGGAGAACAGGGGGGTGATCAATCAGATCAAAGCCTCAGATGACATCTAAAATGGGGATTATATAGGAGAACATGGAGGGTGAACAATCGATCAAAGCCTCAGATGACATTCAAAATGGGATTATAAATGAGAACAGGGGGCAAATCAAAGCCTCAGATGACATTCAAATGTGATTATATAATGAGAACAGGGGGTGATCAAAGCCTCAGATGACATTCAAATGGGATTATATAAGGAGAACAGGGGGTGACTAATCAGATCAAAAGCCTCAGATGACATTCAAATGGGATTATATAAGGAGAACAGGGAGGGTGATCAATCAGATCAAAGTTCCCAGATGACATTCAAATGGGATTATTAAGGAGAACAGGGAGGGTGATCAAAATCAAAGCCTCAGATGACATTCAAATGGGATTATATAAGGAGAAACAGGAGGGTGATCAAAGCCTCAGATGACATTCAAATGGGATTATATAAGGAGAACAGGGGGGCAATCAATCCCTCAGATGACATTCAAATGGGATTATATAAGGAGAACAGGGGGCACTAATCGACCAAAGCCTCAGATGACATTCAAATGGATATATAAGGAGAAATAGGGAGGCGAATCAATCAGATCAAAGCCTCAGGATGACATTCAAAATGGGATTATATAAGAGAACATGGGGGATCAAAGCCCTCAGATGACATTCCAAATGGGATTATAAGGAGAAAAGGGAGGGTGATCAATCAGATCAAAGCCTCAGATGACATTCAAAAATGGGGATTATATAAGGAGAACAGGAGGTGACTCAAAGTTCCCCAGATGACATTCAAATGGGATTATATAAGGAGAACAGGGAGGGTGATCAATCAGGTCAAAGCCTCAGATGACATTCAAAATGGGGATTATATAGAGAAATAGGGGTGAAATAAAGCCTCAGATGACATTCAAAATGGGATTATAAAGAGAAATAGGGGGGATGATCAAAAGCCTTGTGATGACATTCAAATGGGATTATATAAGGAGAACAGGGGGGTGATCAATCAAAGACACATTCAAATGGGATTATATAAGGAGAACAGGGGTGACATTAAAAGATGACATTCAAATGGGATTATATAAGGAGAACAGGGGGGGTGACTAATTCCCATCAAAGCCTCAGATGACATTCAAATGGGATTATATAAGGAGAACAGGGGTGACAATCAAAAAGCCCCAGATGACATTCAAATGGATTATATAAGGAGAACAGGAGGATCAAAAAAGCCCTCAGATGACATTCAAAATGGGATTATATAAGGGAGAAAAGGGTAGGGAACAGTGATGACATTCAAATGGGATTATATAACAAAACCTCTGATGACATTCAAATGGGATTATATATGAGAACAGGGAGGGCGGATCAACCTGATCAAGTTTCCTCAGATGACATTCAAATGGGATTATATAAGGAGAACAGGGTGACTAATCAAATCAAAGCCTCAGATGACATTCAAAAATGGGATTATATATGAGAACAGGGGGGTGGACTAATCAATTAAATCTTCAGATGGGATTCAAAATAAGATTATACAAGGGGGGATCAATCAACAAGGCCTCAGATGACATTCAAAATGGGATTATATAAGGAGAACAGGGGGGGTGATCAAAGACCTCAGATGACATTCAAATGGGATTATATAAGGAGAACAGGGGGGGGTGACCAATCAGATCAAAGCCCTCAGATAACATTCAAATGGGGATTATATAAAGGATGACATTCAAAATGGGATTATATATGAGAATCAGAGGTAAGGGATCAACCAGATCAAAGCCTCAGATGACATTCAAATGGGATTATATAAGGAGAACAGGGGTGACTGACAAAAGCCTCAGATGATATTCAAATGATTATATATGAGAACAGGGGGTGACTAAAGCTAGGATGACATTCCAAATGGGATTATATAAGGAGAAAATAGGAAGAACAAAGCCTCAGGGGATGACATTCAAATGGGATTATATAATGAGAACAGGGGGGTGATCAAAGCCTCAGATTACATTCAAATGATTATATGAGAACAGGGGTGTGATCAATCAGATCAAAGCCTCAGATGACATTCAAAATGGGATTAGATATGAGAATAGTAAGTGACTAATCGATCAAAGCTCAGATGACATTCAAAATGGGATTATATATGAGGAATACTAGGAGGGTGATCAATCAGATCAAAGCCTCAGAGACATTCAAATGGGATTATATAAGGAGCACAAAAGTGATTATATAAGAACAAAGCCTCAGATGACATTCAAAATGGGGATTATATAAGGAGAACAGGGAGGGGTGATCAATCAGATCAAAGCCTCAGATGACATTCAAATGGGATTATAAAGGAGAACAGGGGGGTGAACAAAGCCTCAGATGACATTCAAATGGGATTATATAATGAGGTGACTAATCAGATCAAAGCCTCAGATGACATTCAAATGGGATTAAATAAGGAGAACAGGGGGGGATCAATCAGATCAAAGCCCCAGATGACATTCAAATGGGATTATATAAGGAGAACAGGGGGGTGATCAAAGATCAAAGCCTCAGATGACATCTAAAATGGGATTATATAAGGAGAACATGGGGGTGAACAAAGGATGACATTCAAAAATGGGATTATATAAGGAGAACCAATCAGATCAAAGCCTCAGATGACATTCAAATGGGATTATATAAGGAGAACAGGGGGGTGATCAATCAGATCAAAGCCTCAGATGACATTCAAAAATGGGATTATATAAGAGAACAGGGGGTGATCAATCAGATCAAAGCCTCAGATGACATTCAAATGGGATTATATAAGGAGAACAGGGGGTGATCAAAGCCTCAGATGACATTCAAATGGGATTATATAATGATAACAAGGGGGGGTGATCAAATCAGATGACATTCAAATGGGATTATATAAGGAGAAGGGGGTGACAATCAGATCAAAGCCCAGATCAAATGATTTACATTCAAATGGGATTATATATGAGAAAAGGGGGTGATCAATCAGATCAAAGCCTCAGAGACATTCAAATGGGATTATATAAGAGAACAGGGATCAATCAGATTCAGATGACATTCAAATGTGATTATATAATGAGAACAGGGGGGTGATCAAAGCCTCAGATGACATTCAAATGGGATTATATAAATATGAGAAACAGGGGGTGATCAAAGCTCAGATGACATTCAAATGGGATTATATATGAGAACAGGGGGGATCAATCAGATCAAAGCCTCAGATGACATTCAAAAATGGGATTATATAAGGAGAACAGGGGGTAGAGATCAAAGCCTCAGATGACATTCAAATGGGATTATATAAGAACAGGGGGGTGATCAAAGCCTCAGATGACATTCAAATGGGATTATATAAGGAGAACAGGGAGGGTGATCAATCAGATCAAAGCCTCAGATGACATTCAAATGGGATTATATAATGAGAACAGGGGGACATGATTAAAGGAAACAGGGGGTCAGATGACATTCAAATGGGATTATATAAGGAGAACAGGGGGGGTGATCAATCAGGTGATCAAAGCCTCAGATGACATTAAAATGGGATTATATAAGGAGAACAGGGGGGTGATCAATCAGATCAAAGCCTCAGATGACATTCAAAAATGGGATTATATAAGGAGAACAGGGGGATGATGACAAAATGGGATTATATAAGGAGAAAAGGAGGGTGATCCTCAGATGACATTCAAATGGGATTATATAAGAGAACAGGGGGGTGAAATCAGATCAAAGGACTGATGACATTCAAAAAATGGGATTATATAAGGAGAACAGGGGGGTGATATTCAAATCAGGCCTCAGATGACATTCAAATGGGATTATATAAGGAGAACAGGGGGATGATCAAAGCCTCAGATGACATTCAAATGGGATTATATAAGGAGAACAGGGGTGATCAATCAGATCAAAGCATCAGATGACATTCAAATGGGATTATATAAGGAGAACAGGGAGGGTGATCAATCAGATCAAAGCCTCAGATGACATTCAAAAATGGGATTTATATAAGGAGAACATGGGGTGAAATAAAGCCTAAGATGACATTCAAATGGGATTATATAATAAGAACAGGGGGGGTGATCAAAGCCCAGATGACATTCAAATGGGATTATATATGGAGAGAGAGGGTGACATTCAAATGGGATTATATAAGGAGAACAGATCAAAGCCTCAGATGACATTCAAATGGGATTATATAAGGAGAACAGGGGGTGATCAAAGCCTCATTCAGGGATGACATTCAAATGGGATTATATAAGGAGAACAAATGGGGAGAACATGGGGTGATCAATCAGATCAAAGCCTCAGATGACATTCAAATGGGATTATATAAGGAGAACAGGGAGGGTGATCAATCAGATCAAAGCCTCAGATGACATTCAAATGGGATTATATAAGGAGAACAGGGGGGTGATCAAAGCCTCAGATGACATTCAAATGGGATTATATAAGGAGAACATGGGGGTGAACAAAGCCTCAGATGACATTCAAATGGGATTATATAATGAGAACAGGGGGGTGATCAAAGCCTCAGATGACATTCAAATGGGATTATATAAGGAGAACAGGGGGGTGATCAATCAGATCAAAGCCTCAGATGACATTCAAATGGGATTATATAAGGAGAACAGGGGAGAACAGGGGTGATCAATGACATTCACAATGATCAAAGCCTCAGATGACATTCAAATGGGATTATATAAGGAGAACAGGGAAGGTGATCAATCAGATCAAAAGCCTCAGATGACATTCAAATGGGGATTATATAAGGAGAAATGGGGGGATCAAAATCAAAGCCTCAGATGACATTAAAAAATGGGATTATATAAGGAGAACAGGGGGGTGATGATAAAGCCTCAGATGACATTCAAATGGGATTATATAAGGAGAACAGGGGTCAATCAGATCAAAGCCTCAGATGACATTCAAAATGGGATTATATAAGGAGAACAGGGGGGTGATCAATCAGATCAAAGCCTCAGATGACATTCAAATGGGATTATATAAGGAGAACAGGGGGTGAATGGGATTAAATGAGAACAGGGGTGACAAAGCCTCAGATGACATTCAAATGGGGGGTATATAAGGATGACATTATGGGGTAAACAGAACAGGGGGGTGACTGAGATCAAAGCCTCAGATGACATTCAAATGGGAAGAACATGGGGGTGAACAAAGCCTGATGATTCAATAAGAACAGGGGGTGATCAAAGCCTCAGATGACATTCAAATGGGATTATATAAGGAGAACAGGGAGGTGATCAATCAGATCAAAGCCCCAGATGACATTCAAAATGGGATTATATAATGAGAACAGGGGGGATGACATCAAAATGACAAAGCCTCAGATGACATTAAAATGGGATTATATAAGAGAACAGGGAATCAATCAGATCAAAGATGACATCTCAGATGACATTCAAATGGGATTATATAAGGAGAACAGAGGGGTGATCAATCAGATCAAAGCCTCAGATGACATTCAAATGGGATTATATAAGGAGAACAGGGTGACTCAATCAGATCAAAGCCTCAGATGACATTCAAATGGGATTATCAGATAAAGGATGAACAAATGGGGGAACAAAGAATCAGATGACATTCAAATGGGATTATATAATGAGAACAGGGGGTGACTCAGATGACATTCAAATGGGATTATATAAGGAGAACAGGGGGTGATCAATCAGATCAAATCCTCAGATGACATTCAAATGGGATTATATGAGAACAGGGGCACTCAGATCAAAGCTCCAGATGACATTCAAAATGGGATTATAAAGGAGAACCAGGAGGTGATCAATCAGATCAAAGCCTCAGATGACATTCAAAATGGATTAAATTAGGAGAACATGGGGGTGAAATAAAGCCCAGATGACATTCAAATGGGGAGAGAACAGGGGTGATCAAAGGTGGTTATCTAAATGATTATATAAGAGAACATGGGGTGAACAAAAGCCTCAGATGACATTCAAATGGGATTATATAAGGAGAACAGGGGGTGACTGTCAAAGCCTCAGATGACATTCAAATGGGATTATATAAGGAGAACAAGGGGGGATGACCTAGATGACATCAAAAGCCTCAGATGACATTCAAATGGGATTAAATATAATGAGAACAGGGAGGGTGATCAATCAGATCAAAGCCTCAGATGACATTCAAAATGGGATTATATATGAGAAAGGGGGGTGATCAAAGCCTAGATGACATTCAAATGGGATTATATAAGGAGAAAAGGGAGGGTGATCAATCAGATCAAAGCCTCAGATGACATTCAAAATGGGATTATATAAGGAGAAACAGGGGGGCATCAAAGCCTCAGATGACATTCAAAATGGGATTATATAAGGAGAACAGGGGGTGATCAAAGCCTCAGATGACATTCAAAATGGGATTATATAAGGAGAACAAAGGGATGACATTCAATCAGATCAAAGCCTCAGATGACATTCAAACAGGATTATATAATGAGAACAGATCAAAGGGACATTCAAAATGGGATTGGAGAACAGTACATCAATCAGACCTCAGATGACATTAAAATGGGATTATATAAGGAGAACAGAGGGTGGGGACCAATCAGACTAAAGCCTCAGATGACATTCAAATGGGGATTATATAAGGAGAACAGGGGGGGGTGAACAAGGCCCTGATGACATTCAAATGGGATTATATACGAGAACAGGGGGGGATCAAAGCCCCCAGATGACATTCAAATGGGATTATAAGGAGAACAGGGGGTGACTAATCAGATCAAAGCCTCAGATGACATTCAAAAAAAAAATGGGATTATATAAGGAAACAGGGGGGTGATGAACAAAGCCTCAGATGACATTCAAATGGGATTATATAAGGAGAACAGGAGGGGTGATCAATCAGATCAAAGCCTCAGATGACATTCAAATGGGATTATATAAGGAGAACAGGGAGGATGAATCAGATCAAAGCCTCAGATGACATTCAAAATGGGATTATATAAGGAGAACAGAGGGTGATCTAATCAGATCAAAGCCTCAGATGACATTCAAATGGGATTATATATAAGGAGAACAGGGGGGTGAACAGCTCAGATGACATTCAAATGGGATTATATAATAAGAACAGGGGGGACTAAAGCCTCAGATGACATTCAAAATGGGATTATATAAGAGAATAGGGAGGTGGATCAATCAGACCAAAGCCCTAGATGACATCTAAATGGGATTATATAAGGAGAAACATGGGGGTGATCAAAGCCTCAGATGACATTCTAAATGGGATTATATAAGAACAGGGGTGACTGGTCAAAGCCTAGATGACATTCAAAATGGGATTATATAAGAGAACAGGGAGGGTGATCAATCAGATCAAAGCCTCAGATGACATTCAAAAAAATGGGATTATATAAGGAGAACAGGGGTGATCAAAGCCCTCAGATGACATTAAAAATGGGATTATACATTCAAAATAATAAGGAGAACAGGGGGGTGATCAATCAGATGAAAGCCTCAGATGACATTTAAATGGGATTATAAGGAGAACAGGGGTGATCAATCAGATCAAACCCTCAGATGACATTCAAATGGGATTATATAAGGAGAACAGGGAGGGTGATTATCAAATGGGATTATATAAGGAGAAAAGGGAGGGTGACAGATCAAAAAGCCCTCAGATGACATTCAAAAAAATGGGATTATAGGAGAAGAAATAGGTGATCAAAGCCCCAGATCACATTCAAATGGGATTATATAAGGAGAACAGGGGGTGATCAAAGCCCAGATGACATTCAAATGGGATTATATAAGGAGAACATGGGGGGTGAACAAAGCCTCAGATGACATTCAAATGATTATAATGAGAAAGGGGGTGATCAAAGCCTCAGATGACATTCAAATGGGATTATATAAGGAAACAGGGGGGTGACTAATCAGATCAAAGCCTGACATTCAAAATGATGAGAACATTCAAAAATGGATGACATTATGATATATAAGGAGAATAGGGAGGGTGATCAATCAGACTTCAAAGCCCTAGATGACATTCAAATGGGATTATATAGAGAACATGGGGTGGAAGGTGATGACATTCAAAATGATTAAAATGAGAACAGGGGAAGGATCAGATGACATTCCAAAATGGGATTATATAAGGAGAACATGGGGGTGAAATCAGAAAAGCCTAAGATGACATTCAAATGGGATTATATAAGGAGAACAGGGGTGATCAATCAGATCAAAGCCTCAGATGACATTCAAATGGGATTATTATATAGGAGAACAGGGGTGATCAATCAGATCAAAAGCCTCAGATGACATTCAAATGGATTATATAAGGAGAACATGTAAGTGATCAAAGCCTCAGATGACATTCAAATGGGATTATATAGTGAGAACAGGGAGGGTGATCAATCAGATCAAAGCCTCAGATGACATTCAAATGATTAAATAAGGAGAACAGGGGGTGATCAAAGCCCCAGATGAGACATTCAAATGGGATTATATAAGGGATTACATCAAATGAACAAGGAGAATGGGGATCAAAGCCTCAGATGACATTCTAAAATGGGATTATATAAGGAGAAATAGGGGGTGAACAGAAAAGCCTCAGATGATATTCAAATGGGGATTATATAATGAGAAGGGGGGGTGATCAAAGCCTCAGATGACGATTCAAAATGGGATTATATAAGAAGAAGGGGGTGATCAATCAGGATCAAAGCCTCAGATTATATATATGAGAATAGGGGGTGGGAGGAAGCATTCAAATGGGATTACATAAGGAGAACAGGGTGACTAAAGATCAGATGACATTCAAATGGGATATATAAGGAGAACATGGGGGGTGAACAAAGCCTCAGATAACATTCAAAAATGGGATTATATAATGAGAACAATCAAAGCCTTCAGATGACATTCGTTCAAATGGGATTATATAAGGAGAACATGGGGGGTAATCAGATCAAAGCCTCAGATGACATTCAAATGGGATTATATAATGAGAACAGGGGGGATGAATCAGATCAAAGCCCTCAGATGACATTCAAATGGGATTATATAAGGAGAACATGGGGGTGATGACATTCAAAATCTATATAAGAGAACAGGGGTGACAAAGCCTCAGATTATATAAGACATTCAAAATCAAAGGATGATTATATTATAGGAGAACAGGAGGGTGATCAATCAGATCAAAGCCTCAGATGACATTCAAATGGGGGTGATTAGATGACATTAAAATGGAGAACAGGGGGTGACAATCAGATCAAAGCCTCAGATGACATCAAAATGGGATTATATATGGGACATTAGGGGGGTGGATCAAAATCAAAGGGACATTCAAATGAAGAACAGGGGGGTGATCAAAGATCCTCAGATGACATTCAAATGGGGGGTGATTATGATATGAGAACAGGGGGGATGAGATGACATTCATCAGATGATCAAAGCCCTCAGATGACATTCAAATGGGATTATATAATGAGAACAGGGGGGTGATCAAAGCCTCAGATGACAAATTAAAAAAGGAACAGGGGTTATATAAGGATGACATCTAAATGGGGAGAACTGGATCAATCAGATCAAAGCCTCAGATGACATTCAAAATGGGATTATATATGAGAGAACAGGGGGGTGAACAGATCAAAGCCTCAGATGACATTCAAATGGGATTATATAATGAGAACAGGAGGGTGATGAGTCTAAAATGGGATTATATATGAGAACAAAGATCCCTCAGATGACATTCAAATTGGATTATATGGGAGGAGAACATGGGCCTCAGGGACATTCAAAATGGGATTATATATGAGAACAAGGTGATCAATCGATCAGCCTCAGATGACATTCAAAATGGGATTATATAAATGAGAAACAGGGGGTGATCAAAGCCTCAGATGACATTCAAAATGGGATTATATAAGGAGAACAGGGGGGTGATCAATCAGGTCAAAGCCTCAGATGACATTCAAATGACTATAAGGATTATATAAGGAGATGACATTCAAATGGGATTATATAAGGAGAACAGTGATCAATCAGATCAAAGCCCCTCAGATGACATTCAAATGGGATTATATAAGGAGAACATGGAGGGGTATCAATCAGATCAAAGCCTTCAGATGACATTCAAATGGGATTATATAATAAGAACAGGGGGGGTGAACAAAGCCTCAGATGACATTCAAAATGGGATTATATAAGGAGAACAGGGAGGGTGGATCAATCAGGTCAAAGCCCTCAGATGACATTCAAATGGGATTATATATGAGAAAACAGGGGGTGATCAAAGTTCAGATGACATTCAAATGGGATTATATAAGAGAACAGGGGTGATCAATCAGGTCAAAGTCAGGGATGACATTAAAAATGGGATTATATAAGGAGAACAGGGGGGATCAGATCAAAGCCTCAGATGACATTCAAATGGGGATTATATAATGAGAAACAGGGGGTGATCAATCAGATCAAAGCCTCTGGGATGACATTTAAAATGGGATTATATAAGGAGAACAGGGGGACTAATCATAAAGCAATCAAAGGGATTATAAAGGAGAACAGGGTGATCTCAGATGACATTCAAATGGGATTATATAAGAGAAAAGGGAGATCAATCGATCAAAGATCAAATGGGATTATATAAGGAGAACAGGGGGGGTGACTCAGATGACATTCAAAATGGGATTATATAAAGAGACATTCAAATGGGAGAATATGGGGTGAACAAAGCTCAGATCAAAGCCTCAGATGATCAAAGCCTTCAAATGGGATTATATAAGGAGAAACAGGGGGGTGAACAAAAAGCCTCAGATGACATTCAAAAATGGGAACAGGGTTATATCAATGACAACAATGGGGGTATATAAGGAGAATAGGAGGGTGGACTAAAGATCAAAAGCTCAGATGACATTCAAATGGGATTATATAAGGAGAACAGGGGGTGAACAAGGCCTCAGATGAAAAATGGGATTATATAATGGCAGATGACATGATTCAAAATGGGATTATAAGGAGAACAGGGGGGTGATCAATCAGATCAAAGCCTTAGATGACATTCAAAATGGGATTATATAAGGAGAACAGGGGTGAATAAAGCCTCAGATGACATTCAAATGGGATTATAATGAGAACAGGGGTGACATCAAGCCCAGATGACATTCAAAATGGGATTATATAAGGAGAACAGGGGGGTGATCAATCGATCAAAAGCTCAGATGACATTCAAATGGGATTATAAGGAGAACAGAGGGTGACTAATCAGGTCAAAGCCTCAGATGACATTTAAAATGGGATTATATAAGGAGAACAGGAGAACAGGGGGGGTGATCAATCAGATCAAAGCCTCAGATGAAATTCAAATGGGATTATATAAGGAGAACAGGGGGTGATCAAAGCCTCAGATGACATTCAAATGATTATATAAGAAACAGGGGGGTGATCAAAGCCTCAGATGACATTCAAAATGGGATTATATAAGGAGAAAAGGGCAGATCAATCAGATCAAAGCCTCAGATGACATTCAAATGGGATTATAAGGAGAGAACAGGGGGGGTGATCAGTAAAGCCCAGATGACATTCAAATGGGATTATAAGGAGAACAGGGGGTGACTGTGTTTCAGGATGACATTCAAATGGGATTATAATGAGAACAGGGGGAAACAAAGCCTCAGATGACATTCAAATGGGATTATATAAGGAGAACAGGGGGTGATCAAAGCCCAGATGACATTAAATGGGATTATATAAGGAGAACAGGGGGTGATCAATCAGATGAAAGCATCAGATGACATTCAAATGGGGATTATATAAGGAGAACAGGGGGGTGATCAATCAGATCAAAGCCTCCCGATGACATTCAAATGGAATTATATAAGGAGAAATTGGGGTGAACAAGGCCTAAGATGAATTCAAATGGGAGAAACAGGGGTGACTGTTTCAGATGGCAATGGGATTATAAGGAGAACAGGGGTGATCAAAGCCCCAGATGACATTCAAAATGGGGATTATATAAGGAGAAAAGAAGGTGAACAAAGCCCTAGATGACATTCAAATGGGATTATATAAGGAGAACAGGGGGGTGACTAAAGCCTCAGATGACATTCAAAATGTGATTATAAAGGAGAAATAGGGTGATCAATTGATCTCAGATGACATCTAAAATGGGATTATATAAGGAGAACAGGAGGGTGATCAATCATTATATAATGAGAACAGGGGTGATAAAGCCTCAGATGACATTCAAAATGGGATTATTTAAGGAGAAATATGGGGTGAACAAAGCCTCAGATGATGGTCCAAATGGGATTATATAATGAGAACAGGGGTGACTCAAAGCCTCAGATGACATTCAAATGATTATATAAGGAGAACATGGGGGGTGATCAATCAGATAAAATGGGATTAATGAGAAATAGGGGGGTGGATCAAAGATGACATTCAAATGGGATTATATAAGAGAACAGAGTGATCAATCAGATCAAAGCCTCAGATGACATTAAATGGGATTATATAATGAGAACAGGGGGTCAATGATCAAAGCCTCAGATGACATTAAAATGGGATTATATAAGGAGAACAGGGGGTGACTAATCAGATCAAAAGCCTCAGATGACATTCAAATGGGATTATAAAGGAGAAAAGGAGGTGACCAATGATCAACTCATTCTAAATGATCAAAGCCATGGGGTGAAATAAAGCAGATGACATTCAAATGGGGATTATATAATGAGAACAGGGGGGACTAAAGCCTCAGATGACATTCAAATGGGAGAAAATAAGATGACATTCAAATGGGGATTATATAAGGAGAACAGGGAGGGTGATCAATCAGATCAAAGCCCTCAGATGACATTCAAATGGGATTATATAAGGAGAAATATGGGGATGACATTCAAATGGGATTAGAGAACAGGGGGTAATCAAAGCCTCAGATGACATTCAAATGATTATATAAGAGAACAGGGGGGTGATCAATCAGATCAAAGCCTCAGATGACATTCAAATGGGATTATATAAACCTGGAGAACAGATGACATTCAAATGGGGACTATAATGAGAAATCAAAAGCCAGATGACATTCAAAATGGGATTATATAAGAGAACAGGGGGGTGACTCAATCAGATTCAAATGGGATTATATAGATGACATTCAAAAAAGCCTCAGATGATTATATTAGAGAACAGGGAGGGTGATCAATCAATCAAACTCTCAGATGACATTCAAATGGGATTATATAAGGAGAACAGGGAGGGTGACTCAATCAGATCAAAGCCTCAGATGACATTCAAATGGGGATTATATAAGGAGAACAGGGAGGGTGAATAAAGCCTCAGATGACATTCAAATGGGATTATATAATGAGAACAAAGCCTCAGATGACATTCAAATGGGATTATATAAGGAGAACAGGGGGGATCAATCAGATGAAACATTCAGATGACATTCAAAAAATGGGATTATATAAGGAGAACAGGGAAGGTGATCAATCAGATCAAAGCCTCAGATGACATTCAAATGGGATTATATATAAGGAGAACATTAGATGACATTCAAATGGGATTATATAATGAGAACAGGGGGTGATCAAAGCCTCAGATGACATTCAAAATGGGATTATATAAGAGAACAGGTGATCAATCAGATCAAAGCCTCAGATGACATTCAAATGGGATTATATAAGAGAACAGGGGGTGATCAATCAGATCAAAGCCTCAGATGACATTCAAATGATTATATAAGGAGAACAGGGGGTGATCAAAGCAAAGCCTCAGATGACATTCAAATGGGATTATAAGAGAACAGGGGGGGTGAACAAAGCCTCAGATGACATTCAAAAATGGGATTATATAATGAGAACAGGGTGATCAATCAGATCAAAGCCTCAGATGACATTCAAATGGGATTATATAATGAGAACCATTCAAATGGGATTATATAAAGAGAACAGGGGTGAACAGATCAAAGCCCTCAGATGACATTCAAATGGGATTATATAAGGAGAACAGGGGGGTGACCAATCAATCAAAGCCTCAGATGACATTCAAATGGGATTATATAAGGAGAACAGGGGGTGACTAAATCAAAAGCCTCAGATGATATTCAAATGGGATTATATAAGAGGACAGGGAGGTATCAATCAGATCAAAGCCTCAGATGACATTCAAATGGGATTATATAAGGAGAACAGGGGGTGATCAAAGCCTCAGATGACATTCAAATGGGATTATATAAGGAGAACGGGGGTGATCAATCAGAGCCTCAGATGACATTAAAATGGGATTATATAAGGAGAACAGGGGGTGATCAATCAGATCAAAGCCTCAGATGACATTCAAATGGGATTATATATATGAGAAACCATTCAATCAGGAGATGACATTCAAATGGGATTATATAAACAGGAGATCCAAGCCTCAGATGATTCAAATGGGGCCTCAGATGACATTCTAAAATGGGATTATATAAGGAGAACAGGGGGATCAAAGCCTCAGATGACATTCAAAATGGGATTATATAAGAAAATAGCGGGGGGTGACAAAGCCTCAGATGACATTCAAATGGGATTATATATGAGAACAGGGGGGTGATCAATCAGATCAAAGCCCAGATGACATTCAAATGGGATTATATAAATAGGACAGGGGATCAAAGCCTCAGATGACATTCAAATGGGATTATATATGAACAGGGGGTGATCAATCAGATCAAAGCCTCAGATGACATTCAAATGATTATATAAGGAGAACATTCAAAGCCCCAGATGACATTCAAAATGGGATTATATAAGGAGAACAGGAGGTGATCAATCAGATCAAAGCCTCAGATGACATTCAAATGGGAACAGGGGGGTGATATCAAAAGCCCCAGAGAATTCAAAATGGGGGAGAATGAAATCAAAGCCTCAGATGACATTCAAATGGGAGATTATATAAGGAGAACAGGGGGGTGATCAATCAGATTACATCTAAATGCCTCAGATGACATTCAAATGGGATTATATATCTATCAATCAGATCAAAGCCTCAGATGACATTCAAAATGGGATTAAATGGGATATAGGAGAACAGGGGTGATCAATCAGATCAAAGCCTCAGATGACATTCAAATGGGATTATATAAGAGAACAGGGTGGTGATTAATCAGGGATTAAAAGCCTCAGATGACATTCAAAATGGGATTATATATGAGGAGAACAGGGAGAACAGGGGGTGATCAAAGCCCCAGGTGACAAAATGCCTCAGATGACATTCAAATGGGGATTATAATGAGAACAGGGGGATCAAAGCCCAGATGACATTCAAATGGGATTATATAAGGAGAACAGATGATTCAAAGCCTCAGATGACATTCAAATGGGATTATATAAGGAGGGTGAACAGGGAGGGATGATCAATCAGATCAAAGCCTCAGATGACATTCAAATGGGATTATATGGATAAAAATGGGGGTGAAATCAGGGCCTCAGATGACATTCAAATGATTATAAGGAGAATAGGGAGGGTGATCAATCAGGTCAAAGCCCTCAGATGGAGAAACATGATCAAAGCCCTAGATGACATTCAAATGATTATATAAGGAGAACAGGGGGTGAGATGACATTCAAATGGGATTATATAAGAAACAGATCAAAGCCTCAGATGACATTCAAATGGGATTATATAAGGAGAACAGGGGGTGATTTAAATCAGATCAAAGCCTCAGATGACATTCAAAATGGGATTATATAAGGAGAACAGGGGGGATCAAAGCCTCAGATGACATTCAAATGGGATTATATAAGGAGAACCTGATCAGATCAGATGACATTCAAAATGGGATTATATAAGGAGAACAGGGGGGTGATCAATCAGATCAAAGCCCAGATGACATTCAAATGGGATTATATAAAGGAGAACAGGGGGGTGAATCAGATGACATTCAAATGGGATTATATAAGGAGAAAGGTGACTAATCAGATCAAAGCCTCAGATGACATTCAAATGATTATATATGAGAATAGGGGGTGAACAAAGCCTAATGACATTCAAATGGAGAACAACAGGGGGTGATCAAAGCCTCAAATTCAAATGGGATTATATAAGAGAACAGGGGGGTGACATTCAAAGCCTCAGATGACATTCAAAAACGGGATTATATGAGAACAGGGGGTGATTAATCAAAAAGCCTCAGATGACATCAAAATGGGATTATATAAGGAGAATAGGGGGGTGATCAATCAGATCAAAAGCCTCAGATGACATTCAAATGGGATTATATAAGGAGAACATGGGGGTGAACAAAGCCTCAGATGATATTCAAAATGGGATTATATAATGAGAACAGGGGGTGATCAAAGCCTCAGATGATATTCAAAATGGGATTATATATGAGAACAGGGGGGTGATCAATCAGATCAAAGCCTTAGATGACATTCAAATGGGATTATATAAGAATAGGAGGTGGACTAACCGATTGTGCTTCTGGGATGACATTCAAAGGGATTATATAAGGAGAACATGGGGTGAACAAAGCCCTCAGATGACATTCAAAATGGGATTATATAAGGAGAGAACAGGGGGGCATGATCAAAGCCTCAGATGACATTCAAATGGGATTATATAAGGAGAATAGGAGGGTGATCAATCAGATCAAAAGCCTCAGATGACATTCAAATGGGATTATATCAAAGCCTCAGATGACAGAGGATTATATATGACTAATCAGGATCAAAGCCTCAGATGACATTCAAAATGGGATTATATAAGAGAACAGGGGTGACTAATCAGATTATATGACATTCAAATGGGATTATATATGAGAATAGGGGGGGTGATCTAATCAGATCAAAGCCCTGGGATGAGCATTCAAATGGGATTATATGAGAATAGGAGGGTGATCAATCAGGAGGGATTATATAAGGAGAGAACAATCAGGAACAAAGCCTCAGATGACATTCAAATGGGGATTATATAATGAGAACAGGGGGTGATCAAAGCCTCAGATGACATTCAAAATGGGATTATATAAGGAGAAAAGGGGGGATCAATCAGATCAGCCTCAGATGACATTCAAATGGGATTATAGGCGGAGAATAGGGGGGGATGATCAAAAGTCTCCAGATGACATTCAAATGGGATTATTTAGAGAACAGGGGGTGAACAAAGCTTCAGATGACATTCAAATGGGATTATATAAGGAGAAACATGGGGTGAAACAAAGCCTCGAACATTCAAATGGGATTATATAATGAGAACAGGGGGTGATCAAAGCCTCAGATGACATTCAAATGGGATTATATAAGGAGAACAGGGGGTGATCAATCAGATCAAAGCATCAGATGACATTCAAAATGGGATTATATATGGAGAACAGGGAGGGTGATCAATCAGATCAAAGCCCAGATGACATTCAAATGGAATTATATAAGGAGAAATATGGGGTGAACAAAAGCCTAAGATGACATTCAAATGGGATTATATAATGAGAACAGGGGTGACTGGATGGATCAATCAGGGGTGATCAAAGCCTCAGATGACATTCAAAATGGGATTGCATAAGGAGAAAAGAAGGTGATCAAAGCCCTAGATGACATCTTTAAATGGGATTATATAAGGAGAACAGGGGTGATCAAAGTTTCAGATGACATTCAAAATGTGATTATAAAGGAGAAATAGGGTGATCAATCGATCAAAGCCTCAGATGATATTCAAATGGGATTACAGGAAGGAGAACAGGGAGGGTGATCAACTGGGATCAAAGCCTCAGATGACATTCAAATGGGATTATATAAGGAGAACAGGGGGTGATCAAAGCCCCCAGATGACATTCAAATGGGATTATAAGAAACAGGGGGTGATCAATCAGATCAAAGCCCCAGATGACATCTAAAAAAACGGGATTATATATGAGAATAGAGAGGGTGATCAACTGACTGGGGCCTCAGATGACATTCAAATGGGATTATATATGAGAATAGGGGGGAATAATCAGACTAAGAGTCTCAGATGACATCTAAAATGGGATTAATGAGAAATAGGGGGGACAAATCAGATCAAAGCCCTAGATGACATTCAAATGGGATTATATAAGAGAACAGGAGGTGATTCAATCAGATCAAAGCCTCAGATGACATTCAAATGGGATTATATAATGAGAACAGGGGGTGATCTAGATACATTCAAATGATTATATAAGGAGAAATAGGGGTGATCAAAGCCCAGGATGACATTAAAATGGGATTATAAGGAGAACAGGGGGTGACTAATCAGATCAAAGCCTCAGATGACATTCAAAATGGGATTATAAGGAGAAAATAGGATGACATCTAAATGGTGAGAACAGGGGTGATTGAAGTTTCAGATGACATCTAAATGGGATTATATGAGAAAAAGGGAGGTGATCAATCAGATCGTTTCAGATGACATTCAAATGGGATGATCAAAGCCCCAGATGAGAGTAAGGAGAACATGGGGTGAAATAAAGCCAGATGACATTCAAATGGGATTACATATGACAAATGGGGATTATGATAATGAGAACAGGGAGAACAGGACTAAAGCCTCAGATGACATTCAAATGGGAGAAAATAGAGGATGACATTCAAAATGGGATTATAAGGAGAACAGTGTGGACTAATCAGATCAAAGCCTTAGATGACATTCAAATGGGATTATATAAGGAGAACAGGGAGGTGATCAATCAAATCAAAGCCTCAGATGACATTCAAATGGGATTATATAAGGAGAACATGGGGTGAACAAAGCCTCAGATGACATTCAAAAATGGGATTATATAATGAGAACAGGGGGTGATCAAAGCCTCAGATGACATTCAAAATGGGATTATATAAGGAGAAATAGGGGGGTGACTAAATCAGATGAAAGCCTCAGATGACATTCAAATGGGATTATATAAACCTGGAGAACAGATGACATTCAAATGGGGATTATAATGAAAATAGATCAAAGCCTCAGATGACATTCAAATGGGATTATATAAGGAGAACAGGGGGGTGATCAACTGATCAAAGCTCAGATGACATTCAAATGGGATTATATAAGGAGAACAGGGTGACTAATCAAAGCCTCAGATGACATTCAAAATGATTATATAAGAACAGGGTGTGATCAATCAGATCAAACCTCAGACGACATTCAAATGGGATTATATAAGGAGAATAGAGGGTGATCAATCGATCAAAGCCTCAGATGACATTCAAATGGATTATAATGAGAAATAGGTGATCAAAGCCTCAGATGACATTAAAATGGGATTATATAAGGAGAACAGGGGGTGATCAATCAGATCAAAGCCTCAGATGACATCCCAATCAGTTTGCAAAAGAAGAACCATGCTAAAAAGGATCAAAGCCTCCCAGATTACATTCAATGGGATTATATAAGAGAACAGGGGGGTGACTAATCGATCAAAGCCTCAGATCAAAGCCTCAGATGACATTCAAAATGGGATTATATAAGGAGAAAAGGAGGGTGATCAATCAGATCAAAGCCTCAGATGACATTCAAATGGGATTATATAAGGAGAACAGGGGGGTGATCAAAGCCTCAGATGACATTCAAATCATTATGACATTCAAAATGGGATTATATAAGGAGAACAGGGGGTGATCAATCAGATCAAAGCCTCAGATGACATTCAAATGGGGATTATATAAGGAGAACAGGGGGTGATCAAAAGATCAAAGCTCAGATGACATTCAAATGGGATTATATAAGGAGGAGAACAGGGGGGATGACATTCAAATGGGATTATATAAGGAGAACATGGGGTGATCAATCAGATGACATTCAAATGGGATTATATAAGGAGAACAGGGGGTGATCAAAGCCTCAGATGACATTCAAATGGGATTATATAAGGAGAACAGGGGGTGATCAATCATTCAAATGATTAATAAGGAGAACAGGGAGGGTGATCAATCAGATGACATTCAAATGGGATTATATAAGGAGAACAGGGGGGTGATCAATCAGATGACATTCAAATGGGATTATATAATGACATTCAAAGGCCTCAGATTAAAGCATTGACATTCAAATGGGATTATATAAAGGAGAACAGGGGGTGAAATCAAAAGCCTCAGATGACATTCAAATGGGATTATATAAGGAGAACAGGGGTGATCAATCAGATCAAAGCCTCATTCATGACATATAAGGAAATGGGATTCAAATCAAAAAGAACAGGACATTCAAATGGGATTATATAAGAACAGACTGAACAAAGCCTCAGATGACATTCAAATGGGATTATATAAGGAGAACAGGGGGTGATCAAAGCCTCAGATGACATTCAAATGGGATTATATAAGGAGAACAGGGGGTGATCAATCAGATCAAAGCCTCAGATGACATTCAAATGGGATTATATAAGGAGAACAGGGGGGTGATCAATCAGATCAAAGCCTCAGATGACATTCAAATGGGATTATATAAGGAGAACAGGGGGTGATCAAAGCCTCAGATGACATTCAAATGGGATTATATAAGGAGAACAGGGGGTGATCAATCAGATCAAAGCCTCAGATGACATTCAAATGGGATTATATAAGGAGAACAGGGAGGGTGATCAATCAGATCAAAGCCTCAGATGACATTCAAATGGGATTATATAAGGAGAACATGGGGGTGAACAAAGCCTCAGATGACATTCAAATGGGATTATATAAGGAGAATCAAGCCTCAGGGGTGATTTATAAAGCAAAGCCTCAGATGACATTCAAATGGGATTATATAAGGAGAACAGGGGGTGATCAATCAGATCAAAGCCTCAGATGACATTCAAATGGGATTATATAAGGAGAGATCAAAGCCTCAGATGACATTCAAATGGGATTATATAAGGAGAACAGGGGGTGATCAATCAGATCAAAGCCTCAGATGACATTCAAATGGGATTATATAAGGAGAACAGGGGGATCAATGATCAAAGCCTCAGATGACATTCAAATGGGATTATATAAGGAGAACAGGAGGGGTGATCAATCAGATCAAAGCCTCAGATGACATTCAAATGGGATTATATAAGGGAGAACAGGGGGTGAACAAAGCCTCAGATGACATTCAAATGGGATTATATAAGGAGAACAGGGGGGTGATCAAAGCCTCAGATGACATTCAAATGGGATTATATAAGGAGAACAGGGGGGTGATCAATCAGATCAAAGCCTCAGATGACATTCAAATGACATTCAAAATGGGATTATATTCAAATGGAGAACAGGAGGGGGTGATCAATCAGATCAAAGCCTCAGATGACATTCAAATGGGGATTATATAAGGAGAACAGGGGGTGATCAATCAGATCAAAGCCTCAGATGACATTCAAATGGGATTATATAAGGAGAACAGGGAGGGTGATCAAAGCCTCAGATGACATTCAAATGGGATTATATAAAAGGAGAACAGGGGTGACTCAAAGCCCTCAGATGACATTCAAACGATTATATAAGGAGAACAGGGGGGACCAACGGGGATCAATGCCCCAGATGACATTCAAATGGGATTATATATGAGAATGGGGTGACTAATCAGATCAAAGCCTCAGATGATATCTAAAATGGGATTATATATGAGAACAGGGGGGATCAATCGATCAAAGCCTCAGATGACATTCAAAAATGGGATTATATAAGAGAACAGGGAGGTGATCAATCAGATCAAAGCACTCAGATGACATTCAAATGTGATTATATAAGGAGAACAGGGGGGTGATCAAAGCCTCAGATGACATTCAAATGGGATTATACTGCACGAGAACAGGGGGGTGATCAAAGCCTCAGATGACATTCAAATGGGATTATATATGGAAGAATTAGGACTACATATCTCAAATGGGTTTTATATGAGAACAGGGAAGGATCAATCAGATAAAGCCTCAGATGACATTCAAATGGAGAATATATAATGAGAATTCAAATGGATTATATAATGAGAATTGATCAAAGCCTCAGATGACATTAAAATGGGATTATATAAGAGAACAGGGAGGGTGATCAATCAGATCAAAGCCTCAGATGACATTCAAATGGGATTATATAAGGAGAACAGGGGGCCCAGATGACATTCAATCAGAACAGGGGGTGATCAAAGCCTCAGATGAGCATTCAAATGGGATTATATAAAGGAGAACAGGGAGGGTGATCAATCAGATCAAAGCAGATGACATTCAAATGATTATATAATGACATTCAAATACATTAAATGGGATTATATAAGGAGAATAGGGGGTGAACAAAGCCTCAGATGGCATTCAAATGGGATTATATAATGAGAATAGGGGGTGATGATCAAAAGCCTCAGATGACATTCAAATGGGATTATATAAGGAGAACAGGGGGTGATCAATCAGATCAAAGCCTCAGATGACATTCAAATGATTATATAAGGAGAATAGGGGGTGATCAGCGAATCAGATCAAAGCCTCGAATGACATTCAAATGGGATTATATAAGAGAACAGGGGGTGATCAATCCAGATCAAATCCTCAAATGTGATTCAAATGAGAACAGGGGTATAAGGAGAATTCAAATGGGATTTAGGGGTGATCAATCAGATCAAAGCCTCAGATGACATTCAAATGGGATTATATATGAGAACATGAGGTGATGAACAAAAAGCCTCCAGATGACATTCAAATGGGATTATATAATGAGAACAAAGGGGGTGATCAAAGCCTCAGATGACATTCAAATGGGATTATATAAAAAGAGAACAGGGGTGATCAATCAGGATCCAAAGCCTCAGATGACATTCAAATGGGATTATATAAGGAGGACAACAACAGGAGGGTGATCAATCAGATCAAAGCCCCAGATGACATTCAAATGGGATTATATAAAAGGAGAACATGGGGGTGAACAAAGCCTCAGATGACATTCCAATGGGATTATATAAATGAGAACAGGGGGTGACTGATCAAAGCCTCAGATGACATTCAAATGGGATTATATAAGGAGAACAGGGGGGTGATCAATCAGATCAAAGCCTCCAGATGACATTCAAATGATCAAAGGATGACATTCAAATATTATATAAGAACATGAAGAGAACAAAGCCTCAGATGACATTCAAATGGGATTATATAAGGAGAAAATAGAGGGTGATCAATCAGATCAAATGACTCAAATGACATTCAAATGGGATTACCCATATAAGGAGAACAGGGGATTATATAAGGAGGAGAACAGGGGGTGATCAAAGCCTCAGATTACATTCAAAATAAGGAGAACAGGGGGTTAATCATAAAGGAGAACAAATGGGGGCAACAGGGATCAATCAGATCAAAAGCCTCAGATGACATTAAATGGGATTATATAAGGAGAACAGGAGGGGGATCAATCAGATCAAAGCCTCAGATGACATTCAAAATGGGATTATATAAGGAGAACAGGGGTGAACAAAGCCTCAGATGACATTCAAATGGGATTATATAAGGAGAACAGGGGGTGATCAAAGCCTCAGATGACATTCAAATGGGATTATATAAGGAAAACAGGGGTGAGAAAAGCAGATGAGGGATGATCAATCAGATCAAAGCCTCAGATGACATTCAAATGGGATTATATAAAGAGAACAGGGGGATGACATTCAAATCAACAGGTGGGTGATCAAAGCCTCAGATGACATTCAAATATTATATATGGGAACAGATTATATAAGAGAATATAATGGGGGGGTGATCAAAGCCTCAGATGACATTAAAATGGGATTATATAAGGAGAACAGGGGTTCAAATGGGACATTCAAATGGGATTATATAAGGAGAACAGGGGGTGATCAATCAGATCAAAGCCTCAGATGACATTCAAATGGGATTATATAATGAGGGGAGGCATCAATCAGATCAAAGCCTCAGATGACATTCAAATGGGATTATATAAGGAGAACATGGGGGTGAACAATCAGATCATTCAAATGGGATTATATAATGAGAAAGGGGGGTGATCAAGATGAGATTCAAATGGGATTATATAAGGAGAACAGGGGGTGATCAATCAGATCAATGCCTCAGATTACATTCAAATGATTATATAAGGAGAACAGGGGGTGATCGGATCAAATCCTCAGATGACATTCAAATGGGATTATATAAGAGAACAGGGGGGACAATCAGATCAAAAGCCTCAGATGACATTCAAATGATTTATTGAGAATAGAATAAAGAGAACAGAGGTGATCAAAGCCTCAGATGACATTCAAATGGGATTATATAAGAACAGGGGTGAGAATGACATTCAAATGGGGGTGATCATCATCAAAAATATAATTGATCAAAGCCTCAGATGACATTAAAATGGGATTATATAAGGAGAACAGGGGTGATCAATCCAGATCAAAGCCTCAGATGACATTCAAATGGGATTATATAAAGAGAACAGGGGGTGATCAATCAGATCAAAGCCTCAGATTCAAATGACATATAAAGGAGAACAGGAAAATCAGATGACATTCAAATGGGATTATATAATGAGAACATGAACAAAGCCTCAGAGGGATTATATAAGAGAACGAAAAGCAGATGACATTCAATGGGATTATATAAGAACGGGGGTGATCAATCAGATCAAAGCCTCAGATGACATTCAAAATGGGATTATATATAAAGGAGAACAGGGGGTGATCAATCAGATCAAAGCCTCAGATGACATTCAAATGGGATTATATAAGGAGAACAGGGGTGATCAATCCAATCAGATTCAAATGGGATTATATAAGGAGAACAGGGAGGGTGATCAATCAGATCAAAGCTTAGATGACATTCAAATGGGATTATATAAGGAGAACATGGGGGTGATCAAAGCCTCAGATGACATTCAAATGGGATTATATAATGAGAACAGGAGGTGATAAGATCAAAGCCTCCAGATGACATTCAAATGGGATTATAAGGAGAACAGGAGGTGATCAAAATCAAGATCAAAGCCTCAAGTGACATTCAAATGGGATTATATAAGAACAGGGGGTGAAAAGGCCTCCAGATGATAACATTAAAATGGGATTATATAAAGGAGGAGAACAGGGGTGATCAATCAGATCAAAACCTCCAAGATGACATTCAAATGGGATTATATAAGGAGAAACGGAGGTGATCAATCAGATCAAAGCCTCAGATGACATTCAAATGGGATTATATAAGGAGAACAGGGGTGATCAATCAGATCAAAAGCCTCCAGATGACATTCAAATGGGATTATATAAAAGGAGAACAGGAGGTGATCAAAATCAGCCTCAGATGACATTCAAAATGGGATTATATAAGAGAACATGGGGTGAACAAAGCCTCAGATGACATTCAAATGGGATTATATAATGAGAACAGAGTGATCAAAGCCTCCAGATGACATTCAAAATGGGAGAACAGGGGTGATCAATCAGATCAAGGACATTCAAATGGGATTACAGGAGGGTGATCAATCAGATCAAAGCCTCCAGATGACATTCAAATGGGATTATTTAAGGAGAACATGGGGTGATCAATCAGATCAAAAGCCTCAGATGACATTCAAATGGGATTATATAAGGAGAACAGGGGGGTGATCAAAGCCTCAGATGACATTCAAAATGGGATTATATAAGGAGAACAGGGGTGATCAATCAGATCAAAGACATTCAAATGGGATTATATAAGGAGAACATGGGGGATCAACAGATCAAGCCTCAGATTGACATTCAAATGGGATTATATAAGGAGAACAGGAGGGTGATCAATCAGTCAAAACCTCAGATGACATTCAAATGGGATTATATAAGGAGAACATGGGGGTCAATCAGATCAAAGCCTCAAGATGACATTCAAATGGGATTATATAGAACAGGGAGGGTGATCAATCAGGTCAAAGGGTGACCAAATCAGATCAAAGCCTCAGATGACATTCAAATGGGATTATATAAGGAGAACCGGGGGGTGATCAAAGATCAAGCCTCAGATGACATTCAAATGGGATTATATAAGGAGAACAGGGGGTGATCAATCAGATCAAAGCCTCAGATGACATTCAAATGGGATTATATAAGGAGAACAGGGAGGTGATCAATCAGATCAAAGCCTCAGATGACGTTCAAATGGGATTATATAAGGAGAACAGGGAAATTGATCAAAGCCTCAGATGACATTCAAATGGGATTATATATAAGAACAGTGGGGTGATCAAAGCAAAGCCTCGATGACATTCAAGTGGGATTATATAAGGAGAACAGAGGAGTGATCAATCAGATCAAAGCCTCAGATGACATTCAAATGGGATTTATATAAGAAGGAGAACATGGGGTGACAAAGATCAAGCCTCAGATGACATTCAAATGGGAATATATAAGGAGAACAGGGAGGTGATCAATCAGATCAAAGCCTCAGATGACATTCAAAATGGGATTTATAAAGAGGAGAACATGGGGGTGAACAAAGCCTCAGATGACATTCAAATGGGATTATATAATGAGAACAGGGGGGTGATCAAAGCCTCCAGATGACATTCAAATGGGATTATATAAGGAGAGGAGAGTGATCAATCAGATCAAAGCCTCGAATGACATTCAAATGGGATTATAAAGGAGAACATGGGGGTGAACAAAGCCTCAGATGACATTCAAATGGGATTATAAATGAGAACAGGGGGTGATCAAAGCCTCAGATGACATTCAAATGGGATTATATGAAGGAGAGAACAGGGGTGATCAATCAGATCAAAGCCTCAGATGACATTCAAATGGGATTATATAAGGAGAACAGGGGGGTGATCAATCAGCAAAGCTCAGATGACATTCAAATGGGATTATATAAGGAGGAACAGGGGGGTGATCAATCAGATCAAAAGCCTCAGATGACATTCAAATGGGATTATATAAGGAGGGAACATGGGGAATTGAACAAACCTCAGATGACATTCAAATGGGGGATTATATAAGGAGAACAGGGAGGTGATCATCAGGTCAAAGCCTCCAGATGACATTCAAATGGAAGGATTATATAAGGAGAACAGGGGGGTGAACAAAGCCTCCAGATGACATTCAAATGGGATTATATAAGGGAGAACAGGGGGTGATCAAACCTCCAGATGACATTCAAATGGGATTATATAAAAGGAGAACAGGGGGTGATCAATCAGATCAAAAGCCTCAGATGACATTCAAATGGGATTATATAAGGAGAACAGGAGGGTGATCCGTCAGATCAAGGCCTCAGATGAGCATTCAAATGGGATTATATATAAAGGAGACCAAGGGGGTGATCAAATCAAGCCTCAGATGACATTTGAGATTATATAAGGAGTTAATCAAAGCCTCAGATGACATTTCAGAGGGAGGAGTGATCAATCCAAGCCTCAAAGCCTCAAATGGGATTATATAAGAGAACAGGGGGTGATCAAAAGCCTTCAAATGGGATTATATAAGGAGAACAGGAGGGTGATCAATCAGATCAAAGCCTCATTTGACATTTAAATGGGATTATATAAGGAGAACATGGGAGGTGATCAATCCAGATCAAAACCTCCAGATGACATTCAAATAGGATTATATAAAAAGGAGAACAGAGAGGTGATCAAACCTCAGATGACATTCAAATGGGATTATATAAGGAGAAAGGGGGTGATCAATCAGATCAAAATATCAGATGACATTCAAATGGGGATTATATAAAGGAGAGGAGATCAAAGCCCCAGGGAAATGGGATTATCAATAAGGAGATCAAAGCCTCCAGATGACATTCAAATGGGATTATATAAGAAGGAGAACATGGGGGTGAACAAAGCCTCCAGATGACACTCAAATGGGATTATATATGCAAGAACAGGGGTGATCAAAACCTCAGATGACATTCAAATGGGTTATATATAAGGAGAACAGAGGTGATCAATCAGATCAATCAGATCAATGCACTCAGATGACATTCAAATGGGATTATATAAGGAGAACAGGGGGTGATCAATCAGATGACCTCAGATGACATTCAATGGGATTATATAAGAAGAGAACAGGGGAATCAATCAGTCAAAGAGCCTCAGATGACATTCAAATGGGATTATATAAGAGGAGAACAGGGAGGGTGATCAATCAGATCAAAGCCTCTCGAATGACATTCAAATGGGATTATATAAAAGGAGAACATGGGGGTAGACAAAGCCTCAGATGACATTAAATGGGATTATATAATGAGAACTGAGGGAGGTGATCAAAGCCTCAGATGACATTCAAATGGGATTATATAAAGGAGAACAGGGGTGATCAATCAGATCAAAGCCTCAGATGACATTCAAATGGGATTATATAAAGGAGAACCCAAGGAGGTGATCAATCAGATCAAAGCCTCAGATGACATTCAAATGGGATTATATAAAGGAGAACATGTAAGAATTGAACAAAGCCTCCAGATGACATTCAAATGGGATTATATATAAAGGAGAACAGGGTGGTGATCAAAGCCTCAGATGACATTCAAAATGGGATTATATAAGGAGAACAGGAGGTGATCAAAAGATCAAGCCTCGGATGACATTCAAATGGGATTATATAAAGGAGAACAGATCAAAAGCCTCAGATGACATTCAAATGGGATTATATAAAGAACAGGGGGGTGATCAAAGCCTCAGATGACATTAAAATGGGATTATATAAGGAGGGCAAGGGGGTGATCAATCAAATCAAAGCCTCAGATGACATTCAAATGGGATTATATAAGGAGAACAGGGGTGATCAAAGATCAAAGCCTCAAATGACATTCAAAATGGGATTATATAAGGAGAAATGGAGGGTGATCAATCAGATCAAAGCCTCAGATGACATTCAAATGGGATTATATAAGGAGAACATGAGGGTGATCAATCAGATCAAAGCCTCAGATGACATTCAAATGGGATTATATAAGGAGAACATGGGGGATCAAAGCCTCAGATGACATTCAAATGGGATTATATAAGGAGAAGACAGGGGTGATCAATCAGATCAAAGCCTCAGATGACATTCAAATGGGATTATATAAGGAGAACATGAGAGAACAAAGGGGTGATCAATCAGATCAAAAGCCTCAGATGACATTCAAATGGGATTATATAAGGAGAAAACAGGAAATTTGATCAATCAGATCAAGCCTCAGATGACATTCAAATGGGGATTATATAAGGAGAACTGGGAGGGTGATCAATCAGATCAAAGCCTCAGATGACATTTCAAATGGGATTATATAAGGAGAACAGATCAATTTGATCAAAATATCAGATGACATTCAAATGGGATTATATAAGGAGAACAGGGGGGTGATCAAAGCCTCCAGATGACATTCAAATGGGATTATATAAGGAGAACAGGGGGTGATCAATCAGATCAAAGCCTCAGATGACATTCAAATAGGATTATATAAGGAGAACAGGGAGGTGATCAATCAGATCAAAGCCTCAAGATGACATTCAAATAGGATTATATAAGGAGAACAGGGAGGTCGATCAATCAGATCAAAGCCTCAGATGACATTCAAATGGGATTATATAAGGAGAACAGGGGGTGATCAAAGATCAAAGCCTCAGATGACATTCAAATGGGATTATATAAGGAGAACAGGGAGGTGATCAATCAGATCAAAGCCTCAGATGACATTCAAATGGGATTATATAAGGAGAACAGGGGTGAATTGAATCAAAGCCTCAGATGACATTCAAATGGGGATTATATAGAACAGGGTGATCAATCAATCAAAGCCTCAGATGACATTCAAATGGGGATATATAAAAGGAGAACATGTGATCAATCAAAATGCCTCCAGATGACATTCAAATGGGATTATATATAGGAGAACAGGGGGATCAATCAGATCAAATCCTCAGATGACATTCAAATGGGATTATATAAGGAGAACAGGGGGGTGATCAATCAGATCAAAGCCTCCAGATGACATTCAAAATGGGATTATATAAAAGGAGAACAGGGAGGTGATCAAAGCCTCAGATGACATTCAAATGGGATTATATAAGAACAGGGGTTGAAAAGCCTCAGATGACATTCAAATAGGATTATATAAAGGAGAACAGGAGGGTGATCAATCAGATCAAAGCCTCAGATGACATTCAAATGGGATTATATAAGAGAACAGGGGGTTGATCAAAGCCTCAGATGACATTAAAATGGGATTTATATAATGAGAACAGGGGGATCAATCAAGATCAAACTCAGATGACATTCAAATGGGATTATATAAGGAGAACAGGGTGATCAATCCAGATCAAAGCCTCAGATGACATTCAAATGGGATTATATAAGGAACAGGAGGGTGATCAATCAGATCAAGCCTCAGATGACATTCAAATGGGATTATATAAAAGGAGAACATGGGGGTGAACAAAGCCTCAGATGGCATTCAAATGGGATTATATAAGGAGGGAGACAGGGAGGGTGATCAAAGCCTCCAGATGACATTCAAATGGGATTAAATAAGGAGAAATAGGGGGTGATCAATCAGATGAAATCCTCAAATGGGATTCAAATGGATTATATAAGGAGAACAGGGGTGATCAAAGCCAGATGACATTCAAATGGGATTATATAAGGAGAACATGGGGTGAATAAAAAACCTCAGATGACATTCAAATGGGATATATAATGAGAAATAGGGGGTGATCAAAGCCTCAGATGACATTCAAATGGGATTATATAAGGAGAAATAAGTAATCAATCAGATCAAAGCCTCAGATGGCATTCAAAATGGGATTATATAGGAGAACATGGAGAACCAGATGACATTCAAATGGGATTATATAATCAGATCAAAGCCTCAGATGACATTCAAATGGGATTATATAAGGAGAACAGGGGTGATCAATCAGATCAAAGCCCTGATGACATTCAAATGGGATTAAAAGGAGAGAACAGGGAGGTGATCAATCAAGATCAAGAAGCTCAGACTGACATTTAAATGGGATTATATAAGGAAACAGGGGTGATCAATCAGATCAAGAAGCCTCAGATGACATTCAAAATGGGACTATATAAGAGAACAGGGGAGGGTGATCAATCAGATCAAAGCCTCAGATGACACATTCAAAAATGATTATATATGAACAGGACATGATCAATGAACAAAGCCTCAGATGACATTCAAATGGGATTATATAAGGAGAGAACAGGGGTGATCAATCAGATCAAAGCCACTCAGATGCCATTAAATGGGGATTATATATGAGAACAGGGGGTGATCAATCAGATCAAAGCCTCAGATGACATTCAAATGATTATATAAGGAGAACATGGGGTGAACAAGCCTCAATCATTCAAAATGATTAAAAGCTCAGATGATCAAAGCCTCAATGATTCAAGGGATTATATAAGGAGAACAGGAGGGTGATCAAATCAGATCAAAGCCTCCAGATGACATTCAAATGGGATTATATAAGAGAACATGGGGTGAAATCAAAGCCTCAGATGACATTCAAAATGGGATTATAATGAGAACAGGGGGGGTCAGATCAAAGCCTCCAGATGACATTCAAATGGGATTATATAAGGAGAATATGGGGGTGAACAAAATATAGACATTCAAATCAGATCAAAGCCTCAGATGACATTCAAATGGGAAATAAGGGATTATCATAAAGGAGAATTCAAATGGGATTATATAAGGGTGATCAATCAGATCAAAGCCTCAGATGACATTCAAATGGGGATTATATAAGGAGAACAGGGGGTGAACGAAAGATCAAAGCCTCATTTGACATTCAAATGGGGATTGGCAAAAGAACATGGGGGTGAACAAAGCCTCAGATGACATTCAAATGGGGATTATATAATGAGAACAGGAGGTGATCAAAATCAGATCAAAGCTCAGATGACATTCAAATGGGATTATATAAGGAGAACAGGAGGGGTGAATCAGATCAAAGCCTCAGATGACATTCAAATGGGATTCTCTAAGAACAGGGGGTGAATCAGTCAAAGCCTCGATGACATTCAAATGGGATTATATAAGGAGAAACAGGGAGGGAAGACTAATCGAACAAAGCCTCAGATTACATTCAAATGGGATATATAATGAGAACAGGGGGGGTGATCAAAGCCCCAGGATGACATTAAAATAGGATTATATAAGGAGAACAGGGGTGATCAATCAGATCAAAGTCTCAGATGAAATTCAAATGGGATTATATAAGGAGAACAAGGGATGATCAATCAGATCAAAAGCCTCAGATGACATTCAAATGGGATTATAGTAAAGGAGAACAGGAGGTGATCAATCAGGTCAAAAGCCTCAGATGACATTCAAATGGGATTATATGGGAGGAGAACAGGGGTGATCAAAGCGTCCAGATGACATTCAAATGGGATTATATAAGAAGAACGGGAGGGTGATCAATCAGATCAAAGCTCAGATGACATTCAAATAGGATTATATAAGGAGAACATGGGGATCAAAACTCGATGACATTCAAATGGGGATTATATAAAAAAGAACAGGGGGTGATCAAAGACTCAGATGACATTCAAATGGGGATTATATAAGCGAGAACAGGGGCGATCAATCAAAAGCCCAGATGACATTCAAAAATGGGATTATATAGAGAACAGGGGGTGATCAATCAGATCAAAGCCTGACGTGATTATATAAAGGAGAACGGGGGTGATCAGAAGCCTAAACATTCAAATGGGATTATATAAGGAGAACAGGGAGGGTGATCAATCAGACCAAAACCTCGAAGACATTCAAATGGGATTATATAAGGAGAACATGGGGGGAAACCAAAGCCTCAGATGACATTCAAATGGGATTATATAATAAGAACAGGGGGTGATCAAAGCCTCAGATGACATTCAAAATGAGATTATATAAGGAGAACAGGGGGGGTGATCAAAATCAAAGCCTCAGATGACATTCAAATGGGATTATATAAGGAGAACAGGGGTGATCAGTCAACCTCAGATGACATCTAAATTGGGATTATATAAGGAGAAAAGGAGGTGATCAAAGCCTCAGATGACATTCAAATGGATTATATAAGGAGAACAGGGGGGTGATCAAAGCCTCAAGATGACATTCAAATGGGATTATATAAGGAGAACAGGGGGGTGATCAAAGCTTAGATGAAATTCAAAATGGGATTATATAAGAGAGAACATGGGGGGTCAAATCAAAGCCTCAGATGACATTCAAATGGGATTATATAAGGAGGAATACAGGGGATCAATCAGATCAAAGCCTCAGATGACATTCAAAATGGGATTATATGGAGAACAGGAAGGATCAATCCAGATCAAAAGCCTCAGATGACATTCAAATGGGATTATATAAGGAGAACAGGGGGTGACTCAAAAGCCTCCAGATGACATTCAAATGGGATTATATAAGGAGGGAACATGGGGCAGAACAGCTCAGATGACATTCAAATGGGATTCTCTGGAGAACAGGGGGTGATCAAAGCCTCAGATGACATTCAAATGGGATTATATATGAGAACAGGGGTGATCAAAGCCTCAGACATTCAAATGCCTATAAGGAGAACAGGATGACATTCAAATGGGATTATATAAGGAGAACAGGGGGTGACATTCAAATAGATTAAAGGAGAACAGAATTGTAGATGACATTCAAATGGGATTATAAGGAGAACAGGAAGGTGATCAATCAGATCCAAAGCCTCAGACAACATTCAAATGGGATTATATGGGGAGGAGAACAGGGGGGTGATCAAAGCCTCAGATGACATTCAAAAATGGGATTATATAAGAAACAGGGGTGATCAAGCCTCAGATGACATTTAAATGGGATTATATAAGAACAGGGGGTGATCAAAGCCTCAGATGACATTCAAATGGGATTATATAAGGAGAACAGGGAGGGTGATCAATCAGATCAAAGCCTCAGATGACATTCAAATGGGACAAAATGAGAACAGGGAGAATGATCAAAGCCTCAGATGACATTAAATGGGATTATATAAGAGAACATGGGTGATGATGAAAGCCTCAGATGACATTCAAAATGGGATTATATATGAGAACAAGATCAATTGATCAAGCCTCAGATGACATTTAAATGATTATATAAGGAGAACAGGAGGGTGATCAATCAGGTCAAAGCCTCAGATGACATTCAAATGGGATTATATAAGGATACAGGGGGTGAACAAGCCCTCGATGACATTCCAAATGGGATTATATAGGGGAGAATGGGGTGATCAAGAAGCCTCAGATGACATTCAAATGGGATTATAAGGAGAACATGGGGTGAACAAAGTTTCAAAGCCTCGATGTATTAAATGGGATTATATAATGAGAACAGGGGGTCAATCAGATCAAAACCTCAGATGACATTCAAATGGGGATTATATAAGAGAACAGGGGGTGATCAATCAGATCAAAGTTCAGATGACATTCAAAATGGGATTATATAAGGGAAGAACAGGGGGGTGATCAAAGACAAAAGATCAGACATTCAAATGGGATTATATAATGAGAACAGGAGGGTGATCAAAGATCAAAGCCCTCAGATGACATTTCAAATGGGATTATATAAGGAGAACATAAGATCGTGAATCAAAGATGAAGCATTCAAATGGGATTATATAATAAGAACAGGGGGTGATCAATCAGCAAAATACTCAGATGACATTCAAATGGGATTATATAAAGGAGAACAGGGGTGATCAATCAGATCAAAGCCCTAGATGACATTCAAATGGGATTATATAAGGAGAACAGGGGTGACTAAAAGCCTCAGATGACATTCAATGGGATTATATAATGAGAACAAGATCAATCAAAGCCTCAAAGCCCTACATTCAAATGGGATTAAATAAAAGAAATAAGGGGTGATCAATCAGATCAAACCTCCAGATGACATTCAAATGGGATTATAAGGAGAACAGGGGGTGATCAATCAATCAAGCTCAGATGACATTCAAATGGGATTATATAAGAGAACATGGGGGTGAACAAAGCCTCAGATGACATTCAAATGGGATTATATAATGAAACAGGGGTGATCAAAGCCTCAGATGACATTTCAATGGGATTATATAAGGAGAATAAGGGGTATCAATCAGATCAAAGCCTCAGATGACATTCAAATGGGATTATATAAGGAGAACAGGGGACTAATCAGACAATCAAGCCTCCTTGATGACATTCAAAAATGGGATTATATAAGGAGAACAGGAAGGTGATCAATCAGATCAAAGCCTCAGATGACATTCAAATGGGATTATATAAGGAGAACAGGATGACATTCAAATGGGGATCATAATGAGAAATCATAAAGCCTGAGACATTCAAATGATTATAAGAAGGAGAACAGGGGGTGATCAATCAGGATCAAAGCCTCAGATGACATTCAAATGGGATTAAGAACAAGGAGAACAGGGGGACGATAAATGGGATTAATAAGGAGGAGACGAAGTCAAAGCCTCAGATGACATTCAAATGGATTATATAAGAACAGGGAGGGGGTGATCAATCAGACAAAGCCTCAGATGACATTCAAAATGGGATTATATAAGGAACAGGGGTGATCAATCAGATCAAAACCTCAGATGACATTCAAATATTATATAAGAACAGGGGGGTGACCAAGCCTCAGATGACATTCAAATGGGATTATATAAGGAGAACAGGGAGGGTGATCAATCAGATCAAAGCCTCAGATGACATTCAAATGGGATTATATAATGAGAACAGGGGGGGGTGACCAAAGCCTCAGATGACATTAAAATGGGATTATATAAGGAGAACAGGGGATCAAAGATGACAATCAAATCAAAGCAAAACCAGATGACATTCAAATGGGATTATATGAGAACAGTGGGGTGATCAATCAGATCAAAAGCCTCAGATGACATTCAAAATGGGGATTATATAAGGAGAACAGGGGAGGGTGATCAATCAGATCAAAGCCTCAGATGACATTCAAATGGGATATATAAGGAGGAGAACAGGGGAATTGATCAATCAAGAACAAAGCCTCAGATGACATTAAATGGGATTATAATGAGAACAGGAGGGTGATCAAAGCCTCAGATGACATTCAAATGGGATTATATAAAAGGAGAACAGGGGGTGATCAATCAGATCAAAAGCCTCAGAGAACAGCGAGGTGAGCCATTGACAAAATGGGATTATATAAAAAGGAGAAAGAGGGGTGATTAAAGCCTCAATGACAGGATTATATAAAGGAAGACAGGGAAATTGATGACATTCCAAATGGGATTATATAAGGAGAAAAGGGAGGGTGATCGAAAATCAGATCAAAGCCTCAGGATGACATTCAAAATGGGACAAATAAAGAGAACAGGGGGGTCAAAGCCTCAGATGACATTAAAATGGGATTATATGAGAACAGGGGGAATTGATCAAAGCCTCAGATGACATTCAAATGGGACTATATAAGGAACATGAGGTGAAACAAAGCCTCGAATGAAATTCAAATGGGATTATATAATGGGAACAGGGGGGTCAATCAGATCAAAACCTCAGATGACATTCAAATGGGATTATATAAGGAGAACAGGGTGATCGAAGTAGATCAATCAGATCAAAGTTTACTCAGATGACATTCAAATCAGATTATATTCCAATGGGAACATAAGGAGACTAATCAGATCAAAGCCTCAGATGACATTCAAAATGGGATTATATAAGGAGAACAGGGGGTGACTACCAGATCAAAAGCCTCAGATGACATTCAAAATGGGATTATATAAGGAGAACAGGGGGGTGATCAATCAGATCAAAGCCTCAGATGACATTCAAATGGGATTATATAAGGAAATAGGGGTTGATCAAAGTCAGATGACATTCAAATGACATATAAGAGGAGAACAAAATTGATCAATCAGAACAAAATATCAGATGACATTCAAATGGGATTATATAAGAGAACAGGGAGGGTGATCAATCAAAAGCCTCAGATGACATTCAAATAGGATTATATAAGGAGAACAGGGGGTGATCAAAACCTCAGATGACATTCAAATGGGATTATATATAGGAGAACAGGGGACTGATCAAAGCCTCCAGATGACATCTAAATGGGATTATATAAGGAGAAATAGGGGGTGATCAATCAGATCAAAACCTCAGATGACATTCAAATGGGATTATATAAGGAGAAACAGGGGGGTGGATCAATCAGATCAAAATTCAGATGACATTCAAAATGGGATTATATAAGAACATGGGGTGAAATAAAGTTCAAGATGACATTCAAAATGGGATTATATAATGAGAACAGAGGGGTGATCAAAAGCCTCAGATGACATTCAAAATGGGGATTATATAAGGAGAACGGGGGGTGATCAATCAGATCAAAGCCTCAGATGACATTCAAATGGGGATTATAAGAACATGAGAACCTCAGATGACATTCAAATGGGCGATATAAAAAATCAGATCAAAAACCTCAGATGACATTCAAATGGGATTATAAGAGGAGAACAGGGGGGTGATCGAATTTGATCAAAGCCTCAGATGACATTCAAATGGGATTATATAAAGAAGGAGGAGGGGGGTGATCAAAGCCCAAAGCCTCATCATTCAAATGGGATTATATAGGAGAACAGGGAGGGTGATCAATCAGATCAAGCCTCAGATGACATTCAAATGGGGATTATATAAGGAGAAATAGGGGTGGACAAAAGCCTCAGATGACATTCAAATGGGATTATATAAGAACAGGGGGTGATCAAAGCCTCAGATGACATTCAAATGGGATTATAGAAGGAGAATAGGGGAGGTGATCAATCAGATCAAAGCCTGATGACATTCAAATGGGATTATATAATGAGAACAGGGGGTCAATCAGATCAAAGCCCAGATGACATTCAAATGGGGATTATATAAGGAGAACAGGGGTGATCAATCAGATGAAAGCCTCAGATGACATTCAAATGGGATTATATAAGGAGAACAGGGGTGAACAATCAAAAGCCTGGATGACACATTCAAATGGGTTATATAAGGAGAACAGAGGCATGATCAAAAGCCTCAGATGACATTCAAATGGGATTATATAGGGAGAACAGGGGTGACCAAAGCCCTGATCACATTCAAATGGGATCAAAGCCTAAGGAGAACAGGGGGTGATCAATCAGATCAAAGCTATCAGATGACATTCAAATGGGATTATATAAAGGAGAACATGGGGGTGAACAAAGCCTCAGATGACACATTCAAATGATTATATAGGCGAGAACAGGGGGTGATCAAAGCAGATGACATTCAAATGGGGATTATAAGGAGAACAGGGGGGGTGACTCAATCAGATCAAAGCCTCAGATGAGAAATTCAAATGGGATTATATAAGGAGAACAGGGGTCAGATCAAAGCCTCAGATGACATTCAAATGGGATTATATATGAGAACAGGAGGTGATCAATCAGACAAAAGCCTCGAATGACATTCAAATGGGATTGTAACAAGGAGAACAGGGGTTGATCAAAGCCTAAGATGACATTCAAATGATTATAAGAACAAGGGGTGATCAATCAGATCAAAGCCTCAGATGACATTCAAATGGACATATAGAGGAGAACAGGGGCAAATCAGACAAGTATCAGATGACATTCAAAATGGGATTATATAAGGAGAACAGGGGTGATCAAAGCCCAGATGACATTCAAATGGGATTATATAAGAACAGGGGAGTGATCAAAGCCTCAGATGACATTCAAATGGGATTATATAAGGAGAACAAGGGGTGATCAATCCCAGATCAAAGCCTCAGATGACATTCAAATGATGGGATTAATATAGGAACACAGGGGTGGATCAAGCCTCAGATGACATTCAAATGGGATTATAAGGAGAACATGGGGTGATCAATCAATCAAAGCCTCAGATGACATTCAAATGGGATTATATAAGGAGAACAGCAGGGTGATCAAGGTGATCAAAGACCTCAGATGACATTCAAATGGGATTATATAAGGAGAATACAATCAATCAGATCAAAGCCTCAGATGACATTCAAATGGGATTATATAAGAGAACAGGAAGTGATCAATCAGGTCAAGCCTCAGATGACATTCAAATGATTATATAAGGAGAACAGGGAAGGATCAATCAGATCAAAAAAGCCTCAGATGACATTCAAATGGGATTATATAAGAGAACAAGGAGGTGATCAATCAGATCAAAGCCTCAGATGACATTCAAAATGGGATTATAAGGAGAACAGGGGGGTGATCAATCAGATCAAACCTCAGATGACATTCAAATGGGATTATATAAGGAGGAGAACATTCAAATGGGGTTATATAAGGGGAATCAGATCAAAGCCTCAGATGACATTCTAAATGGGATTATATAGAACAGGAGGTGATCAATAGGGGACGGGATTATATAAGATCAATCAGACAAAGCCTCAGATGACATTCAAATGGGATTATATAAGAGGAGAACAGGGGGGGTGACCAAAGCCTCAGATGACATTCAAATGGGATTATATAAGGAGAACAGGGGGGATCAAAAGCCTCAGATGACATTCAAATGGGATTATATAAGAGAACAGGGAGGTGATCAATCAGATCAAAACCTCAGATGACATTCAAATGGGATTATATAAGGAGAACAGGGGGTGATCAAAAAGATCAAACCTCAAGATGACATTCAAATGATTATATATAGGAGAACAGGGGTGATCAAAAGCCTCAGATGACATTCAAATGGGATTATATAAGGAGAACATGGGGTGACATTCAAATGGGGATTATATAATGAGAACAGGGGGTGATCAAAGCCTCAGATGACATTCAAATGGGATTATATAAGGAAACAGGAGGTGATCAATCAGATCAAAGCCTCAGATGACATTCAAAATGGGATTATATAATGGGAGAACAGGGGGTGATCAATCAATCAAACCTCAGATGACATTCAAATGGGGATTATATAATGAGAACAGGGGGATCAATCAAGATCAAAGCCCCAGATGACATTCAAATGGGGGATTATATAAGGAGAACAGGGGGGTGATCAACAGACCTCAGATGACATTCAAAATGGGATTATATAAGGAGAACATGGGAGGGATGACAGTCAAATGGATCAAAGCCTCAGATGACATTCAAATGGGATTATATAAGGAGAACAAGGGGTGATCAAACAAAATAGATGACATTCAAATGGGATTATATAAAGAACAGGGGTGATCAATCAGATCAGATGACATTCAAATGGGATTATATAGGAGAACAGGGGTGATCAATCCTCAAAGTCAGATGACATTCAAATGGGATTATATAAGGAGAACAGGGGTGATCAATCAGATCAAAGCCTCAGATGACATTCAAAATGGGATATATAAGGAGAACAGGGTGAAGATGACATTCAAATGGGGAACAGGATGATCAGATCAAGCCTCAGATAACATTCAAATGGGATTATATAAGGAGAACAGGGAGGGTGATCAATCATTCAAATGGGGATTATATAAGGAGAGAACAGATCAAAGCCTCAGATGACATTCAAATGGGATTATATAATGAAAACAGGGGGGTGATCAAAGCCTCAGATGACATTAAAATGGGATTATATAAGGGAGAACAGGGGGTGATCAATCAGATCAAAGCCTCAGATGACATTCAAATGGGATTATATAAGGAGAACAGGGGTGATCCAATCAGATCAAAGCCTCAGATGACATTCAAATGGGATTATATAAGAGAACAGGAGGTGATCAAACAGATCAAAGCCTCAGATGACATTCAAATGGGATTATATAAGGAAACAGGGGTGATCAATCAGATCAAAACCTCAGATGACATTCAAATGGGATTATATAAGGAGAACAGGGGGTGAACAAAGCCTCAGATGACATTCAAATGGGATTATATAAGGAGAACAGGGAGGGTCAATCAAATCAAAACTCAGATGACATTCAAATGGGATTATATAAGGAGAACAGGGGTGATCAAATCAGATCAAAGCCTCAGATGACATTCAAATGGGATTATATAAGGAGAACAGGAGGGGGTCAGATGAATCAAATGATCAAAGCCTCAGATGACATTCAAATGGGATTATATAAGGAGAACATAGAGGTGAAAAATCAGATCAAAGCCTCAGATGACATTCAAATGGGATTATATAAGGAGAACAGGGGGTGATCAAAGATCCTCAGATGACATTCAAATGCCTCAAAGCCTCAGATGACATTCAAATGGGATTATATAAGGAGAACAGGGGGTGATCAAAGATTCAAATCTCAGATGACATTCAAATGGGATTAAAGCCTCAGATACATTCAAATGGATTAACAGGAGAACAGGGGGTGATCAATCAGATCAAAGCCTCAGATGACATTTAAATGGGATTATATAAAGGAGAACAGGGAGGTGATCAATCAGATCAAGCCTCAGATGACATTCAAATGGGATTATATAAGGAGAACATATAAGGGGGAGGTGATCAATCAGATCAAGCCTCAGATGACATTCAAAATGGGATTATATAAGGAGAAAAGGGAGGGCCCAGATGACATTCAAATGATTATATAAAAGAACAAAGCCTCAGATGACATTCCAAATGGGATTATATAAAGGAGAACAGGGGGTGAACAAAGCCTCAGATGACATTCAAATGGGATTATATAATGAGGAACCAAGGCCTCAGATGACATTCAAATGGGATTATATAAGGAGAACAGGGGGTGATCAATCGATCAAAGCCTCAGATGACATTCAAATGGGATTATAAGGAGAACAGGGGTGATCAATCAGATCAAAGCCTCAGATGACATTCAAATGGGATTATATAAGGAGAACAGGGAGGGGTGATCAATCAGATCAAAGCCTCAGATGACATTCAAATGGGATTATATAAGGAAAATATGGGGTGAACAAAGACATTCAAATGGGATTATATAATGAACAGGGGGTGATCAAAACCTCAGATGACATTCAAATGGGATTATATAAGGAGAACAGGGGTGATCAATCAGATCAAACCTCAGATGACATTCAAATGGGATTATATAAGGAGAACAGGGGGGTGATCAATCAGATCAAAGCCTCAGATGACATTCAAATGGGATTATATAAGGAGAACAGGGAGGGTGATCAATCAGATCAAAGCCTCAGATGACATTCAAATGGGATTATATAAGGAGAACAAGGGTGATCAATCAGATCAAAGGTGATGACATTCAAAATGGGATTATATAAGGAGAACAGGGAGTGTGATCAATCAGGTCAAAGCCTCAGATGACATTCAAATGGGATTATATAATGAGAACATGGGGGGCATCAAAGCCTCCAGATGACATTCAAATGGGATTATATAAGGAGAACAGGGAGGGTGATCAATCAGATCAAAGCCTCAGATGACATTCAAATGGGATTATATAAGGAGAACAGGGAGGGTGATCAATCAGATCAAAGCCTCAGATGACATTCAAATGGGATTATATAAGGAGAACATGTGGAAACAAAGCCTCAGATGAAAATGGGATTATATGGAAAATAAATCAATCAGGTCAAAGCCTCAGATGACATTCAAATGGGATTATATAAAAGAGAACAGGGGGTGAAATCAAAGCCTCAGATGATGACATTCAAATGGGATTATATAAGGAGAACAGGGGGGATGAAAGCCTCAGATGACATTTAAATGGGATTATATAAGAGAACAGGAGGTGATCAATCAGATCAAAGCCTCAGATGACTGTAAAGCATGACATTCAAATGGGATTATATAAGGAGAACAGGGGGTGATCAATCAGATCAAAGCCTCAGATGACATTCAAATGGGATTATATAAGGAGAACAGGGAGGGTGATCAATCAGATCAAAGCCTCAGATGACATTCAAATGGGATTATATAAGGAGAACAGGGGGGTGATCAAAGCCTCAGATGACATTCAAATGGGATTATATAAGGAGAACAGGGGGGTGATCAAAGCCTCAGATGAGCATTCAAATGGGATTATATAAGAACAGGGGAGATCAAAGCCTCAGATGACATTCAAAATGGGATTATATAAGGAGAACAAATCAGATCAAAGCCTCAGATGACATTCAAATGGGATTATATAAGGAGAACAGGGGGTGATCAAAGCCTCAGATGACATTCAAATGGGATTATATAAGGAGAACAGGCCTCAGATAATATGGGATCAATCAGATCAAAAGCCTCAGATGACATTCAAATGGGATTATATAAGGAGAACAGGGGACATTCATTGGATCAATCAGAAAAGCCTCAGATGACATTCAAATGGGATTATATAAGGAGAACAGGGGTGATCAAAGATCAAAGCCTCAGATGACATTCAAATGGGATTATATAAGGAGAACAGCCTCAGATCAAAAGATGACGACAGATGGGATTATATAAGGAGAACAGGGAGGATCAAAATCAGATCAAAGCCTCAGATGACATTCAAATGGGGATTATATAAGGAGAACACAGGACAAAACAAATAGGATTATATAAGGAGAGGAACAGAAATCAAAGCCTCAGATGACATTCAAATGGGATTATATAAGGAGAACAGGGGGGTGATCAATCAGATCAAAGCCCAGATGACATTCAAATGGGATTATATAAGGAGAACAGGGGGGTGATCAATCAGATCAAAGCCCCAGATGACATTCAAATGGGATTATATAAGGAGAACAGGAGGTGATCAAGATCAAAGCCTCAGATGACATTCAAATGGGATTATATAAGGGAGAACAGGGAGGTGATCAATCAGATCAAAGCTCAGATGACATTCAAATGGGATTATATAAGGAGAACAGGGGGTGAGCAAGCCCCAGATGACATTCAATCAGATCAAAGCCTCAGATGACATTCAAATGGGATTATATAAAGGAGAACAGGAGGGGTGATCAAAGTCCAGATTACATTCAAATGGGACTCAAGGAGAACAGGGGGTGACATTGACAAATGGGATTATATAAGGAGAACAGGGGTGATGAATCAGATTCAAAGCCTCAGATGACATTCAAATGGGATTATATAAAAGAACAGGATTATATAAGGAGATCAATCAGATCAAAAGCCTCAGATGACATTCAAATGGGATTATATAAGGAGAACAGGGGGGTGGATCAATCAGATCAAAGCCTCAGATGACATTCAAATGGGATTATATAAGGAGAACAGGGGGTGAACAGCCCAGATAACATCAATGGATCAAAATGCCTCAGATGACATTCAAATGGGATTATATAAGGAGAACAGGAGGGTGATCAATCAGATCAAAGCCTCAGATGACATTCAAATGGGATTATATAAGGAGGGTGACAGGGGGGGTGAAATCAGAAAGCCTCCAGATGACATTCAAATGGGAATTATATAAGGAGAACAGGGGGGTGATCAAAGCCTCAAGATGACATTCCAAATGGGATTATATAAAAGGAGAACAGGGGGTGATCAAAGCCTCAGATGACATTCAAATGGGATTATATAAGGAGAACAGGGGGATCAATCAAAGCCTCAAGATGACATTCAAATGGGATTATATAAGGAGAACAGGGGGGTGATCAATCAGATCAAAGCCTCAGATGACATTCAAATGGGATTATATAAGAACAGTGGGGTGATCAAAGCCTCAGATGACATTCAAATGTGATTATATAAGGAGAACAGGGGGTGATCAAAGCCTCAGATGACATTCAAATGGGATTATATAAAGGAGAACATGGGGGTGAACAAAAGCCTCAGATGACATTCAAATGGGATTATATAAGGAGAACAGGGGGTGATTAAGCCTCAAAACCTGAGATGACATTCAAATGGGATTATATAAAACAGGGCAGATCAACTGAGATTAAAGCCTCAGGAAATTAAATATATTATATAGAGAACAGGGAGGGTGATCAATCAGATCAAAGCCTCAGATGAAATGGGATTATATAAGGAGAACATATAACAAGGAGATGACATTCAAATGGGTGAATGAAAATAGATCAAAGCCTCAGATGACATTCAAATGGGAAATAAGGGATTACAGGGGTATCAGGATGACATTCAAATGGGATTATATAAGGAGAGAACAGGAGGTGATCAATCAGATCAAAGCCTCAGATGACATTCAAATGGGATTATATAAGAGAGGGGGTGATCAAAGCCCCAGATGACATTCAAATGGGATTATATAGAGGAACAGGGGGATGATCAAAGCCTCAGATGACATTCAAATGGGATTATATAAAGGAGAACAGGAGGGTGATCAATCAGATCAAAAACTCAGATGACATTCAAATGGGATTATATAAGGAGAACAGGGGTGATCAATCAGATCAAAGCCTCAGATGACATTCAAAAATGGGATTATATAAGGAGAACAGGGGGGTGATCAAAGCCTCCAGATCATTAAATGGGATTATATAAAGAGAACAGGGGGGTGATCAATCAGATCAAAACCTCAGATGACATTCAAATGGGGATTAGGGAGAACAGGGAGGGGATCAATCAGATCAAAGCCTCAGATGACATTCAAATGGGATTATATAAGGAGAACATGGGTGAACAAAAATGGGATTATAATGACAACAGAGGTGATCAAAGCAAATGGGATTATATAAGGAGAACATGAGGGTGATCAATCAGATCAAAGCCTCAGATGACATTCAAAATGGGATTATATAAGAACCTAGAACAGATGACATTCAAAATCCAGGACTGATCAGAATAGGGGATCCTCAGATGACATTCAAATGGGATTATATAAGGAGAACAATCCTCAAAGCCTGATGACATTCAAATAGGATTAACTCAGGAGGGGGATCCAATCAAATCAAACCTCAGATGACATTCAAATGGGATTATATAAGGAGAACAGGGGTGATCAATCAGATCAAAGCCTCAGATGACATTCAAATGGGATTATATAAGGGGAGAAATCAGGAGGAAAACCTCAGTGATCAAATATAAGATGATCAAAGCCTCAGATGACATTCAAATGGGATTATATAAGGAGAAAAGGGCGTGATCAATCAGATCAAAATATCAGATGACATTCAAATGGGATTATATAAAGAGAACAGGGGGTGATCAATCAGACTCAAACCCCAGACATTCAAATGGATTATATAAGGAGAACAGGGAGGATCAATCAGATCAATGACATTCAAATGATTATATAAGACATTGAAAAAGCCTCAGGACGATTAAATATAATGAGAACAGGGGACTGATCAAAGCCTCAGATGACATTCAAAAATGGGATTATATAAGGAGAACAAGGAAATCAGATCAAAGCCTCAGATGACATTCAAATGGGATTATATAAGGAGAACAGGGGGTGATCAATCAGATCAAAGCCTCAGATGACATTCAAATGGGATTATATAAGGAGAACAGGGGTGATCAAAGCCTCAGATGACATTCAAATGGGATTATATAGGGTGAACAAGGAGGGAGGTGAACAAAGCCTCAGAGGTTCATCAATGAGAACAGGGGGTGATCAAAGCCTCAGATGACATTCAAATGGGATTATATAAGGAGAACAGGAAGATGATCAAAGCCTCAGATGACATTCAAATGGGATTATATAAGGAAACAGGGGGTGATCAAAGCCTCAAATGACATTCAAATGGGATTATATAAGGAGAACAGGGGGTCAATCAAAGCCTCAGATGACATTCAAATAAGATTATATAAGGAGAACAGGGGGGTGATCAAGATCAAAGCCTCAGATGACATTCAAATGGGATTATATAAGGAGAACAGGGGTGATCAATCAGATCAAAGCTCAGATGACATTCAAATGGGATTATATAAGGAGAACAGGGGGGGTGATCAAAGATCCTCAGATGACATTCAAATGGGATTATATAAGGAGACAGGGAGGGTGATCAATCAGATCAAAGCCTCAGATGACATTCAAATGGGATTATATAAGGAGAACAGGGAGGTGATCAATCAGATCAAAGCCTCAGATGACATTCAAATGGGATTATATAAGGAGAACAGGGGGGTGATCAAAGCCTCAGATGACATTCAAAATGGGATTATATAAGGAGAACAGGGGTGATCAATCAGATCAAAAGCCTCGATGCCATTCAAATGGGATTATATAAGGAGAACAGGGGGGTGATCAATCAGATGAAATTCAAATGTGATTATATAAAAAGACATTCAAATCAGGACATTCAAATTATATAAAGGAGAACATGGGGGGAAACAAAACCTCAGATGACATTCAAATGGGATTATATAAGAAGAACAGGGGGTGATCAAATCCTGACATTCAAATGACAGGGAAATTTCAAATGGGATTTCAAATATAAGGAGAACAGGGGGTGATCAATCAGATCAAAATGCCTCAGATGACATTCAAATGGGATTATATAAGGAGAACAGGGGGGATGATCAAAAGCCTCAGATGACATTCAAATGGGGTTATATAAGAGAACAGGGGGGTGATCAAAGCCTCAGATGACATTCAAATGGGATTATATAAGGAGAACAGGGGGTGATCAATCAGATCAAGCCTCAGATGACATTCAAATGGGATTATATAATGAGAACATCAATCAGATCAAAGCCTCAGATGACATTCAAATGGGATTATATAAGGAGAACAGGGGGTGATCAATCAGGGATTATATAATGAGAACAGGGGGGTCCAGATGACATTCAAATGGGATTATATAAGGAGAACAGGGGGTGATCAATCAGATCAAAGCCTCAGATGACATTCAAATGGGATTATATAAGGAACAGGACTGGTGATCAATCAGATCAAAGCCTCAGATGACATTCAAATGGGATTATATAATGAGAACAGGGGGTGATCAGAAAGCCTCAGATGACATTCAAATGGGATTATATAAGAAGAACAGGGGTGATCAATCAGATTCAAATGGGGATTTAAAAAGCCTCAGATGACATTCAAATGGGATTATAAGGAGAAATAGGAGGGTGACAATCAGATCAAAGCCTCAGATGACGATCAAATGGGATTATATCATGGAGATGACATTCAAATGGGATGACATTCAAATGATTATATAAAGAGAACAGGGGTGAACAAAGCCTCAGATGACATTCAAATGGGATTATAAAGAATGAGAACGGGGGTGATCAAAGCCTCAATGACATTCAAATGGGAAAACAATCAGATCAAAGATGAAATTCAAATGGGATTATATAAGGAGAACAGGGGGTGATCAATCAGATCAAAGCCTCAGATGACATTCAAATGGGATTATATAAGGAGAACATGATCAATCAGATCAAAGCCCAGATGACATTCAAATAGGATTATATAAGGAATAGGTGATCAAAGCCTCAGATGACATTCAAATGGGATTATATAAGGAGAACAGGAGGGTGATCAATCAAAGCCTCAGATGACATTCAAAATGGGATTATATAAGGAGAACAGGGGGGTGATCAAAAGCCTCAGATGACATTCAAATGGGATTATATAATGAGAACAGGGGTGACTAAAGCCTCAGATGACATTCAAATGGGTTATATAAGGAGAACAAAGATCAAACTCAGATGACATTCAAATGGGATTATATATAAAGGAGAACAGGGGGTGATCAATCCTCAAAATATAAGATGACATTCAAATGGGATTATATAAAGGAGAACAGGGAGGTGATCAATCAGATCAAAACCTCAGATGACATTCAAATGGGATTATATAAGGAGAACAGGGGGTGATCAAAGCCCCAGGATGACATTCAAATGGGATTATAAGGAGAACAGGGAGGATCAATCAGATCAAAGCCTCCAATGACATTCAAATGGGATTATATAAGGAGAAACAGGGGTGATCAATCAGCAAGCTCAGATGACATTCAAAATGGATTATATAAGGAGAACAGGAGGGTGATCAATCAGATCAAGCCTCAGATGACATTCAAATGGGATTATATAAGGAACAGGGGTGATCAAAGCCTCAGATGACATTCAAATGGGATTATATAAAAGGAGAACAGGGGAGTGATCAATCAGATCAAAGCCTCAGATGACATTCAAATTGGATTATATAAGAACAGGGGGGTGATCAAAGCCTCGAATGACATTCAAATGGGATTATATAAGGAGAACATGGGGTGATCAATCAAAGCCTCAGATGACATTCAAATGGGATTATATAAGGAGAACAGGGGGTGATCAAAGCCTCGGATGAAATTCAAATGGGATTATAAGGAGAACAGGAGGGTGATCAATCAGATCAAAGCCTCAGGTGAAATTCAAATGGGATTATATAAAGGAGAACAGGGGGTGATCAATCAGATCAAAGCCTCAGATGACATTCAAATGGGATTATATAAGGAGAACAGGGAGGTGATCAATCAGATCAAAGCCTCAGATGACATTCAAATGGGATTATATAAGAGAACAGGGGTGACCTAAAGCCTCAAGATGACATTCAAATGGGATTATATAATGAGAACAGGGGGTGATCACCAGATCAAAGCCTCAGATGACATTCAAATGGGATTATATAAGGAGAACAGGGGGGTGATCAAAACCTCAGATGACATTCCAAATGGGATTATAAGGAGAACAGGGGGTGATCAAAGCCTCAGATGACATTTAAATGGGATTATTATAAGAGAACAGGGGGTGATCAAAGCAAAGCCTCAGACAGACATTCAAATGGGATTATATAAGAGAACAGGGGGTAGTCAATCAGATCAAAGCCTCAGATGACATTCGAAAGGATTATATAAGGAGAACAGGGGTGACAAAGCCTCAGATGACATTCAAATGGGATCATATAAAGAACAGGAGGTGATCAATCAGATCAAAGCCTCAGATGCCATTCAAATGGGATTATATAAGGAGAACATGGGGGTGAATCAGATCAAAGCCCTCCATGACATTCAAAATGGGATTATATAAGAGAACAGGGTGGGATCAAAGCTCAGATGACATTCAAATGGGATTATATAATGAGAACAGGGGTGATCAAAGCCTCAGATGACATTCAAATGGGATTATATAAGGAGAACAGGGCGTGATCAATCAGATCAAAGCCTCAGATGACATTCAAAAGAACAGGAGGGTGATCAATCAGATCAAAATATCAGGATGGGATTATATAAAGGAGAACAGAGGGTGACTGATCAATCAGATCAAAGCCTCAAGATGACATTCAAATGGGATTATATAAAGGAGAACATGGGGTGAACAAAACAGATGACATCTAAATGACATTCAGATGGGATTATATATATAAATGGGAACAGGGGGTGATCAAAGCCTCAGATGACATTCAAATGGGAGTTATATAAGGAAACAGAAAGGAATGATCAGATGACATCAAAATGGGATCGAATGACATTCAAATGGGATTAAATATAAAGGAGAACAGGGGGTGATCAATCAAGATCAAGCCTCAGATGACATTCAAAATGGGATTTATAAGGAGAACAGGGAGATCAATCAGATCAAAGCCTCATTTGACATTCAAATGGGATTATATAAGGAGAACAGGGGGTGAACAAAGATCAAAGCCTCAGATGACATTAAATGGATTATATATGAGAACAGGGGTGAAATAAAGCCTCTGATGACATTAAAATGGGATTATATAAGGAGAACAGGGGGGATTATATAAGAATCAATCGAATCAAAGCCTCAGATGACATTCAAATGGGATTATATAAGGAGAACAGGGGGGTGATCAATCAGATCAAGCCTCAGATGACATTCAAATGGGATTATATAAAGGAGAACAGGAGGGTGATCAATTACATTCAAATAGGGATTAAAATGAAATCAAAGATGACATTCAAATGATTATATAAGGAGAACAGGGGGTGATCAATCAGATCAAAAGTTCTCAGATGACATTCAAATGGATATATAAGGAGAATAGGGGGGATCAAAACCTCAGAGACATTCAAATGGGATTATATAAGGAGAACAGGGGGATCAATCAGATCAAAGCCTCAGATGACATTCAAATGGGATTATAAGGAGAACCTCAGCGTCAGATGATTCAAATGGGATTATATAAGGAGAACAGGGAGGTGATCAATCAGATCAAAAGCCTCGAATGACATTCAAAAAATGATTATATAAGAGAACATAGAGGTGAGTAAAACTCAGATGACGAACAAAATGGGGATTATTTATTATCAAAGCCTCAGACAATAAATGGATTATATAAAAGGGAGAACAGGGGATTGATCAAAGCCTCAGATGACATTCAAATGGGATTATAACAAGGAGACAGAGGGGTGACAACCAGATCAAAGCCTCAGGTGAAATTCAAAATGATGGGATTATATAAAGGAGAACAGGAGGTGATCAATCAGATCAAAGCCTCAGATGACATTCAAATGGGATTATATAAAGAGAACGGCGAGGAGGTGACAAAGAGATGACATTCAAATGGGATTATATAAGGAGAACGGGGGTGATCAAAGCCTCAGATGATTATATAAGGAGAACATTCAAATTCAATGGGATTATATAAGGAGAACAGGGGGTGGTGATCCAAGGTCAGATGACATTCAAATGGGATTATATAAGGAGAACAGGAGGGATCAAAGCCTCAGATCAAATGGGATTATATAAGGAGAACCAAGCCTCAGATGACATTCAAAATGGGATTATATAAGGAGAACAGGGGAATTGATCAAAGCCTTAGATGACATTCAAATGGGATTATATAAGGAGAACAGGGTGATCAAAGCCTCAAATGACATTCAAATGGATTATATAAAGAAACAGGGGGGATCAAATCAGATCAAAACACTCAGATGACATTCAAATGGGATTATATAGGAGAACAGGGGGTGATCAACAGATCAAGCCTCAGATGACATTCAAAAATGGGATTATAAAGGAACAGGGGGTGATCAAAAGCCTCAGATGACATTCAAATAGGATTATATAAGGAGAACAGGGAGGGTGATCAATCAGATCAGAAGCCTCAGATGACATTCAAATGATTTATATAAGGAGAACAGCGGGGGTGATCAAAGCCTCAGATGACATTCCAATGGGATTATATATGAGAACAGGGTGATCAAAGCCTCAGATGACATTAAAAATGGGATTATATAAGAGAACAGGGGGGTGATCAAAGCCTCAGATGACATTCAAATGGGATTATATAAGGAGAACAGGGGTGATCAATCAGATCAAAGCCTCAGATGACATTCAAATGACATATAAGGAGAACAGGGAGGTGATCAAAGCCTCAAAGGATGACATTCAAATGGGATTTATATGAAAGAACAGGAGGTGACTCAATCAGATCAAAGCCTCAGATGACATTCAAATGGGATTATATAAGGAGAACAGGGGTGATCAAAGCCTCAGATGACATTTCAAATGGGATTATATAAGGAGAACAGGGGGTGATCAAAGCCTCAGATGACATTCAAATGGGATTATATAAGGAGAACAGGGGTGATCAAAGCCTCAGATGACATTCAAATGGGATTATATAAGGAACAGAGGGTGATCAATCAAGATCAAAGCCTCAGATGACATTCAAATGGGATTATAAGAGGAACAGGGGGTGATCAATCAGACAAAGCCTCAGATGACATTCAAATGGGATTATATAAGGAGAACAGGGGGTGGGATGACATTCAAATGGGATTATATAATGAGAAAGTGGGGATCAAAGCCTCAGATGACATTCAAATGGGATTATATAAGGAGAACAGGGGGTGACCAAAGATCCTCAGATGACATTCAAATGGGATTATATAAGGAGAACAGGGGGACTGATCAAAGCCCAGATGACATTCAAATGGGATTATATAAGGAGAACAGGGGGTGATCAAGCCTCAGATGACATTCAAAATGGATTATATAAGGAGAACAGGGGGAGTGTCAGATCAAAGCCTCAGATGACATTCAAATGGGATTATATAAGGAGAACAGGGGGTGATCAATCAGATCAAAGCCTCAGATGACATTCAAATGGGATTATATAAGGAGAAACAGGGGGTGATCAAAGCCCTCAGATGACATTCAAATGGGATTATATAAGGAGAACAGTGGGATTAATAATGATCAAAGCCTCAGATGACATTCAAATGGGATTATATAAGGAGAACAGGGGGGTGATCAATCAGATCAAAGCCTCAGATGACATTCAAATGGGATTTATAAAAGAACATGAACAAGGCCTCAGATGACATTCAAATCAGAGAACAGGGGGGTGATCAAAGCCTCAGATGACATTCAAATGGGATTATATATGAGAACAGGGGTGAATCAGATCAAAGCCTCAGATGACATTCAAATGGGATTATATAAGGAGAACAGGGGTGATCAATCAGATCAAAAGCCTCAGATGACATTCAAATGGGATTATATAAGGAGAACAGGGGTGATCAATCAGATCAAAGCTCAGATGACATTCAAATGATTATATAAGGAGAACAGGGGGGTGAAATAAGCCTCAGATGACATTCAAATGGGATTATATAAAATGAGAACATCAATCAGATCAAAGCCTCAGATGACATTCAAATGGGATTATATAAGGAGAACAGGGGGTGATCAATCAGATCAAAGCCTCAGATGACATTCAAAATGGGATTATATAAGGAGAACAGGGGGTGATCAATCAGATCAAAGCCTCAGATGACATTCAAATGGGATTATATAAGGAGAACAGGGGGGTCAATCAGATCAAAGCCTCAGATGACATTCAAATGGGATTATATAAGGAGAACAGGGGGTGAAATCAGAAAAACCTCAGATGACATTCAAATGGGATTATATAATGAACAGGGGGGATCAAAGCCTCAGATGACATTCAAATGGGATTATATAAGGAGAACAGGGGGGTGATCAATCAGATCAAAGCCTCAGATGACATTCAAATGGGATTATATAAGGAGAACAGGAAGGTGCCTCAGATGACATTCAAATGGGATTATATAAGAGAGAACAGGGGGGTGATCAAAGCCTCAGATGACATTCAAAATGGGATTATATATGAGAACAGATGACAAAGCCTCAGATGACATTCAAATGGGATTATATAAGGAGATAAGGGGGATCAATCAGATCAAAAGTTCTCAGATGACATTCAAATGGGATTATATAAGGAGAACAGGGGTGATCAACAGATCTCCAGATGACATTCAAAATGATTATATAGGAGAACAGGGGGTGATCAATCAGATCAAAGCCTCAGATGACATTCAAATGGGATTATATATGGAGAATAGGAGGGATCAATCAGATCAAAGCCTCAGATGACATTCAAATGGGATTATATAAGGGAGAACAGGGGTGATCAAAGCCTCAGATGACATTCAAATGGGATTATATAAGGAGAACAGGGAGGATCAAAGATCCTGATGACATTCAAATGGGATTATATAATGAGAACAGGGGGTATCAAAGCCCTCAGATGACATTCAAATGGGACATATAAGGAGAACAGGGGGTGATCAGATCAAAGCCTCAGATGACATTCAAATGGGATTATATAAGGAGAACAGGGGGTCAATCAGATCAAAGCCCTCAGATGACATTCAAATGGGATTATATAAGGAGAACAGGGGGAATCAAAGCCTCAGATGACATTCAAATGGGATTATATAAGGAGAACAGGGGTGATCAAAGCCTGATGACATTCAAATGATTATATATGAGAACAGGGGGTCAAAGATCCTCAGATGACATTCAAAATGGGATTATATAAGGAGAACAGCGGGGGTGACCAAAGCCTCAGATGACATTCAAAATGGGATTATATAAGAGAACAGGGGGTGATTAAAGCCTCAGATGACATTCAAATGCCCTAAAAGGAGAACAGGGGTGATCAAATGACATTCAAAATGGGATTATATAAGGAGAACAGGGGGTGATCAACAGATCAAAGCCTCAGATGACATTCAAATGGGATTATATAAGGAGAACAGGGGGTGATCAACTAAAGCCTCAGATGACATTCAAATGGGATTATATAAGGAGAACAGGGGGTGATCAATCAGACAGAGATGACATTCAAATGGGATTATAAGGAGAACAGGGGGGTGAATCAAAGCCTCAGATGACATTCAAATGGGATTATATAAGGAGAACAGGAGGGCATCAATCAGATCAAAAGCCTCAGGATGACATTCAAATGGGATCAAAGCCTCAGATGACATTCAAATGGGATTATATAAGGAGAACAGGGGTGATGAAGCCTCAGATGACATTCAAATGGGATTATATAAGGAGAACAGGGAGGTGATCAATCAGATCAGATGACATTCAAATGGGATTATATAAGGAGAACAGGGGGGTGATCAATCAGATCCCTCAGATGACATTCAAATGGGATTATATAAGGAGAACAGGGGTGATCAAAGCCTCAGATGACATTCAAATGGGGATTATAAGGAGAACAGGGGTGATCAAAGCCTCAGATGACATTCAAATGGGATTATATAAGGAGAACAGGGGGGATCAATGATCAAAGCCTCAGATGACATTCAAATGGGATTATATAAGGAGAACAGGAGGGTGATCAATCATTCAAATGGGATTATATAAGGAGAACAAATCAAAGCCTCAGATGACATTCAAATGGGATTATATAAGGAGAACAGGGGGTGATGATCAAAGCCTCAGATGACATTCAAATGGGATTATATAAGGAGAACAGGGGGATCAATCAGATCAAAGCCTCAGATGACATTCAAATGGGATTATATAAGGAGAACAGGGGGTGATCAATCAGATCCCTCAGATGACATTCAAATGGGATTATATAAAGAACAGGGGGTGAACAAAGCCTCAGGACATTCAAATGGGATTATATAAAGGGGGTGATCAAATCAAAGCCCATGACATTCAAATGGGATTATATAAGGAGAACAGGGGGGGATCAATCAGATCAAAGCCTCAGATGACATTCAAAATGGGATTATATAAGGAGAACAGGGGTGATCAAAGCAAATGATCCCCCAGATGACATTCAAATGGGATTATATAAGGAGAACAGGGGGGTGATCAAAGCCTCAGATGACATTCAAATGGGATTATATAAGGAGAAATAGGGGGGTGATCAATCAGATCAAAAGCCTCATGACATTCAAATGGGATTATATAAGGAGAACAGGGGGGTGATCAATCGATCAAGCCTCAGATGACATTCAAATGGGATTATATAAGGAGAACAGGGGTGATCAAAAGCCTCAGATGACATTCAAATGGGATTATATAATGAGAACAGGGGGAGGATCAATCAGATCAAAGCCTCAGATGACATTCAAATGGGATTATATAAGGAGAACAGGGGGTGATCAAAGCCTCAGATGACATTCAAATGGGATTATATAAGAACAGAAATGACATTCAAAATGGGAGGGTGATGAAACAGGGGGTGATCAAAGCCTCAGATGACATTCAAATGGGATTATATAAGGAGAACAGGGGGTGATCAATCAGATCAAAGCCTCAGATGACATTCAAATGGGATTATATAAGAACAGGGGGGGTGATCAATCAGATCAAAGCCTCAGATGACATTCAAATGGGATTATAATGAGAACAGGGGGTGATCAAAGCCTCAGATGACATTCAAAATGGGATTATATAAGGAGAACAGGGGGGTGATCAATCAGATCAAAGCCTCAGATGACATTCAAATGGGATTATATAAGGAGAACATGGGGTGAAATCAGAGCCTCAGATGACATTCAAATGGGATTATATAATGAGAACAGGGGGGTGATCAAAGCCTCAGATGACATTCAAATGGGATTATATAAGGAGAACAGGGGGGTGATCAATCAGATCAAAGCCTCAGATGACATTCAAATGGGATTATATAAGGAGAACAGGGGGGTGATCAAAGCCTCAGATGACATTCAAATGGGATTATATAAGGAGAACAGGGAGGGTGATCAATCAGATCAAAGCCTCAGATGACATTCAAATGGGATTATATAAGGAGAACAGGGGGTGATCAATCAGATCAAAGCCTCAAGATGACATTCAATGGGGTTTATATAAGGAGACCAGGAGGGTGATCAATCAGATCAAAGCCTCAGATGACATTCAAATGGGATTATATAAGGAGAACATGGGGGTGAACAAAGCCTCAGATGACATTCAAAATGGGATTATATAAATGGAGAACAGGGGGTGATCAAAGCCTCAGATGACATTCAAAATGGGATTATATAAGGAGAACAGGGGGATGATCAAAGCCTCAGATGACATTCAAATGGGATTATATAAGGAGAACAGGGGGTGATCAATCAGATCAAAGCCTCAGATGACATTCAAATGGGATTATATAAGGAGAACATGGGGGTGAACAAAGCCTCAGATGACATTCAAATGGGATTATATAATGAGAACAGGGGGGTGATCAAAGCCTCAGATGACATTCAAATGGGATTATATAAGAGAACAGGGGGGTGATCACCAAGATCAAAGCCTCAGATGACATTCAAATGGGATTATATAAGGAGAACAGGTGATCAATCAGACCAAAGCCTCAGATGACATTCAAATGGGATTATATAAGGAGAACAGAGGGTGATCAATCAGGGGGTGATCAAAGCCTCAGATGACATTCAAATGGGATTATATAAGGAGAACAGGGGTGATCAAAGCCTCAGATGACATTCAAATGGGATTATATAAGGAGAACAGGAGGGTGATCAATCAGATCAAAGCCTCAGATGACATTCAAATGGGATTATATAAGAGAACAGGGGGGGATGAATCAGATCAAAGCCTCAGATGACATTCAAATGGGATTATAAGGAGAACAGGGAGGATCAATCAGGATGACATTCAAAATGGGATTATATAAGATCAAAGCCTCAGATGACATTCAAATGGGATTATATAAGGAGAACAGGGGGTGATCAATCAGATCAAAGCCTCAGATGACATTCAAATGCCTTATATATGAGAACAGGGGTGACAAAGCCTCAGATGACATTGAAATGGGATTATATAAGGAGAACAGGGGGGTGATCAATCAGATCAAAGCCTCAGATGACATTCAAATGGGATTATATAAGGAGAACAGGGGGGGTGATCAAAGCCTCAGATGACATTCAAATGGGATTATATAAGGAGAACAGGGGGGTGATCAAAGCCTCAGATGACATTCAAATGGGATTATATAAGGAGAACAGGGGCCTCCTCAGATGACATTCAAATGGGATTATATAAGGAGAACAGGGGGGTGATCAATCAGATCAAAGCCTCAGATGACATTCAAATGGGATTATATAATGAGAACAGGGAGGAGATCAAAGCCTCAGATGAAAGCCTCATGGGATTATATAAGGAGAAACAGGGGGTGATCAATCAGATCAAAGCCTCAGATGACATTCAAATGGGATTATATAAGGAGAACAGGGGTGAACAGGTGACATCAATCAGATCAAAGCCTCAGATGACATTCAAATGGGATTAAAGGAGAACAGGGGTGATCAATCAGATCAAAGCCTCAGATGACATTCAAAATGGGATTATATAAGGAGAACAGGGAGGGTGATCAAAGCCTCAAATGGGATTATATAAAGAACATTCAAATGACATTAAATGGGATTATAGGAGAACAGGGGGTGATCAAAGCTCAGATGACATTCAAATGATTATATAAGGAGAACAGGGGGGTGATCCTCGACTCAGATGACATTCAAATGGGATTATATAAGGAGAACAGGGTGATCAAAGCCTCAGATGACATTCAAATGGGATTATATAAGGAGAACAGGGGTGATCAAAGCCTCAGATGACATTCAAATGGGATTATATAAGAGAACAGGGGGAGATCAATCAGATCAAAGCCTCAGATGACATTCAAATGGGATTATATAAGGAGAACAGGGGGTGATCAATCAGATCAAAGCCTCAGATTCAAATGATTATATAAGAACAGGGGGGGATGATCCTCAGATGACATTAAAATGGGATTATAAGGAGAACAGGGGGGTGATCAAAGCCTCAGATGACATTCAAATGGGGATTATATAAGGAGAACAGGGATGATCAATCAGATCAAAAGCCTCAGATGACATTCAAATGGGATTATATAAGGAGAACAGGGTGATCAAAGCCTCAGGTGACATCAAATGGGGATTATATCAAAAGCCTCAGATGACATTCAAAATGGGATTATATAAGGAGAACAGGGGGGATCAATCAGATCAAAAAGCCTCAGATGACATTCAAATGGGATTATATAAGAAGAACAGACATTCAAATGGGATTATATATGGGTGATCAGATCAAACATTCAAAATGGGATTCATATGAGAACATTCAAATGACATTCAAATGGATTATATAGAACAGGGGTGATCAAAGGGATGACATTCAAATGGGATTATATAAGAAAACAGGGGCATCAAAGCCTCAGATGACATTCAAATGGGATTATATAGGAGAACAGGGGGGTGATCAATCAGATCAAAGCCTCAGATGACATTCAAATGGGATTATATAAGGAGAACAGGGGTGATCAAAGCCTCAGATGACATTCAAATGGGATTATATAAGAGAACAGGGGTGATCAATCAGATCAAAAGCCTGACATTCAAATGGGATTATATAAAGAACAGGGGTGATCAAAGAAACATGGATTAGGCCAACAGGGGGTGATCAATCAGATCAAGCCCAGATGACATTCAAATGGGATTATATAATGAGAACAGGGGGGTGATCAAAGCCTCAGATGACATTCAAATGGGATTATATAAGGAGAACAGGGGGGTGATCAATCAGATCAAAGCCTCAGATGACATTCAAATGGGATTATATAAGGAGAACAGTGGGGTGATCAATCAGATCAAAGCCTCAGATGACATTCAAATGGGATTATATAAGGAGAACAGGGGGGTGATCAAAGCCTCAGATGACATTCAAATGGGATTATATAAGGAGAAATAGGGGTGATCAATCAGATCAAAGCTCAGATGACATTTAAATGGGATTATATAAAGGAGAACAGGGGGTGATCAAAGCCTCAGATGACATTCAAAATGGGATTATATAAGGAGAACAGGGGGTGATCAAAGATCAAAGCCCAGATGACATTCAAATGGGATTATATAAGGAGAACAGGGGGGTGATCAAAGCCTCAGATGACATTCAAATGGGATTATATAAGGAGAAACAGGGGGTGATCAAAGCCTCAGATGACATTCAAATGGGATTATATAAGGAGAACAGGGGTGATCAATCAGATCAAAGCCTCAGATGACATTCAAATGGGATTATATAGAGAACAGGAGGGGTGATCAATCAGATCAAAGCCTCAGATGACATTAAATGGGATTATATAAAGGAGAACAGGGGTGATCAAAGCCTCAGATGACATTCAAATGGGATTATATAAGGAGAATGGGGGTGGTCAGATCAAAGCCTCAGATGACATTCAAATGGGATTATATAAGAGAACAGGGGGGATCAATCAGATCAAAAGCCTGACATTCAAATGGGATTATATAAGGAGAACAGGAGGGTGATCAATCAGATCAAAGCCTCAGATGACATTCAAATGATCAAAGCCTCAGATGACATTCAAATGGGATTATATAAGGAGAACAGGGGTCAGATGACATTCAAAGCCTCAGATGACATTCAAATGGGATTATATAAGGAGAACAGGGGTGATCAATCAGATCAAAGCCTCAGATGACATTCAAATGGGATTATATAAGGAGAACAGGGGTGATGAATCAGATCCTCAGATGACATTCAAATGGGATTATATAAGGAGAACAGGAGGGTGATCAATCAGATCAAAGCCTCAGATGACATTCAAATGGGATTATATAAGGAGAACAGGGGGATCAATCAGAACAAAGCCTCAGATGACATTCAAATGGGATTATATAATGAGAACATTCAAAGCCTCAGATGACATTCAAATGGGATTATATAAGGAGAACAGGGGGCGATCAATCAGATCAAAGCCTCAGATGACATTCAAAATGGGATTATATAAGGAGAACAGGGGGTCAGATCAAAGCCTCAGATGACATTCAAATGGGATTATATAAGGAGAACAGGGGGTGATCAAAGCCTCAGATGACATTCAAATGGGATTATATAAGGAGAACAGGGGTGAAATCAAAAGCCTCAGATGACATTCAAATGGGATTATATAAGAAGAAATTTGATCAAAGCCTCAGATGACATTCAAATGGGATTATATAAGGAGAACAGGGGGGTGATCAATCAGATCAAAGCCTCAGATGACATTCAAATGGGATTAAATATTAGAGGAGAACAGGGGGTGATCAATCAGATCAAAGCCTCAGATGAGATGGGATTATATAAATGGGATTATATAAGGAGAACATTCAAATGGGATTATATAATCAGAACAAAGCTCAGATGACATTCAAATGGGATTATATAAGGAGAACATGGGGGTGAACAAAGCCTCAGATGACATTCAAATGGGATTATATAAGGAGAACAGGGAGGGTGATCAATCAGGTCAAAGCCTCAGATGACATTCAAATGGGATTATATAAGGAGAACAGGGGGTGATCAAAGCCTCAGATGACATTCAAATGGGATTATATAAGGAGAACAGGGGGTGATCAAAGCCTCAGATGACATTCAAATGGGATTATATAAGGAGAACAGGGGGATGAATCAGATCAAAGCCTCAGATGACATTCAAATGGGATTATATAAGGAGAACAGGGGGGCCTCAGATGATCAATCAGGGGGGATCAAAGCCTCAGATGACATTCAAATGGGGATTATATAAGGAGAAAGGGGTGAAGAACAGATGACATTCAAATGGGATTATATAAAGCCTCAGATGACATTCAAATGGGATTATATAAGGAGAACAGGGGGGTGATCAAAGCCTCAGATGACATTCAAATGGGATTATATAAGGAGAACAGGGAGGGTGATCAATCAGATCAAAGCCTCAGATGACATTCAAATGGGATTATATGACAGGGAACAGGAGAACAGGGGATGATCAAAGCCTTAGATGACATTCAAATGGGATTAGAGAAAGAAGGGTGAACAATCAATCAAAGCCTCAGATGACATTCAAATGGGATTATATAAGGAGAACAGGGGGTGATAAAAGCCCCCAGATGACATTCAAATGGGATTATATAAGGAGATCAATCAGATCAAAGCCTCCAGATGACATTCAAATGGGATTATATAAGGAGAACAGGGGGATCACAGATCAAAGCCTCAGATCATTCAAATGGGATTATATAATGAGAACAGGGGGGTGATCAAAGCCTCAGATGACATTCAAATGGGATTATATAAGGAGAACAGGGGGGGATCAATCAAAGCCTCAGATGACATTCAAAGCCTCAGATGACATTCAAATGGGATTATATAAGGGATCAAAGCCTCATGATAAAATGGGATTATATAAAAGGAGAACAGGGGGTGATCAATCAGATCAAAGCCTCAGATGACATTCAAATGGGATTATATAGGAGAACAGGGGGTGATCAAAGCCTCAGATGACATTCAAATGGGATTATATAAGGAGAACAGGGGGTGATCAATCAGATCAAAGATGACTTCAAATGGGATTATATAAGGAGAACATTCAAGATGACATTCAAATGGATTATATAAGGAGAACAGGGGTGACGATCAAAGCCTCGATGACATTCAAATGGGATTATATAAGGAGAACAGGGGTGATCAAAGCCCTCAGATGACATTCAAATGGGATTATATAAGAGAACAGGGGGTGATCAATCAGATCAAAGCCTCAGATGACATTCAAATGGGATTATATAAAGGAGAACAGGGGGGATCAAAGATCAAAACCTCAGATGACATTCAAATCAGATCAAAGCCTCAGATGACATTCAAATGGGATTATATAAGGAGAACAGGGGGGTGATCAAAGCCTCAGATGACATTCAAATGGGATTATATAAGGAGAACAGGGGGATCAAAGCCTCAGATGACATTCAAATTATATAAGGGGGGTTAAAGCCCCAGATGATATTCAAATGGGATTATATAAGGAGAACAGGGGGGTGATCAGATCAAAGCCTCAGATGACATTCAAAATGGGATTATATAAAGGAGAACATATCTATCAGATCAAAGCCTCAGATGACATTCAAATGGGATTATATAAAAAGGAGAACAGGGGGGATCAAATCAGATCAAAGCCTCAGATGACATTCAAATGGGATTATATAAGAGAACAAAATCAGATCAAAGCCTCAGATGACATTCAAATGGGATTATATAAGGAGAACAGGGGGTGAATCAAAAAGCCTCAGATGACATTCAAATGGGATTATATAAGGAGAACAGGGGGTGATCAAAGCCTCAGATGACATTCAAAATGGGATTATATAATGAGAACAGGGGATCAAAGCCTCAGATGACATTCAAATGGGATTATATAAGGAGAACAGGGGTGATCAAAGATCAAAGCCTCAGATGACATTCAAATGGGATTATATAAGGAGAACAGGGGGGTGATCAATCAGATCAAAGCCTCAGATGACATTCAAATGGGATTATATAAGGAGAACATGGGGGTGAACAAAGCCTCAGATGACATTCAAATGGGATTATATAATGAGGGAAACAGGGAGGATCAATCAGATCAAAGATTATATAAGAACCTCAGATGACATTCAAATGGGATTATATAAGGAGAACAGGGGTGATCAAAGAATGACATTCAAATGGGGGAGAACAGGGGTGATCAATCAGATCAAAGCCTCAGATGACATTCAAATGGGATTATATAAAATAGGGGGTGAGAACAGATGACATCTAAATGGGATTAATAAGGAGAACAGATCAAAGCCTCAGATGACATTCAAATGGGATTATAAGGAGAACAGGGGGTGAACAAAGCCTCAGATGACATTCAAATGGGATTATATAATAGAGAACAGGGGGGTGATCAATCAGATCAAAAGCCTCAGATGACATTCAAATGGATTATATAAGGAGAACAGGGGGTGATCAAATCAGATGACATTCAAAGCCTCAGATGACATTCAAATGGGATTATATAAGGAGAACAGGGGGTGATCAATCAGATCAAAGCCTCAGATGACATTCAAATGGGATTATATAAGGAGAACAGGGGTGATCAAAGCCTCAGATGACATTCAAATGGGATTATATAAGAGAACAGGGGGTGATCAATCAGATCAAAGCCTCAGATGACATTCAAATGGGATTATATAAGAACAGGGGGTCAACAGATGACATTCAAATGGGGGGGGTGACCAAAGCTCTCAGATGACATTCAAATGGGATTATATAAGGAGAACAGGATGACATTCAAATGGGATTATATAAGATCAAGGGGTGATCAAAGCTCAGATGACATTCAAATGGGATTATATAAGGAGAACAGGGGTGATCAAAGCCTCAGATGAAATTCAAATGGGATTATATAAGGAGAACAGGGAGGGTGATCAATCTGATCAAAGCCTCAGATGACATTCAAATGGATTATATAAGGAGAACAATCAAAGCCTCAGATGATATTCAAATGGGATTATATAAGGAGAACAGGGGGTGATCAAAGCCTCAGATGACATTCAAATGGGATTATAAGGAGAACAGGGAGGAATAGGGGGTGATCAATCAGATCAAAGCCTCAGATGACATTCAAATGGGATTATATAAGGAAACAGGGGGGTGATCAATCAGATCAAAAGCCTCAGATGACATTGAAATGGGATTATATAAGGAGAACAGGGGGTGATCAATCAGATCAAAGCCCCAAGATGACATTCAAATGGGATTATATAAGGAGAACAGGGGGATCAAAGTTGACATTCAAATCAGATCAAAAGCCCCAGATGACATTCAAATGGGATTATATAAGGAGAACAGGGGGATGATCAAAGCCTCAGATGACATTCAAATGGGATTATATAGAACAGGGGGGATCAATCAGATCAAAGCCTCAGATGACATTCATGACATTCAAATGAGATTATATATAAGAGGAGAACAGGGGGGGTGATCAATCAATCAAAGCCAGATGACATTCAAATGATTATATAAGGAGAACCCCAGATGACATTCAAATGGGATTATATAAGAACAGGAGAACAGGGGGTGTTCAATCAGATCAAAGCCCCAGATGACATTCAAATGGGATTATATAAGGAGAACAGGGGGTGATCAAAGCCTCCCCAGATGACATTCAAATGGGATTATATAAGAAACAGGGGGTGATCAATCAGATCAAAGCCTCCAGATGACATTGAAATGGGATTATATAAGGAGAATCAAAGGGGGGATGATCAATCAGATCAAAGCCCCAGATGACATTCAAAAGCCCCAGATGGGATTATATAAGGAGAACAGGGGGTGGTCAATCAGATCAAAGCCCAGATGACATTCAAATGGGATTATATAAGGAGAACAGGGAGGGTGATCAATCAGGTCAAAGCCTCAGTTATCCACAGCAGCCATTGAAACCAAAGACCTATGTGCTGAAGCATTGTCGTGATGAGACTAGTTTTCCTGGGCGTTTAGAGTTAATAGGCTTTATAACTGCCTCAGCAATTGGCATAGTACTCTCCATTGATGGTGTAGCCCTTTTGAAGTTATGCCTTTTGCACCCTAAAAACCTGAGGCCATCACCTTCACAGATCTTGTTGTTTGGAGCAGCCGAGGAGGATTGTTTACACTACATGGATTGTGTCTTTGTCTCTGGCTCCAAGTGATGAACCAAACATGTTAGGAAATCAACTGGATCTGCCTCAAACAATGCCAGATTTCCCATGTGATCAACCTGGTGCACTTTTGATCAGGTGTCAGACATGACACCCACCGAGCAGAAACCTTTGTTATACCAAGGTTATTATTCAGAATATTCTCAACTCTTTCACAACCTTAGCTAATTGATTTATAGTCAATTGCTTTGTTATAAACACCCTCAATGTTTTCCTCAGTGGTGGAAGTTGCAGGATGTTCAGATTTTGGATCATCTTGATGATTCTCCTTTCCCCTCTTAAATTCAGCTGCCCACTCTTGCACTGTTGATAAAGCCGGAATGTCATTCCTTAATGTAGCAACCATGTCAGCATGAATAACCCTTTTTCTGCAGGTACTTGATAACACCACAATGTCATAAAAAGATCAGTATTTTGATTCTGGATAAATCTTTTTATCCAACTTCAACTGCCCATTAAATATTTTAGGTTAAATAGTTATTCACCTCCCTTAGCCATTTAAGCGTCAATTAATATATAACGCGTTACACGCTATTATTCATTTCTTTAAATATACATTCTTTTTAAAATTTTTTCTCACCTTCTCTGTCTTTCTAAACATTATTTTTAAAAATTTATATCCTAATATTTTTTAAAATTTATATCCTAATATTATTAAACGTGAGCTTTATATATTATGCTGAGTTACTTGCTTGAAACATAGAGAATATTTATAAACAATATATAATCGAGTGCGACTACCCACTCGTTTTTATTCATATTGCTTGTTCCTTACACTTTATAATTTCTTTTTTTGCTTTGTTTTTTTTTTCAATCTCTCCCTCCATACACTCTATATTTTGAATTTACACCCCAGTAATATATTGGGTTTTATATTTACTTATATCTGCATATAATTTAGCGTTCCTCCCATAAAACCCAGTATTAAAAAAAAACAATTGTAATAAGGGATTCAGTTGCCATATGTGCCTGAAGTTTCATGGTTTCACAATTCATCAGGTACATATGGCAACTGAATCACTTATTACAGTGTTATATATATATATATATATATATAGGAAAAGACAAAATTTATAAGGCATTTTTTTAAAAGAAAAAGCTAAAAAAAAACAAAAAAAAACATTTACTTATATCTGCATATAATTTAGCGTTCCTCCCATAAAACCCAGTATTAAAAAAAAAACAACTGTAATAAGGGATTCAGTTGCCATATGTGTCTGAAGTTTCATGGTTTCACAATTCATCAGGTACATATGGCAACTGAATCACTTATTACAGTGTTATATATATATATATATATATATATATATATATATAGGAAAAGACAAAATTTATAAGGCATTTTTTTAAAAGAAAAAGCTAAAAAAAAACAAAAAAAAACAACTGGTTTCGTCCCAGGATTTATCAAGTTTATTTTTCTGGGAATAGAAAAATTAAAAAGCGTGTAAATTAATTTAAATTAACGAATGGAATGGAATGGAAGAGATTAAAAAAAATGAATTTCAAGAAACTAGAGTCCAATAACATTCAGACCCAATAAGCATTCCCTCTGTTTACAGAGGGAAGGCTCATGGGATCTGATATACAAGGACTCTAGAACCTTGAGGTGATATGAGGAGTGGAACCTAGATAAAATCAAAAACAGGTCCACAACTAAAATCAATGACACATTTCCTGCTATTTATTATATGCTCAGCAATAGCAGAGCCAGAACTATTTGTTAGTTGGCTCTTCCTGGCAGATGGACTCAAAATCCTGGCTGGTAAATGTTGTTTTATTCTCAAATCCAAACGCTGGAACGTCCTCCCTATGTAGTCGAGTCCACAACTACACTTGTATTGGTAAATCACTGAATTTGGCGTTTGTCAATAGCTGTGCTAGCATGAAGCCACAAGTCATCGTGGCTGAGGTCTTGAGCATGCTGCCCTTGTTCAAATAATTGATCACGCTAGATAACACACTCTCTCCCAGAAACTGTAACTAAGGTCTGCTCAACATAGTTGCAGTATAAACAACAGGTGGGCTCTGTGGGTGTTGAATAAACACAAATGTGCCTGAGCGAGCGTCTGCAACAGGGATTGGCTAGCCACCCTAATAGATGGGTTTCCTCGAATATAAGTGGCCAGCTATTATACATATATGTGTCTGTGGGTACCTGTGCGTGTGCATGAGTATGTGTGCATTCATGCACGTGTGTGTATTTTATTAAACAGAATAGAAAATTGTGCCTCTTATACTTTGAAAACATTTTTTCTAATTCATAGATTAATATCTGTATCTTTGGATTGAAATGATGAAAAAAGCCTGTTTATGTCTATTCATGAAGTCTTTTAAGTTTTCAATTGACTCAAGTCGTAGACAAGAATTAAAATCAATTACCTCTGTTTTAAATATGAGTCATGAGTTATTTTTAAATTTTGAAAATATTCAATGTCACATGGTACAAAGCCATCATTGGAGTTGGTTGAGCTCAATTGAAACAGATGTGAATTCTGGAGAGATATCATCTCTTCTGAGGCAGCTGTGACACCATTCATGACATAACTGTCCATCGGTCACTGCACCTGTGATGACATCAAAAGTTGAGTGTATTTGCATATATACTCAACTCGCTATGTGCACAGGTTCGTCTTCTTGGCTGTAATCGCTTTCAACAAAAAATGAAGACAAATGTTATTCAAGGATAAAATGTTAAATTTCATTTTCGAATTAATCAAGGACTGTTTAACCATCAGCGGTTTAAGTCCCAAACACTTCTACCTACCAGTATCATACGCAATCTACCTTTTGCAGACGACACTGCCCTTTTAGCTAACTCTTTAGAGGAAGCTCAAGATTTACTCAACTGGTTTTCAGTGGCATGCAAGGCATTCTGACTTACTATCAATATCAAGAAAACTGAAGTTGTTCGTCCTTTCCAGACAATGAAGCAAATTGGAGGTGTAAAGCAGAGAAGGCTGTTCGTAAGTTTCCTGAAGTCCCTTTGCAAGTTGATGCAAAGAATCTCAAGTATGTGGAATATTTCAAATACCTCGGTAAATTCAAGTGCATCACTTGATGACAAGATTATTAATCGCATTGCAAAAGTCAGCACTTCCTTTGGTTAGCTGCGTCATAGTTTGTGGGACGAAAAGAGAATAAAGCTTTGCATTAAAATCCAAGTGTACAAAGCTGTCGTTTTGTCAAATTTTTTGTATGGCTCTGAAACTTAAACACCTTATAGACGGCACATTAAACGATTAGATGTCTTCCATAAAGGTTGTCTCCGTACAATCTGTGTCCTAACGTTTGATGATCGAATGTCAAATGGCGACATTTTTGAGAAATGCATGATTAGTACCATCGAGACCTTAATGCAATCACAACTACGTTGGGCTGACGATGTGACAAGGATGAGTGATGATTGTATACCAAAAGTTCTTTTTAACAGTGAATTCCATAATGGTCATAGAAATATTGGTAGACCTTGGCTCAGGTATAAAGATAAACTGAAAAGCAGCCTTTCTTGCGTCAACATTCAATTCAAGAACATTGAAGAGGTAGCTATGAAGAGATCAGAGTATCATTCTAGCTGCCATTCAGGAATAATACACTATCAAGAAGCAAGCATCTGTTGACTACATGAAACACAAAAGCAAAATAAGGCAGCTAAAAGTGTTCCTGTTGCACGTGGATGCAATACATTCTCCTGTACTGTTACTGATCTTTTCTGCAATTCTCAAGCAAGTCTCAAAAGTCATGCCCTTCATTGGTATGTGGATAATTAGTTCGTGGTCATCGGAACCTTATACCTCGAGCTCAATGGGAGAGTCCATCATATATATATATGTATGTATATATCTGAATTATATATTTAGGCAGCAATCCATCTTTTATGCATGTTTCATTAAATATGATGAAACAGGAATATCTTGTTGATTTTTGCACAGTTTTTCTGGTGCACTTATAATTCACCTTTTTTTGAGGAGTAAGTGTAGAAAAATTGACACTTTCAATCATGTTAAACAAAACATACTCACATATATATGTAAATAAAAGTGGAAATTGAGGTCAACAAGTGATGACAGTTTGTTTCATGCTTGAATACAAACTTCACGCCACACACACACACACACACACACACACACACACACACATATATATATATATATATATATATATATATATATATATGTATGTATATAGGTAATAATCCGTTGGTAAATAATCCGAGTGAATCCTAATAATAAAAAACATTAAAACCGATCCACAAAAAGAGCTCAATGTATATAATAAATACAGAGCTTATAAACTACATAGATCCAAAGTCAACTCAGAGTTGACAAGACCTACAAAAAAAATCTTGTGGGTCGAAATAGCTATTTTCGAATAAGGTAACTTTGGGTTTTAATCTATGTAATATATATATATATATAGAGAGAGAGAGAGACATTTTTTATATTTATACGTTCTTCTTATAGATACAAATATTTAAGTAAATACTCTGTTTATAATAAACAGTATTAACAACATTTACTGACCGAATGTCCGAGAAATTTTCATAGAAAATATGCGTCCTCCGGCAGGAATCGAACCTGTATACTATACGGAACCGTTATATAGCCTGACGTGCTTTTATCGATTAAGCCACAGAGGAGCGTTTCGGTTAGCAAGGTCGATTTTACTGTTTTTAAATTACAATTCTTCATGATTTTCTCTCATACATTCATATCCAAATGACGTCACACAATCCGTGAAAAATGTCTTAAAATAATTGTCGGATTTTGTCCATTTCATAATGTGTGACGTTATATATATATATATATATATATATATATATATGTACATACACACGCATATATATAAATATATTTTAACATACAACGTGTGTTAGCGTGCGACACCCCAAGTTCAGCCACCAACCAGGGGTGATATCAGGGTTTCGGTGGCTATGGCAGGACCATACACCCTGGTTACCAGACGCATATATATATATATATATATATATATATATATATATATATATTTAATATATTATTTTTAGTGATAATCATATATGAGTAGATGCTTCATTTATTTATTAAACAGTATATTTAGTTTATTTTTGTCTTCTCGCCAGAATATTCGAGAAATCTTATTAGAGAAAAATATACGCTCTCTGGCAAGGGTTCGAACATGTGTCCCCCTTTTCAGGCCAGTAAATGAAAAGAAATAAATCTACTGTTTAATAAATAAATGCAGCGTCTACTCAAATATGAGTATTCGCTAAAAATAATGTTTAAGTAATAAAATCTATCATATTAATAAATAAAACATCCATCCCTTTCTTCACATATATATAGAGATAGATATATAGTAGATAGATATGTATACTTATGTACATATACATGCATATGGGTATGCCTGCATATATATATATGTATATATGCGTGTATATATATGTGTGTGTGTGTGCTTATGTATATATATATATATATATATATATATATATATATATATATATATATATATATATATGTGTGTATATATATATATATATATATATATATATATATATATATATATATATATACCTGCATTTACTTAAAATGCTTTTATGAAAATATTGCAATAAAAATCAATTTCTTTATTCAATTATCTTTTTTCTTTGAAAGGATTTTGGTATATCTACCTCTCTCTCTCTCTCTCTCTCTTCATCTATCGATCTATCTCTTTTCATCTATCTATCTATCTATCTACCTCTATCTCTTCATCTATCTATCTCAGTCTATTCATATTCATATCCATCTATCTCTCTCTCTTTATCTATTTATCTATCTCTTCATCTATCTATCTCTCTATCTAAACCTGTTCATATCTATCTATCTATCTATCTATCTATCTATCTCACGCAGTTTATTCATATCTATCTATCTGAAGCAGCCATAATACTACAGACGTAGTGGTAATTGACGTTACTGTCACCTGTAATAGTCCATAATTAAGTTGACAATGATACTAGGAAAGTGGTGCCGTTATAAACCTTCACCCACGAGCTTGTGTGGAATCAACCCGTAGACGTTTCCAAGGTCCAACCATAAGACCGTTAAATCATCCTTGTTCTTTCTGACTTCTCTCAGAAGTTGTGTCAGTTGCCCAGGCAGCTAGGTCTTCCAGCGATGCCTCCCTTCTGGAATGACGATTCTATATAGCCATTATTGGCACAGTAGTAAGAGAGGCGTTTGGTCACAATTCCGAAGATCTTGCACTCGATGTTGAGTAGAGAAATGATACGAAAATTGTTCAATCTCTTTTGAGGATTCTTCCTTAGGGATCCATATCCCGTCGGCTTGTATTCTACTGAAGTCAGTGCTCCAGCAATTTGACCAATTTATCTTACGCTGTTCCATTCCATTTTCCCCATGCTCTTTCTACTGTAGTGAGTGGAACTTCATTTAGCTAGTACTCTGAGTAATAATAAGTGTTGAAATATCAACGCTTTAAATCGACCTGGCAGGTCTGATTTATCCATTTTTTAATAATGCTGTGTCTAGGTTGTCAATAATCTGGCGGATAGGGGTGGTATTTTTCTGACTACTATCGAATGCCTTGCCTAAGTTCTTGGTTGCTTTCCCCGAGAGCGTTGGGATATTTGTTCTTGCAACAGTAAATCTATATTTGACGGTGACCTAGCCTTTTTTAATCACTAGAGCTGGTTTGATTTTAATCCTAACCCAGTCCATGTTCCTTTCACGACACCTCAAGAGGCACCTGCCACTTGTTACAGAGTTCGTTGTGACTGTAAGGTCATCCGTGTAAGCTGTTATTGGTGGATGCCCGACCACTGACTCTGATTGATGCCCACGGCTCTCCCTCTCTGCAGCCTTGACAATCATATTCATAGATAAGGAGAAGAATGCTGCCGATATTGCACAGCTGGTTATGATACCTCTTTCAAGTCTATGCCATGCAGACGTAGTGGTTCTTGATGTTAATCTCACCTGAAAGTTGTTGTAATTGTCCATGATTAAGTTGCCAATGATACCAAGAGCTTAGTACCATTCTAAAGCTTCATCCACGAGCTTGTGTGGGATCAAACCGTGGGCGTCTGCGAGGTCCAACCTTGAGACCGTTAAGTCACCCGTATAATTTCTAGCTTCTCTCAGTACCCTCCTGTGTTCCAGACAGCCTGGCATTATTAATATATAACCCGGTTATTTTAATGTCTCTTACTTACATTTTTTATAATATTGTTCAGCCAGTACAAGGCCCAAGAACAACTCAAGGTAGAGATTTACTAAATAAGGTTGTAAGGTATTAAAAAGATAGAGTAAAAGGTGCATTTTATAAGAATTTGTAGGATAGATGAAGGATGACCTTAGATTAGAAGAGATTAAGAGTCTAGTGATCAGGAGAAGTATCCCTTCAGGAGTCTCCCATAATGTAACAGTTCTGGTGAAGAAGCTGTTTGATTGGAACTTCCTCTTTACCAATGGAATACAAAGAGAATGAAGATGAGTAACCCCCTCTGTATGTGGCATGTGTGTGTCTTAGCTGTAAAAGTCTGAACTGGTTGAACTGAGAATGTAGTTTGCCTGAACATTGGCCATGAAGATAGCAATACAGTTGTGAGAGTTGAACAAGATTTCATCTTTGAGTGGAAAATAATTCATCACCCACAAGGCCACGTAAATGCTTTTGAACTCTGTCAAGACTAGAAAAGGAGTACTGGCCAGCTTCATCCCAGATAAGGGGGTAATTCTCTGGTAAAGATAGAACATGGCAGAATTTTGTATTTAAACAACAATCTCTTTTATACAAGTTTCATTAAAAATGACTGACAAGGGAAAAAGCAGTTCAATTTTTTATTTAATTTTTCTTGTGTTATTATTTTTTCTTTTCTGAACATAAATTATGTAGAATTTTTCACAATGTTCTGTTTATTTCTACAGAATTTACATCCATAAAAGGAAAATTATAAGGAAAATTAAATAAAAAGCTTAACCGCAGTACCTTGTCATTCATTTTTAATGAAAATCAATGTTTGTGCGTATATATATATATATATATATATATATATATATATATATATATATATACATATATATATAAGAAAATACACACACACACACACACATATATATATATATATATATATATATATATAAAAAAATATATATATATATATATATATATATATATATATATATATATATATATATATATATATAAAAAGAAAAACCTTGAAAAAAAAAAGACAGCTGACTGGTCGGCTGTGTTTCTTTTACTTTTCGTTTTTCTTTTTAATCATGAGAAGTAAAATAAGTATAACCTTTTTATTGCTATAATACAATTGTGTACCCTGCAGAAAATTAAGAAATATATGTGTGTGTCTCTGTGTGTGTGTGTGATAGAAATATAGTTGTAATGTATGTTATATTTATGGTCTAAGGGATAGAGCATGTGTAAATATAAAAGCAGACACCGAGATCAATACTGAATGGCGACAGTGTTTCATACTTTAACACAATCCTCAGATTTTTTTATTCTATTTTAAACAGTGTGTATTGTGCCTATTGGCTATCATCCTGCATGGCGTAGACTTCATGGCCCAGCCTGCTTGGTCCAGCCTGCATGGCCCAGTCCTGCATGGTCTGCAGATTCGAGAAAACTCAATAAAGAAAATGGTGAAGACTAACAGACACACTGTTCAAAATAAAATATAAGGTGGGACATCTTCAAGTTTAAGCATCAAGTAGAAATAACATTTGAAATAATAAAAATGTTGATAGACACTTGCCGAGTTGTGATGTTGTCTTGGAGTTTTATAGTTACCTATCATATTTGATGATATATAATGCCACAGCTTTAGATTTAATATTATATAATATAATTAATAATAACACCATATCTTATGGATATCATTTCCATTGGAACGTCAAAAGATACAAAAACTGGACATGATGTATATCAGAAGACAAACACAAGAAAAGATTTGTGGAGTTACCCCACTTACTTTTCTAACAAAAAAAAAACGCCACTTGAGGATGCTTTTTTAACCTATAAACACACTGTAATGTTTTCTATTAATCTCTTGGATAAGTAACAGTCTAATCCGGACGAGGCTCCGCCGAAGGGCAGAATCTCGTTCGGGGTGGTTGACTTGCCCCTGAACCCATTTATGCGGGTTCAAAGAGGGAATATTTTTGGCCGAGCCTACGGGCTCGGAAATCCCACATTAAACCCGGCCTTGTGCCACATGTAACCCTTGTGGGAGGGGGGTCGCTAAATATCTCTTTTTCCTTTTTCACTCAGGGACGATCAGATGTAGGCCGAACACAAAAAAAGTCCTCCCCACCGGGGAACACACACACATACGCACACACGTGTGCATACATGTACGCAGCTTTCATTTTATTTTCTCTAAGAGTTCTACACACATTTTTCATGCACGAACAATTCACTAGTCTTTAAATGTTTTCAATCATGTTCATTGTTTTGTCATATGCATACAATATTATTGTATTTGTCGCTCACAACAATATAACTTTTTGTAACATATCGAATCTGTTATTTTAGTTGTGGGATAAATACACTCGGAGTCATGTGTTTCCCAACTCAAACAGCAGCGTATATACTTCCGCAATAGATTAAACAATATTTCAGAACATATATACATAGCTGTATTGTTTTTTTTTTGTTTTTTTTTTTTTTTATTATTATTTTTAGGCAGGACTGGGGTTAATTGCACACAAAGCAAGATGGGTCCTACCCGACGGAGGATTTATCATAATGATTAGGGAAAAAAGTTTTACAAAGCCGGATGGTCTTCCTGATGCTCAACTCAGACAAAATACACAGTGTGTTCTCTTTTTGAGACATCATCTCTAGGAAGGTTGCTATTCAAGGCTTCAGATTCTATTCTAGATTTATCTTATATATAATTCGTAGGTCAGTCAATTCCACAACCTTAGTTTCATCATTTCAGTATCATCAAAGGTGGTTTGTATCAATTGGTTACCAAATGATTTGTCTTTTTTAAAAAAACTATTAATGAATGCTTTATTATTTTCAAAAGTAAATTAACAAATTCACGACGTTGGGTATGATAGGAAAGGAGGAGGAGGAGGATGTGGTGAAGGGGAGGCAGAGGAGAACGAAAAAAAGGGTTTTGTAAATGTATCATTTGGGGGGGTAATTGTAATCTTCACATTTTTTTATCCAGCCTCATATGAAATTAAGAGGATTTTTTTGTATGAATGCAACGGCTCATAATCTCGAACCTTTGAATCAAAGGTCCGAGATTATGAGCTTACACGCCTGGGGACAGCAAAAGTTTGAAGCCAAGGTAATGGGATTGACTGATTTTTTGTTTTAAAATTTAAAAGCTCTACATGTTAAAGTTTTACTTTTATTTTTCACACGAGAATTTAGCACTTTTTAATAGGACTGCTTCCAGGTCTGATCCAACTCTAACCATTAACCTTTTCAGTATTATATCTATATCTATCTATCTATATATATATATATATATATATATATGAAAGAGTGGAAAAATTTATTAGTTATGTGTTTCACCAGAGCATCTGCTCTCTTTGCCTTTCTCTAGTTAGAAAGAAAGAACAACAAAAATGTGCTGTTTTTCTCTTATATTATGGGTAGTATTGGGATGTCTACTTTGTTTCCTTGTTTGTTTACACATACATACATATACACACACACTCAGGTACACACACACACACACATATATATATAGTGTATGGAGAAAGAGAAAAAGAGAAATGAAAATGATGCTTACAACCTCACCAGAACTCCATAGACTAAGCAACTAATAACCTACATAAAACTAATAAATTTCCTTTTAAAAAAACAAATACCAAATCTTAGAAACAGAGAAGTATACCAAAATAAACTTAATAAATTCCAGGTCAAGTCTATAAATAATCAGTCTCTAAGATTTGGAGATTATATCCATTTATTAGGGAACTTGATTGTAAAAGTTTTATAATCTAGTGAATGTAATCTTTATAAAACTGTAGTGATTTATTACTATTAACAGTGTATATATATATATATATATATATATATATATATATATATATATATATATATATAGTAAGTAAAAAGTTTGTAATTTAGCTGAGTAATGTTATCGTGTGTGTGTGGTGAGAGAAACAAAGACTATGCAAATGAAGAGTACCAAATAGATTAATGATCACTTAATGCATGAAACTGTCACTCACCATACAGTGCTGATTTCTATGTCCAAACTATATGTTAAATTATTTTCAGTAATTAACAGAAGTCATTATGAATAAAATTGATGAATTTGCATTTCAATATCAAAATTCATTTCCCTTTGTATATATATATATATATATATATATATATATATATATATATATATATATATATATATATATATATATATATATATGAGAGTCATTGTGGTCTGTATGTTTTTTTTTTTTAAATCAGCTGAAGTAGATCTTTGTTTTTTTTATTTTCTCTACTAGCTCATATACAACATTATACTATGACTGTATTTGTGATGATCTGTGATATAACATATGGTCCTTAGATTTATTATTGTGAAATGCAGAATTAGATGGCGCTTTTCTTTCTTAACGAATTCCTGTTCTTTTATGATCAGACTGGAATTTCTTTAAGACAAAACTCTGGTCAGATTGGTCAGATGTATTTACGGTGAACGACCCGTCCATTTAGATTATTGTTATGCAGAATATCTCTGCAGTGTTCAGATAATCTATTTTTGAGGTTTATGGATATTTCACCGATGGGCATCAACATGTGCATTTTGTGCAGTTTGTTTCGTATATTTCTGGCTCTTGCCTAACGAATAAAATTATAAGAAAAACTGAAGAGAGATCATAGAATAAACAGAAAAGTATTTAAACATTTTGACAAGAAAAAAACAGGATTTAAATTGTTAGAAAAAGTAATGTGAAAAAAATGACAAGGATAATAAGAAAAGTTGACTGAAGAATGAGAAATGGTTGAAGAATTTGGTGATGCTGATGATGACAAAGAGAAAAGATGCAGAATATCAAGAACATTTGCTAAAAGGTATAAAAGCAATCAAACTAGCGGCTTTAAGTAAACGTCAAAAAAGATGGGTGAAGGAGTCAAACAAAGTGACTTAGAAAGCAATGATGGGCGGTGAAATAATGTTTTGGGGTAGTATTATTGGTGTAATCGTCCAACACCTACCCCGGTCGTCCAAGACTTCAAACACCGTGGCTGATCGATGAAGATTGCTTCGATCCCAGGCCTGCCCTATCCCACGTTGTTATTTAAGTTTGATCATAAGGAGGTCAAGACCGAATCATCGTACATGTTGGGCTCCTTCAAGCAGGGCGAAGACGTACAGAAAAAAAGAATAGCTCTTGAATATATTGAACAAAAGTAAATACAGTTTTCATATCAGTCCTCCGTAAAATAATTGATTTATATCAAACTTCGCATGCAATTAATTATCAGCCCAGTCTGCATTTAAATCGGAAGTGATATTATCGTCGACCTGGCAAAAATTTGGTCTGTGGTTTTCGGTAAAGTTTGGCACAATGCTGAAGTCGGAGACCTCTCTTCTGTCTCTGTCTCTTCTGCTGCGTTTCGTCTCCTACTAGTGAATTTGCTTTGCGCATCCATATTTATTGACATAATTTTGGGGAATTCCCTTCTCCCAATCTCTCATATCATGAGCTCTTACTAAACCTCCCCATTGAGCGTCGGTGGCTTATCCACCCCCTCCTGTCGAATCACTTTTGATCAGGAGAATCAAGTCCAAATTCATTGTTTACGAAATGAATTTTTCGCTTTACAGCTTGTATTTGCAGCTGTGTGTCAATCAACATTGCCTCTTAAGTCTGGGTCGCTCTCCCGTTGTTCAAACTGCTCAACATACAATTAAAGTCATTTATGTGCTAATTAAATTCTCAATTCTTCCCAAGAGTTTTTGGTATTAACTCTTGTTGTTTCAATGTCTCTCAGAACATAACACTTATCTTTTAACAAAACTTTCTTCCGTTTTACTGCGGCAACAACAAATAGTATCACATTGGTAGTAAAATTATAGATTCCTTCAAGGTTGATGACAGTACCAAGATGTAGAAAATTACTGTAAGATTTTGGGCATTTTTGAGATGTTCAGGTTACAACCACGAATCTTTAAGTGTAAATCATGCAAGACAAAGCTGATTATTGCCTCCATTCCTCCAAAAGGTTCCAGAGACATTAAATTGATGGAATCCTTCTCAGTCTCTCCACATATTAATTCAAAAGAAAATTTGTGGTTCATCATTTGGAGATTTTACATGAGAATGGAATGCAATATTCAAACAAATAATATCTCTGGAAATCAATAAAAAAAGACACTACTGCAAATAAAGTTAAAGACAAAACAGTAGAAATGTTTTAACAAAATCAATGGCTGAATAACTGATGTAACATATAGAATTTGTATTAAAATATCTAATAATAAAAATAATAATTGATACATTTATGTGAAATATTTTGGTAATCAAATATGCTTCAGTGTTTTATATCTTTTGGATTTATATACTATGTTGCACCTTTTTTTAAAAAATCATTTCATCCCAAGCAAGGCAGTAAAGCCACTGAGACACAAGTTGTCACTGTTGTGAAAGAATATGTGAAAAATAAACAAAAAATTATTAAGGAGAGAGAACAACAAAAAGAAAAGAAAAAGGACAGAAAATAACGGTTGACATGGTATTTAAATTTTTGGAGATCAAAGTTGACAGGAAAGTAAAAAGATGGAAAAGATTTCCACAATTAAGAAATGCAAAAGAATAAACTGTCAACATAGAACTTATGGTCACATCTAGCAATTTCAACAGTAAAATAATGAGACCTAACTACCACTCTAGTACTCTGCTTAACTTTGAGGTACCAAGGAGGAAAACTCATTCGAAGAATTATCATGAAAATATATACAGAAAAGGCACAGAGAAAATATGTAACAGCAATGGGAAAATTACTGAAGAAGAGATGATAGTTCAGGACCAATAATATTGCAGATTCTTCTTTGTATTTCATCAAAAATCTCTAAATACATAGGAGAAACATCAAACCAGATGTGGCAGCAATATTCAAGGCATGGATGATTGGTAGACTTATAAATGTTTAAGATAAATTCTAGCAAGAAAAATTGTCTAATGTGATAGAAGGAAACAACATTTCTTGCAATGAATCTATCAACTGATTCAATATAATCTTTCCACTTCATGTCAGTGGAAGATGTTAGTCTGCAAAGGCACAATGTGTAATTTTCCTGGAGGTTAGCATCAGCCATGCTGATGAAAGGCAATAAATGTTTTCTCAGACAATTAAAAGGGAGCAGTTAAAATTAACAAACCATTTCTTGCCCCAGTTAACAACAGATGTAGGACATTTTTGGGATCAACTCCTAATTTGACCTTATCAAACCGATTGTTTTACATACTAAAATAAGACACCCCAAAAATAGGTTCTTATCAATATTTTTAATAAAAATAAATATTATATTCTGAAACTTGTGTGATACAATTATCATATAAATATAAATATATTCAGAACATTTTAGCTGGTTCAGTTGGTTTGTATTAATTATGATTCTGAAAATATCAACATGTCTAATAAAATCTAACATTGTGTAGAGAGTGGCAGCACTTTACCAATTCCAAAAATTCAGTGGTTATTAAGCTTTCTAGATATTTTCTATTGTAAGTAACAATGTATTTATCCTGATAAACCTGCAGTAAAAATGGCAGTCTGTTAAGACAATAACACTGACCTTCAACTATAAAATGGAAATCAGCCATTACTATTATGGGGTGGAGAACATTGGCCCAACAAAGCAGATATTTTTTTCTGGGTTCATTGGGTACAAATTATTCTTCTGTGTATCTTTTGTGTAACATTTTTTGATGTACTGCATGTGATTTTTTCCTCAACTGCTTGTATTGAACCTTAATGCAAACAACTGACTTATTTAAAACAGCTTAAAATTAACCAAATTTCTTAGTTTGTCATCATCAATGTTTATTGACCATCTTTCATGAAATATATCTTAAAGGATTGATTCCTATCTTGAATCCCCTTTCTGTAGAATGGTCATAAAGTTTCCATTTTATGAATTGCTTCTGGTGAATTTACGTATTAGACAAAAACATACAACTTTTCAGCTACTGTGTAAATTCTACTCGTTACTACTCATGATATACACTATTGAAAGAAGTTATATAATATACAATACATGGCCAAATGAAAGCAAAGCATGTAATCCAGTTACATATCTATGCATAATTACTTGGCTTGATGAATATAGATATAGCTAGTACCTCAAGGAAATGAACACCTTTGCCATGCTTAGTTTGTCTTTGGTACAAATGAACTTAATTCTGTTATTCCATTCCCTTTTTTCTCTCCAAGAGGCAAAAGAATATGGCAATAGCAAAATGTTTGCAACCTACTGAGGAATAAACCTCAACAAAAATCCAAAAAGAATAAATCTCAATGAAAATCCTGCTATTGGCAGCAGATGTGAAACAGTAGAGGAAGGAATCATTAGAGTGATTCATGGTACAGATGAAAGACAAACAAAATATTGTCACTAATTGAGATTAGTTTGGGTTAGTGTTTAACTTACCGTGATATTGATCCTCTTGAGCAAAGTCTATATTATACAGACTAAATTGTCGTCATCCTATATTTTTAATTTTGTGCACGTGCATTGTTTGTTTTTGGTTTTGACAACTGCACAGTATAGTAAGGTCAGTTGGACAATGTCTGTGAGAAAAATAGCATCATAATGCAATTCACTCCGCCATAAATTTGGAAACGGTATGCTGTACTGCTTGGCATTCGCGCCGGAAGCTACAATATGAACATTTCAGAGTTTTTGGGTGTCATTTTGAGGACAATGCAGAGGATTCAGGAAGAGTTAGATGATATATTCAGTCAACATCTTGGTGTTTGGAGTGATAACTAGTGATGACTATGTTATGCCTCCATTTATCTTCCCAAGGGGCCTCAGACTCAATACGGAGACATACATCAAGTGACTTGAGGAGGTAGTGATGTCTGGATCAAGAAAGTGCCTATTGGGAGACGCTATGTCTGGCAACAGGATTCTGCCCCATGCCACACAAGCAGCAGAACCCAGTCATGGATGACAGACAATTTCTGTGATCACATGACCCCTTACTTCTGGTCACATAACATCCCAGACTGCAATCTCTTTGATTATTATGTGTGGCGTACAGTTTAGTGATAGACAATAAAACTCCTTTTAACACCAAAGTTGAACTGAAGGCAAGGATTATATTTGCCAACTTAAACAAGAAGACCATCCAGAAGAGTTGCAGGAGATTCGGAAGTCGTCTGGAGGCAGTGGTTAAAGTTTTATTGAATAAATTTACTCTTTAGTATTGGAAGATATTTTTGTGTAATTTTGTAAATATCTGTTAAAATGTAATGTGAATGTTATTTTATTTTTTTGCGTAATTTAGACGACATTTTATCCATCGCAGTTTGTATAAGATTCATGATGATGGTCAAGCTTTTGGTAAATAAATCTGTTTAAATGAGATGTCAATATTATTTTTGCTTTTGCCTAATTTTGACAATTTATCCATCACATCCTGTTCAATGGCTTAGTAAACATTTCTTGGATTGTTTGGGACAGAAAGAGAATATGGTAGACAATCTAACAGAGGAGAAGTCTAAGAGGAAACTGGAATGCTACTTCTAACACTTGGAACGATTTACTCTAGACAAGCAGAAATAGAAAAGGTGTGTGGACAGTAAGTGGGATTATGCATGTCAAGTAAGTCATGGATTTAATCATAGGAAAGTATTTAAAAAAGTGAGTGGTTTGTCAGTTGAGCATAAATGGAAATATTGCAACCACACTTCTGTATGTTAGGATTTGGTCAGCTAAAATGAGTTTCTTGTTTTCAGAAACTTTTGCTCTTATCCAACTTCCCAACAAAGAACAATCTAAAAGATGAGAACTCTTTTATAATTAGACAAAGGCAAAAGTTTCTGAAAACAAGAAACTCATTTTAGCTGACCAAATCCTAACATACAGAAGTGTGGTTGCAATATCTTTCAGATGTTCAACTTGCAATATTTCTACAAGATGAGGAAAATCACTGGCTTTGGGAATGTGAACTATTTCCTGGTATTGTAATTAATATGTAGGTCGTCTTCTATGTGCTGTGCCCTTTTAGGATGTGGGCGATCATAGCTCTCCACAACTTCCTATCCCCTGTAACCCTTGGTAATGTTTGTCTTTTTGCTATCCCTCCCACTCTTGTTCCACCATGCATTCACACAAGCTAGTTAAGTAGATGACATTAAGTGGATAACAACTATAAATGCAGAAAGTGTAATTGGCAAAAGACAAATTCAAATCCTTAGCCTTTGCATTTTTTCATGAATGTTCTTTAGAAAACATGAATTCATCTCTTCTCCTTCCAGCTATGGGTTAAATAGTAAAGTAGACTAGACTCTCTAGCCTTAGATGACCATGAGATTAAGAGAATGAAAATTACAAACCAAGGAGAAGTCAATGCCAAGAATGATAAAAAGAAATGTGGAGTGCCATGATCATCTATATCCTGAAGAGATATGTCATCGTAAGAAAAGGTATTGTTACTATTCCAGTTCTTGTGATGACAGTTTCTGAGCATCATTCAAAACAGACAAACAACAACAAATGCATATTATTAAATTGGTGCTATGACAGTTTCTGGGTACCATTCATAAATAACATTTAATAATATAACTGTTTCTATATATCACATGCAGCTTCGGTAGAGAGAAGATGAAAGAGGACTTATGGATGATCAGAAGAAGGTTTGGATTCATTTTGTGTTTCTATCATTTTTAGTTGTGCATAAATTATAAACCAAAATTATTATAATTGATTCTGCAACTGACTTTTATAAACTTTGTCTGTTGCAGTTCTAAATGATGCACATTAATTTGATATTGCGGAAAGTGTTTCCAAGACACTTTTATGCACTTTTACACCACTTGGGTATTGCAGATTATAAATATTCTTATGGTACTTGTCTCATTGCTGAAATAGTTGTTATATTCCCTCTTGGAACCAATGGTTAATGTCTGAGTCAAGGTAAATGAATAGATATCTCGTTAAAACCTTGGTGTATAGAGCGCTTAAAGTGTGTTCCCCTATTAGATTGGACCGTGAATTTGGGAACATTAGGGAGATTTTCCTTAGTAACGTCTATCCGGTGGCCCTTATTGACTACATTATTATAAGTAAGAAAACTAAGGAATAAACTATTTATAAATTTTGTACCTCCAAACATTTGTATATATATATATATATATATATATATGTAGTATCAAAATTTATAGTATCAAAAAGAATTAAGCCATTTTCATAATTTACTAGAAAACATTTATTTATAAAGATATTTCCAGATTGAAATTCTGTTCTCATCATATTTCTGTTCAGAAGTATGATACTTTTTGACTCTAGTGTCATCAGCTATTTTCTTGGTCACATTCAAACTGAACTGCTACAGTCCCAAAGATCTCTCTCTCTCTCTTACCTATTTTTTCCTACACACCTACCGTTATCTATGTCTTTCTCTTACTTTTCCTTTGTTTTCTTCCCTGCCGACTGTTGTTTATTGTTGTGGTAGAGGGTGTGTGTCTATTAGAGTTTCACTAGGCATGTGTGCAAATGTAGTGCAACTAACATTTTACCTAGACCATTGGCTATTAATATATAAGATTATTTTTGGATAACCCAACAACTGGTTTGCTAAGCTTTTACAAATTTAAGAATTAGTTCACATGAACCAGTATGATGCCACCACTATATATATATATATATATATATATATATATATATATATATATATATATATATATATATGAGGGTTTGTACACATGGAATAAAATTCCAATAACAAAAACGCTATTCTTAAGAGTGCTCAATACCAAGTAGAGCTAATATTTATTCAAATTTATAATATATGCATGCTATAAGATCATTACAAAAGTTGCAATTTTGTTTTGACACTTCTAGTGTTTTGTAGTGATTTGCATATGTTATAAATTTGAATATATATATATATTTATTAAAGACATTTTTTTTTATGTTTAACGTTCTTTTTTATAGATACAAGTATTTAAGTAAATGTTCTGTTTATAATCAACAGTATTAAATAACACTTACCGGCCTGAATGTCCGAGAAATTTTCATAGAAAATATTCATCCTTTGACAGGATTCGAACCTGCATCCTATACAGAACTGTCATTTACGCTGACGTGCCTTAACCAACTCGGTTCATATTTTCTATGAAAATTTCTCAGACATTCAGACCGTTAAATGTTATTTAATACTGTTTATTATAAACAGAGCATTTACTTAAATACTTGTATCTATAAAAAAGAACGTTAAACATAAAAAAAAAAATGTCTTTAATAAATAAATTGTCGGACTTTGTCCATTTCTTAATATATATATATATATAATTTTGTATAATTTTATATATCAACAAACAGTATTTAGAAAAATAGTATGACAGATTAGAAAAAAAATTTTGTGATGAATTTCATTTATAAGAATTTCATCGGACTGGGCTTTGTTGACATTTCCAATATCTATACATGCACATGAAATGAGAGATGCTGGTAGTTTCAAAATTTTTGAAATAATCCCTTTTTGAAGAATATTTTTCAGTCTGACCAAATTCAACACATTGGTTGTTCATTGTGATGAAAACTAAGAACAATTTTGACATAGGGAATGCTACTTTGATTAAAAAAAAACTAATCCACTAAGATGAAAATATCTGGAAAGTGCATTGATCGCTAGTTCAACCGCAGTAAATCTGCAACCAGCCTCTTACAGTCTATCACCATTCTTGATAAATTTTCTATTGTCATAGTGTGGAATAGTGAGGGACAAAGGTGATAGAGAGGAAAAGAATAGAGATGAACTTGGCTAGATTGAAAAAATATTCTTTAAAAAGATATTATTTCAAAAATTTTGAAATTACCAGTGTCGCTCCTTTTGTGCACATGTGTAGATTTGGCAACATCAAAAAAGCCCACTACAATGAAATCCTAACAGATGAACTGTGTCACAAAACTTTTTTGATTTATCATAATATATATATATATATATATATATATATATATATATATATATATATATATATATATATATATAGAGAGAGAGAGAGAGAAAGAGAGAGACAGACAGACAGACAGACAGACAGAAACAGAGATAGATGCCTTTTTGACACAAGCACTTTGTAACTTGATAATTTAATAAAATACACATTGTCCAGTATTTGTTTTTAATTTTTTATGTTCTATCAATTTCCAAGTCAATGAGGCAAAAAAATGATGTAAATATTAACTTTTATTAAAAGTGGTTTTTAACTGACCTTTTTCTTTCATACACATGTGCATTTCAATAAAGATGTTTTAAGATATGTCTAAATGTTATTAGTACAGACTAACTCTAAAATAGGAACTGCATTACTCATTCTAAATGATAAAAACTCACCTCTAAGTCATTAGACTCCCTAGCAATGATAGAACATTCTTAAAAGACAGAACTGCCTTATGGTAAAGCCTTGAAGATACGCTCTCAGATTAAGATGTAGAAAACTTGTATTGAAAGTCATCAGATGAAGTGTTGCAATTATTACCTAAATTATTTCGGTTAGTCTCTTCATTTGTATTATTTTCAATTTTGGAAGTATAAATAAATATGAATTGGCAGATGTGACTGTAAAAGTTCTATGCTAACAGAAATCCCACTCGAAAGGAACACAATTTCAAGACATCAAGACAATCCAAAAGAATGCAATGACACAGCTGCTTGCTATCCCCAAAAAAGAATTCCAGGAATGTTTCCATCAGCAGAAACAATGCTGGATAAAGTGTGTGATGTCAGAAGGTGATTGCTTTGAAGGACATTAAATGCTGAATTGATATGTGTTGTAGTTTTCTGGTTTATGCTAACAATTTCTCTTCTCACACTTGCGGAAATCCCGTCTGGCTTTTTGCTTTCCAGTCAATTTTGATCTTCAAAAATTTAAATGCAATGTCAATCGTTATCTACTGTCTTCTTGATGACACTTCTATTGTTCTTGCTCCTCAATAATGCTTCTATTTTTTAATTCTTTCACACCCAGTAACCCCTTGTGTCTTAGTGGCTTTACTATTTTGCATGGGGTGAATTTGATTAAGAAATATGCCTAAGAAAAATGGTGATATAAGATGCAAACCAACTGCTTATGAAATATTAAACTATGAAAGCCTTCAAAACTCATAAATTCAAGATATGTCTATGTAACAAGAGAAGAAAACATGTCTTCTGTCAAATGATGTCAAATAATAACCAGAGAACTACATTGTTTGTAAGGTGGACAGCTGAGTTCATAAAAATATAATATTAGCAGAGCACAGAATAATCAGCAGTTGAGGAATAAAGACTTATCATATTTGAAATTGATAAGAAATTAATCATTAAGGCCTTCCATATTCAGTACACAAATATCACCTGTTCTTGCCATTCTATAGAGTCTGTATTTTTAAAACTGAGGAAACAGCTTATATTGTCAGGACAAATCTTTTATGCTTGTAAAAATAATAAAAAGATGGGAAAAAAAAGACAATGTTACAAAAAGATTGCTGGATGTCACATCAAGGAAACCAAGGAAGGCTGCAGACGTGCATCCTGGTAGAGAATCAGAATAAAATAATTCTGAGACAGAAGAGATTTATTAATAGAATGTCTGGTTTTCAAATAGGACCATCTTTGACTACTGCAGTCAATTTCCTACGGTAATTTGTAGAGAGTCTAAGTTCATATTAACAATTTTGACAATTAAAAGAAATGTCAAATCAATTAATTGATAATTAACACAATTCTCCCTTTGAGAAACACTAAAGTAGTTTCTTGATTTCCTTAGAAGAGGAAGTTGTTACCAAGATATTTTTATGTACTTTCACCCCACTTGGGTATTGCAGATTATATACATTTGTATGAAGCATTCCTCATTGTTGAAACAGTTGCATTCTTTTAACCAGCAACGATGGTTGGTATCTGAGTCAAAGAAAATAAGCTATGATTTTGAATTCAAGGCAGGCTTTCTTTTGCTATCAATGTAGGATGTCAAGATTTTTATCAGCATCCCCATTTTGAGATACCAAAATAAAATTAGACTGCTGACATCAGAAAAGAAGAAATTTAAAACTGGGTGAAGAATGTATTTGTGTTGATTCTGACATTTTCACATCAAGAACAAATAAAACCTGGTCTTAGAACAAGTGACCTGGATTGCTGATCATATCCAGCAGAAACAGACATGTCTCATCCTATGGTCATCATTTATGGATTATATATATATATATATATATATATACATATATATATATATATATATATATATATTTTAAATCAATTAATTTATAATATACATATATATATATATATATATATTATAAATTAATTGATTTAAAATATGTTTTTTTTCTACACAGTTCTAACCATGTTTCAAAAATGGAAGCTAAAAACCTTGAATTTAATTTTGTAATTATATATATATATATAGGTTGATAAATAGATAGAAAGATTGATAGATAGGAATATAATTCAATAAGTTTGTAACCTAATGGTGAAAAATGAATTTATTTATTTCTATCTCATTATCAGCACTCTAATACAGCTATGAATATTAATGACAAAGATCAAAACTTATACAGGGAAAATTTTAGATCAAAATAACTGTGTTTGAGCCTTTTATATTATATATATATATATATATATATATATATTTAAACATATATTGTTAAATATAACAGAAAATGAATGTGTATTATGTATGATCATGGACCGTTATATACTTCGTACAGTTGCTTTAATTTAGGTTGAAAATTGATGTGACCTTGAAAAGGTTACTGAATGAGGAATAACAAAAATAGAGGTTGAAAATGAAATGGTAATCTTTATAACATCAACAAAATGCAATACTCACCAGCGGCGTGAAGTAGGTAAACCACTGCTAGTGATGGAATACTTAGAAGGCATATTACCCCTACTTACAATAGTGTCCAGTGTATTTATGAGGATTGGAACATACCCATTAGTGTTCATAGGTATGCTATATAACAAAAATAAAGGCAAAAATAGTCCAACATTTTTATACTTTTTTATTATGCTGTTCCTCGATCTAAGCTTTCAGCTCACATGAGCCTTCATCAGAGGTGGTTATACAGACAGTTAAACAAAGATATTCACTATCAAAGATGATATTCTGTTATGTTGACATAGAACATTGTGATGCGACAATAATGGTCTCGGAATAGCAGACGCAGGTCGTAAATTGATGTGGTTCTATGACGTCGTACCACATGAGAGACCGAAATATTAACAACAGAACCAGATGCAATGTAATGTGTTGTGACTAGTTTGAAATATAATTTAATTGAGTGTGGGTTGCTTTGTTTTAATGTAGATGGCCTCCAATATCTGAAGGTTCTTTTTACTGTGTGTATGTGTGAGTATTGTTGCGTTATCAACTAATATCTGTCTAATATTATGGACATGGCTATGTTTTTCTAAGAAAAAATATATATCTTGATGCCAGATAAAGTGTGCAGCTTTTGAAGGCGACTACTTTGAAGGAGATTAAATGTGGAATTGATGGGTATTGTAGTTTTCTTTTTATAGTACCAGTTCCAATACTTTTTGATCAGACTTCATATATATATAAGAAACAAAAATGTATGTGTGTGTATGTGTGCATGTAAGAAACAAAAATATATCTGTGTGTGTGTGTGTATGTAAGTAAAAAAATATATATGTGTGTATGTGTGTATGTAAGGAAGAAAAATATATTTGTGTGTGTATGTGTGTATGTAAGGAAGAAAAATATATGTGTGTATGTAAGGAAAAAATATATGTGTGTGTATGTGTGTATGTAAGGAAGAAAAATATATGTGTGTGTATGTGTATATGCAAGGAAGAAAAATATATATGTGTGTATGTAAGGAAGAAAAATATATATGTGTGTGTATGTGTATCCAAGGAAGAAAAATATATATGTGTGTATGTAAGGAAGAAAAATATGTGTATGTGTGTATGTAAGGAGCAAAAATATATATGTGTATATGTATGTATGTATGTATGTATGTATGTGTGATAAAACTATAATAAAATAAAAATAATGAATAAAATATAAGAAACTACATTCAATAAAATATCCTCACATGTGGAAATGTGGTTTTGAATATTTTTATTAACTAGAAATAAAAACAAATATATAAAACTAGCAGTAGAGCCCGGCATTGCCCGGGGATGTAACAGTAAGAGATAGATCAAGTATCGACCATCATAAAGACTGAAAAATAAAATTGACAAAGATTATTGTTTAAGGTTGATGGACACGCATGTCTTAATTAGTTTTTTTTTTTGTTTTGTTTTGTTTTTTGGGGTTTTTTTTACAATTTGGTCAAACCCAAACTCAAGCAAAAACATTGTTTTCAATCGTTATGAGTCTACCGATTGAATAGAATTTTATTATAAACAATTATCTTGCAAATGAAATTTTTAAAGCACTCTGAATGTAAAAATAAAGAAAAAAGTGTGTAAGACAATAAGAAACACTACCTGCCAAAAAAAAGTGAAGTTTTGTTGAAATCGGTTGAAAAATGTAGGAAATCTGATCCCATATGTAAATGAACACACACACACAAACAACCTGGGTTTTATAAGTATAACTCGATATGAGTTGTCCCCCTTTCATTCTCGTGATGACTCTTAATCGTGTTTTCAAATTGATTTTGTGCAAAAACAATTGTGTTTTTCCAATTTTTGGCGCTGTCAGAACCACTGCAAGGTAATTTTATGTAGTCCTATGAAGTTTTGTTGAAATCGGTTGAAAAATGTAGGAAATCCGATCCAGTATATAAACATAGAGACACACACACACACAATCTGCATTTTATAATAAGTAAGATCTAACAAGTTTTTCCAAAATTCATGTTACGAGGCTAAAGAAACTGTTACTGTAAATCAACGGCTAATATAAAATTCTTAAACTAAAAAGTTCTTTAATGGAACTGCCAATACAATATCAGTTTTAGTTCATCATTTCATCTTCTATCAAATATAAGCTTAATGTTGGATCTAACTAACACCTTTATCCACTGTGCCATGTGTCCTTGGGGATAAAAGTATGAGTTACATCCAGTGACAGGACCCAAAGAGTGTGGGTTCAATACCCGGTTAAGGCAGTGGAGAACTTTCAGAGGGGAATTAACAGGAGATAACTGACATCTATTAGATATGGCACATGGAGCTAGAACAGTCTACCCCAGTGAGCAAAATAAAGGGTTCAGTTTGACATTCCAACCACCTGAAGAAGGCCGGAGCATACAATGGCCAAAATGTGATAAACATGGAGACAAAGATGAGGACAATAGTCCGAATAATGTAAATAGGATTTATGCATTAGTGTAAATTAAACATAAAATGTCTCAGCTGGAATTTGAACTTTGCATATGCTGATTCCATTTTATGTGCTTTTAAGCAAGAGATGACACAATCCAAAAGAAATAAACACTCTTTTGCAATGACATTTTAAATTCTGATAATTTCAAAGCAGATCATCAATTAACCTGCTGGTCACAGATTGCAGATCAAATGATTACCACTTCTCAGCCTTCATCTTTCCATTAAAAATTTATTCATCATCATTGCATTTATTACTCACCATGTCTTTTGTATGTTTTTTAAATTTTTGATCTGCTTGTCGGCCATGTTAATAAGAGATTGCAGATTATTGAATAAATGTCCATTATCAAAGTAATAAATAAAACATTTTTACTTGTCTCTTTTTATGCTAATCTTTTATTTAACATTGCATAACGAAATATTGACCAAGTCATATCATTACCAATCATTAATACATTATCAGGTCTTATAAAAATACTATTATTATATCATACTATTTGGTTATATGAAGACATTATCAGATTATCTAAAAATGTTATTGAGACATTAGGTTTATAAGTCAAAAAAAAAAATTCATACACATATGTCCCCAACGACACATGGCCCAGTGGATAAAGATGTTGGTTAGATCCAGTGACTGGACTGAAAGATTTGTGAGTTCAATACCAAGCTACAGCATTGTTGAGTTAAAGGGAAATAACTGAGACATCTGGAAGAGTGGAACTGGAACAAACTAGATGAAATAAATGGTTTGGTTTGAAATTCCAATCACCTGAAGAAGGCCAGAGTGTACAACAGTCGAAATATTGTGAATGAAGATAAGGATAACAGTGTAAATAATGCAAATGTCACTGATAAATTAGAAAAATTATTTCATGCCATAACTCAATGATTAAGGCCTTGTTTTTTCAAGAATTACACTCCTTACAATAAATTTTGATATTTTAATTATTTCATCTCAAGCAAGGCAATAAAGCCACTAAGACACAAGGGAGGGTAACTGAGTATGAGAGAATTTGAGAAACAAAACATTATTAATGAGCGAGAACAATAAAAGTACAGGAATTATGAAAACAGAAGATTACAATTGACATTGCCTTTAAATTAAGATGAAATTTAGAAAAAAAAAATTTAGCCCCTCACAAAAGAAATGTTCTTCAATATTTTATAAGTTTAGAATTCCTAAGAGAAATAGTTTTCTTATTGGATCCTATTTAAAAACCAGTAGAAATCAGGCTTCTAAAACAGGCACTAGTTACTTAATCAGATTTATTGTATATTTGCTTCTTTTAGGGATTTGCCTAATCGAGCAGGGAAGGTTTTTCTCTCTATTACTGGCCCTGAGATAGCTTATGAGGTGTATACCAGTGACGTATGCTTTTTCCACATTGACTACCAAAGGAGACAGTTTGGCAGCCTGTAAAGGCTTTGGCCTTGTATAATTGATAAATTTTTCTGTGCTTTTTCTACAGTTTCTTTCATTGAAGTGGAGGGGGGACTTCCTGAGAGATCTTGTTTGTCTTTGTGTCACTGTCCAAAGCCTGTTTCAGACTGATAGCGAATGAATCCATGGCTCTGATGATATTTCATGTAAGTCAAAAGCTTGGATCAATGAAAAACACAAAGAAATATCCAAACATTGGACAGTTTTTCTCTTTATTTTCTCCTGAAATTAAAGCCAACATACAAATCTTGGAGTGGCTCCTGATAAAACATAATACATATTCACTCTCTGTTATATTTAACAACATATTTCTGAATATATATATATATATATATAATGTATATCCGCACATACACCATTGATAAGTATATAAAAAGGAAAAAATTGAAAAATAGAACAGTAAATTGCTGATACCCTCAAAGTGGATGGATGGGTCTGCCTAAGAAACTGGATGCTGAAGGTAACATCAATCAGTTAAGTGATAAACTTTTACTCGTATTAATTCTATTAATGCTTTATCTTTTTATATTAAGCACTTCATTGCAAAGAATGCTTGTCTTAAATGTCTTTTCTCTCAGTATCCCAATGACTTCCAGCATTTTTGGCCTCATACTGTCTTTGACATTGCTATATATATATATATGTAGTGATGTATGTGAAAGATAGAAATTATTACCACCAGCACTCACTGTGTGCTATTTCATATATTCGTAAAAACACTACGCTAGACTTAGTTGTTTCTTTCTGTGAAATGAAGATAGCTCAGTGGTAGAAACTCTGACTGATCGGTTGGGTTTCGATCCCAGCTTAAAGTATTAGGATATCTAGTTGCACTGAGGAGCTGAGATACAGTGAAACAGTACTGTCTGCAAATGACATATATATATATATATATATATATATATATATATATTACTTAATAACATCTATAACAATCAAGATGAGGACAATAGTTCAAAATAATTAAGGCATATTGACAATTCCTCATTCCCCAAAAATGAAATATGAAATCACATATGATATCAATGAAATTTGATACCATGAAATATGGCATTGCAATGAATTGATTCCTCCTGGAAAGATGATGAAGCAGCAGTTTTATCTGGAGGAGGTGAAAAGTTTACTTGAGAGTGTGTATTAAATAATATGCAACAGCTTTTATTGGATTGTTCACCATCACACTACCCCCCGACCTAGATGACTTTGATTGTCCAACAATTACTGACCAAACAACATGGCGACTGTCCCTCATTTAGCCTATTCACTTGACATTACTCCATGCAATGTTTTTGTTCTTTTTTATGAATAATAACACGAACGGGAGATGTTTTTCTTGATGGAAATGATATGACATGAAATTTCTGGCGATATTGGATAAAATCCACATTGCAGAAATGTTTCTTGTAGTGGAAAAAACATTCAGACAAGTTCATTGAGTCAAAAGGAGAATATTCTGGTTGGTTGGTTGATTTTGTTTTGCGGCATATCAACCTCGAATCGTTATTTAATGCCAAAATCTAAATATTTTGTATGTAATTTTATGCTTTCAAGTACAGATATTTTGTACATAATTTTATACTTTTAGGGCAAAGGTATTTTTTTTAGATATATATTTTGTAGATCATAAAATATATTGTCAATAAGTTTACAATAAAAATGTATTCTTATGTCTAGTTTTGCATTGATTGTCATCTTGCTCATGTTATTATAATTATTGTTGATTTTTATTTGGGGGTTCACTATGTTCCCATAGCTGGGACCCTAACAGGTGCTACCACTCTGAGAATATTTAGGAGGAGACAAGAGTTATCAAACTCTAATAACATGTTTTTTAAAAAATAATTATAGTTATTTTTGGATGTCCTTTTGTATATATGTGTATCTGGTCATGTGTGATTATGTGTGTGTGTGTATATATATATATATATATATATATATATATATATATATATATATATATATATATATATATATATATATGTATGTAATATATATATATATATAAATAATATATATATATGTAGACTATATATATATAAACAAAATATATATATGTAGACTATATATATAGACAATATATATATATATATATATACATATATATGTAGACTATATATATAGACAATATATATATATATAGACACTATATATATAGAGAGACAATATATGTATATATATATATATAGACAATATATATAGACACTATATATAGAGAGAGACAATATATATATATATATATATATATATATATATAGACAATATATATAGACTATATATATAGACAATATATATATAGAGACAATATATATATATATATATATATATATATATATATATATATATATATATATATATGAAAAAAATACAGAAAAAAACAAAATTCTGAATATGCATTATTAATGTTAAAATAAAGTCGACGTCGGACGTTTGGGTCTATTTAAGACCATCTTCATGGACATTTTCATTTAAAACATAATTAACATTATAACTTATAACAATTTAACACAAAAGACGATGGACATAAGAGCCCAACTAATTCAGACAGATAACTGAAATTTTATACAGATCAGCGTTCTGTTTAAATATGATCACGTAGTCGCCACGTGGGCGATGTTGTTAAGACATATTCAAGATGATTTCCAAAATTAAAAAAATTAAAAATATCAAAAAGTCGAATGAAAATTTTTTAAACAATTAAAGAAATCTCTTCCGTTGACGTTGGAATACGTAGTGATCAATTGGTTCTTATATCTTCAACAAGCTTGAAAGTCTTTCCCGTTACAATGCAAATCCAAAAGTGATTTTAAAAAACGATGGAACAGTTCTAAAAAACAGTTCGATAAAAAATTCCATTCTTTACTTGATCAATAGATTCCCTCGTCCAAGCTTGAAATCTTCCACGTTATAAAAGTAAATTCAGGTTTGTATATTTTCATTAGACAGTATGTAAGCAAATATATGGATATAAATCCGACAGTATGAAAGAAAAATACAGAAAAAAAAAACAAAATTCTGAATATTTTATTAATGTTAAAATAAAAAATCATCTTCGTTTACGGTCTATTTAAGGCCATCTTCATGGACATTTTCATTTAAACATAATTAACATTATAACTTTAACAATTTAAACAAAAGACGATGGACATATTTTTAATTTTTTTAATTTTTGAAATCATCTTGAATACGTCTTAACAACATCGCCCACGTGTTAAATTGTTATCATATTTAAACAGAACGTTGATCTGTATAAAATTTCAGTTATCTGTCTGAATTATGGTCTCTTATGTCCATCGTCTTTTGTGTTAAATTGTTATAAGTTATAATGTTAATTATGCATAAATGAAAATTTTTTTTTTTTTTGGTCTTAAATATATAACGTTTATATATATATATATATATTTTAACATTATATAATATATATATAGAGAATATTTTTTTTTTTTTTATATATATATAGACATATATATATATATATATATATATATATATATATATATATATATATATATAGATATATATATATATATATATATATATATATATATATAATATATATATATATATATATATATATATAGACATATATATATATATATATATATATATATATATATATATATATATATATATATATATATATATATATATATATATATATATATATATATATATAGACAACATATATATATATATATAGACAATATATTTATGTATCCACCCTGACTGCTTAAAAGTACTCGTTCAGCAAGGCAGGAGGCAGGTACTCACCAAGTTCATCAGTGGCCAAACAAACTGATGCGAGATTCAACAAAAGCCCTACCGACTCCCCCATCTTCCACGTTGCTTCCCTCGTTCACAAAGAGACACATTCATTATACTTGCAATACAGACAATTTTATTTTAACATATCTCCTTTTATGTTTCACCAGCAGTACTTTGTTGTTTTAGTTGGATCTTTTGTAATCATATGCGATATATATATATATATATATATATATATATATATATATATATATAGAGAGAGAGAGAGAGAGAGAGAGAGAGATTGAGACATGCTTCATTGAATAATTTATACAAATTTTGTTGACATATTTTTAATTAGATCCTTTCATATTCACGGACAAGCTTTTTTGGTGTCATTATTAAAGGAAGAGAGAAAATCGTCGGGTCGATACTTATATATGTATATGTTGGTACATATTATCAATACAGTATTTTCTCTCTTCCTAATGACACCAAAAAAGCTTGTTCGTGAATATGAAAAGATTCAATTAAAACTAAGTAGGCAAAACTTGTGTAAATTTTTCAATGAAATATGTCTCAATGAAAGCATGCTGCCAATATATATATATATATATATATATATATTATAATTTTATCATATAGACAAAACCATTTTACTCACTACAAAGATGCAATTTGGTTTCAGTGCTTTTCAACTGCACTTCGACGGGTGAAAATCGAAAATGGTTATGAAAAATCCTGCTTCTCTTCATAACCATTTTCAATTCTCACCAGCTGAAGTGCAAATGAAATGCACTGAAATGAAGTTGCATCTTTTTAGTGAGTAAAATGGTTGAGTCTATATGATAAAATTATAATAAATAAATAATTATCGCTTTACTATTGGTATTGAGCCCTCTTTTGTATTAATGCTGTGAATGTTGCAATTTATATATTACTTTCATTCTCATCACATCGGATATATATATATATATATATATATATATATATATATATATATTCGATGACAAAATTATTTGTACACCCATTAATTTTTATCCATTTTTCAGAATCCAATTCCCGTATGACGCCAGCTTAATAAGCATAAAAAAGGAATATAAAACTCAGAACAATAGGGTAAATACAACAAATTTGACAGACGAATTATGCAAAATAGAAAAAGACAAAATTATTCGTACAGTACAAAATATCATTTTAAATTGATTGATTCGTGTAAGTAGAAGTAATTTACATAATTATTTTATCGGTGAAGCCTTCTAGACTATTTATTCAATGGAATATTTGTGATAATTCCAGCAAATATTACCGTTGTTATTCTTACAACATGATGAGGAAGACAAATAAGCGTAGAGTTGACTTGAGACAGAGAATTATTAACTTCCACAAATCAGGAAATAGTTATAGCACTATTTCAAACCAGTTAGCTATCCCTAGATCTACGGTAGAGTTTAAACAGTTTGGCCCAACAGAGAATTTACCTGGGCGTGGAAGAAAATCTAAACTGTCACCGAGAACTGCACGAAAACTGTGTCGCGAGGCTAATATAAACCCAAGAGTTGTTTTGAAAGACATCGCCAAAAGTTTGAATACAATGGGTATCAGCATAAGTACTCGCACAATACAACGTTGCTTAAATAGAAATGGGTCAAATGGAAACCATTCAAGATGAACCCTTCTTCACAAACCATTTTACATTGTTGCTTAGTTTCATTTTGCCAAAACGTTCTTGGACAATGTAAATTGCTTTTGGGAACAAGTATTATGGAGTGATGAAACAAAAATTGAGCTTTTTGGACATAATGATGTACAGAAGATTTGGCGCAAGAAAGGGGAGTCTTTCCTCTCAAATAACACAGTAACAACATTAAAACATAGAGGCGGTTCGATGATTATTTGGGGTTGCTTTCGCTTAAGGGGCACTGGACAATTAATTGCAATAAGAAGAATAATGAAATTTGCAGACTATATCAAAATTCTGGATGAAAATCTACAACTATCTGCACAAAATCTTCATCTAGGTCGGTGATTTATTTTCCAGCAAGATAATGATCCCAAACATATGTCTAAATCAGTGACTGCGTGGCTTTAGAAAAAGATTACAATTCTGCCATGGCCTTCAATAAGTCCTAACTTGAATCCTATTGAAAATCTATGGCAAGAAGTGAAAGTTCGAAGAAATCGTTGGTCACAAAAAAAACCTTCAGGAAGTAGAACGTGTAAGCATTGAAGAATGGAAGAAAATCCTAGAAAAAAAAAAAACTCGTTCAAATTTCATCAAAGACTTTAAAAAAAGATTGCAGCAAGTCATAAAGATGAGAAGACATGCTATTGACTATTCATATTATGGAAATTGTTCATTTTTTAAATTTTTCATACTGTATGAATAATTTTGTTTTTTCCATATATATATATATATATATATATATATATATATATATATATATATACATATAAGGATGGTCCTAGTTGTAACCTGAGTTTCATGCTCATGTAATAACTTGAATGTCTGAAGAGAGAGTGCACGTCAACCACGGATTATGACTAGGGCCATACTTTCATATGAATTAATGTTGTCAAGCGTTTTTTATTCTGTCTTAGTCATCTAGGCATTGAGCACTTTACTGAGTAGGGAGGTGTTTACCTTTAGATCTTTTTCTTCTTTCTTTTTTTCTTATTGCAGTTTTTTTTTTATCTTTTTAAGGTGATTTAGATCTTTTGGTAAGTTCTCCATTATGCGTTCACCAATTTTCATTTTTTATATATATCATTATATTTTTTTTTATATATATATATATATATATATATATATTTATATATATATATATATATATATATATATATATATATATATATATACCTCCTTCCTTCTCCCTTTTTCTGACCCATTGTAATTTTTTATTGCCCCTTAAGCAGAGGAATATTTTCTCCACAAGTCTAAGAACAACTTGGATTACTAACACAAAAAAGGCAATGTTTAAACATAAGGAAAAAATTAATTTTTTAAAATAATATGTGGAAATAACTATTCTTCACCTGATGATGGTAACAAGACCCGAAACACGTTGAGGAAAAAATATGGAAAATAAAGAATATATATTTAAAAAAAAACACAAAAATGTTCGTGGCCTCTCTTTTCTTTTTAATATATATATATATATATATATATATATATTCCACTCCCCGTAAAATTTAATCTAAAAGAAAGCTCAATACAGAGTAGAGCTAAATGGTAAACAAGTGTTGAGTGAATGATTATAATAAAAAATAATTGTTCACTCACGAGTAGTTTACTGTTGCCTGAGGAGACACATTTGTAGCGTTGAAACACAATTGTAATTGTGTAGTGATTTTTAACATGTTTTTGTTTTAATATCCTAAATTATATATATATATATATATATATATATAAATATAAAAGTGAACATAAAAGTCAACACTTAGAGGTGACAGTCTGTTTCATGCTATATGCAATCGTCAGGTCACATGTGACCTGACGATTGCATATAGCATTTATATTTACACATGCTCTATCTCTGATATTGAGCACTTATCCCATAAATATAGCACACCTTAAGACTATATTTCTTTATATATATATATATATATATATATATATATATATAAATGTAACTAGTTAAAAAGCCAACCACTTTGTCAACAGTTTTCATGACAAAGCCTCCAAAGCTAGTAGTTATAGTGTCCATTAATGGCCTAGGATTTGAATATAAATGATTCTAGCAATAATAGTAAATCTTCTATTATATGTCGCGTGTGCTTTCAGGATATAGCTCTTTACAACGTTCTATCTTTTGTGGCTTTATGCAACGTTTTATCTCTTTACTATTCTACCCAGTCCCTGTTCTGCCATTTTTGTTTCATTCTACCTCTCTTGGATTCAATATCTCAAATTTTAAAGCCAACTCCCGTTATGTTTTCTAGAAATTTGAGCTCATTTTTTTCTCATTCTATGTACAAGTGTCCCTTTTGTGCCCAATTTATATAAAACTTCTTCATTAATCAAATATTCCATCCATGGTATTCTCAGCATCCTTCTGTAGCGTCATATGTCTGTTGACTCAAGTTTTCTCTTCATCTGTGAGGAAACTGTTCAGCATTCATTTTCATATGGGAGGATTTGATATTTTACATATTACACTGTTGTATCTGAGTAGGAGAATTGATATTACATAAGCAGTTCAGGACTCTTTTCTTTCTTTCTAATACAATTTTCCTGTTTCTTGATACATTGTTTAGCTTTAGGAAGGCATCTTTTTGCTATTCCAATGCAGTTTCTGGGCCAAATTTTCTGTGTTATATTTATCTTTTGATGAAATTGAATGATAATCTGATTTCTTTTTCTTGTTTGTTGACAAAAATAAATCAACACTAAATTGCCAATAAATAATTTTTTTCTTCAGATTTAATTCACTTAATTTCTTCTTTTTCTTCTTCTTTGTTTAATTCACTTAATTTCTTTTTCTTCTTCTTCTTCTTCTTTGTTTAATTCAATTACAGAAATGTTTTCTTTTAATTTTTTTTAAATCCATTATCAAGAAAACACAAATCTAATAATTTTTCCAATAATTTGATTTTATCAATTTTTGCTCAGATGATGGAATATAAAATAAAACATTTCAACACAGCTATGCTGATTCTATCTACTTCCATCAACACATTTGAAGATGTAAGTTATCTCTATAAAACAGGTTAATGATAGAATATTCATAAACTAGACTGCTCCACAAGTGACAGCTTTATCAATTCGAACACACTTTAACTTCTTGTCAATTAGAATCATTTGAAGGAATTTTTAATAATAAACAACAAAAATTGCTTGAAGTAAAGATTGTCATCTGTCTATATTCTGAGGTATTGTAACTATTTACACTATTTACATTGTTCGGACTGTTGTCCTCATCTGTATTGTCATATTCACCTTCAACATCTGTCTCTATTTCTGAGATGAGGTATTGTAACTATTTACACTATTTACATTGTTTGGACTGTTGTCCTCATCTTTATTGTCATATTCCTAACATTTCAACCATTTTACACTCCGTCCTTCTTCAGGTGATGTTTCTTGGAATTTTGAACTGAACCCTTTATTAAGTCCACAGGGGTAGGTTGTTCTAATTCCACCTGCTATGTCTTTGGATATCTCAGTTTCAGTTAATTCTCCTTGGTACTCGACTCTCCACAGGGAACACAAACCTGGACAGCTGAGTTATGAAGGGGAATTAACTGAAACTGAGACATCCAAAAGAGGCATGGCATGTGGAACTAGAAAAATCTACCCCAGTGGACTAAATAAAGGATTTGGTTTGAAATTCTAAAAAAATATCACCTGAAGAAGGCTGGAGTATATAACGGCCAAAATATTGTGAATATGCCAATAAAGATGAAGACAACAGTTCAAACAACATAAATAGTGTAAATACCTAATCTCAGAAATATAGAGAAATTCTGAAGAAGGCCAGAGTGTACAACGGCTGAAACCTTGTGAATATAGCAATAAAAATGAGGACAACTGTCTGAACAATGTAAATAGTGTAAAGATTTTCAGTTTAAGAAATAAATATATAATCTGCAAAAGTTCTAATAAAAAGAATTGTAAAGAGAACAGGACTTAGCTGAAATGTTTCATAAATCAAGCATCCAAAGACAATATTAAAAATTAGATAACAAATAATTACAATAATTAAATACATTAAAATTAAAAGTTAGATATCAAATAATTAAAATGATTAAAAATTTAGATATAAAATAATTAAATAAATTAAAATAATTAAAAATTAGATATCAAATAATTAAAATACTAAAATAAATTAAAATAATTAAAAATTAGATATCAAATAATTAAAATAATTAAAAATTAGATATCAAATAATTAAAATAATTAAATTAAAATAATTAAAAATTAGATATCAAATAATTAAAATAATTAAATAAATTAAAATAATTAAGAGTTAGATATCAACTAATTAAATAAAGAAAAGGTGGAAAAGAGATTGAATACTGTGAAAATCAACATATAGTACAATCAGAATTATTCTATTTTTATGAAGTATTTATAGGAAGAGAGATTCTCAGTATTTAAATTCAGACGAATATCCTCATCCTTGTTGTTATTATTACAACATTTCAACCATGTTACCATAGGTCCTTCTTCAGATTGTTAGTTCAATCCCAAGTGTGAATAATACAGATTTAGACTCATTGGAAACAGGTGTGCAATAACTGAGCAGGACTAACTAAGATTGATGAATTGATTGATTTGTTTTTGATGACTTATCAACCCTTTGCAGGTTATTTAAAGCTAGAAAATATTTTTAGATTGTAAGAATTTTTTGGGAAATAATAATGATTTATTGATACAAATTCTACTAATTAACTCATAGCTAGGAGCAGATGAGGTGGATCCAGACATTTCCCAAGGGTATTTGTGTGTAAGTGACTATAACGAACCTGACTGGAATTGGAACTCTCTTCTCCAATTTCCAATTCCAAACTGTTATCCATTATGCCAGCTGCACATCCAAAATTATAGTACCTGGTATTCCCAAACAGTCACCCATCTAGGTACTGGCCAGGATTGGCATTGCTTAACTTCACTGATTATACAAGAATCAGTATTTCAACACGATATGGCTGTATGTCTTATTAAATAAGAACAAAACAAGATATCCCTAGACATGCACTGTGGAATGAGAATAATCTTTGCTGTAGATTAAATAGATTCTCTGAAAGTGAATAGGATTGACACAAACCTGAAGAAGGCCAGATAGCACAACAGTTGAAACATTGTGGTAATAACAACAAAGATGAAGATATTAGTCAAAATGTAAATAAATTATTAAATTCATTAAAAAAAATATATTAAAAAATATTAAAAAATATAATAAACAGAATAAAATAAAATGGGAAATAAAAATTTTTGAAAATAAAATAAAATATTGTATTTATTATATATTTATATATATATATATATATATATATATATATATATATATATATATATATATATAAAAAAATCAAATTTAGTCAATGAAGGTTAATAGAAATATTGTGATAGCATATAGAAATATAAATAAAATTGACTGAAGAGCTTGAATTTATACGGACTTCTCATTATCTTGAATTTCCAAGAACTTCAAGGAAAATAATATTACTTGCCAAAATCTAACACACATACACTTCTATAAAAATACAACCATTATCAATGCTGTCTAACATGTCAGCTGCAAGGCAATTTTGTGCAGCTTGTAATGAAAGCTGTCTGAAAATTATGTCAAAAAACCCCTAAAAGAGCAAAAAGCTTTGATTGATGAACATTTCCAAGATAGTTGAGAACAGAAACAATTCAATATCAACTAGAAATTAAAAAAAAAAAACCATTCCTATCTCAATTAAAGGCTGAGCACTTCATCAGTCAAGAGTGGCATAGATAGTGTGTGTGTGTGTGTGTGTGTGTGTGCGCACTACCCAAAGCAGCCCTTGAGTTTGCCACTGTCCCCTGGCTCCCACAAAATATACATATTGCACAGTTACTCACTCTTAAAGTTAAAGAAAACTAGTTTGTGTGCCATTAAAATATTACTTTCACTTATTCAAATATTAGTATGCTTTAAATACACACCAAACATGTTTAAACTTTATCAGTAAAAAGCAAAAATGACAGATAAGGAAAAATGTGTAAAAAAAATTTGGACCATCTTTATTTGTGAAATGAAAATAACAACTTTCTACAAAGTAACTTTTCATGATTTTTTTGTTGGCAAATTCCTCAATGATATTATCAAAAACTATTTCATCTGTTAATTGTCACTCTTTAGACAGTAGACAGGCCAATATATATGTTATAGTTTAAGTTACTCAAAATCAAAAAGATTCTTCAACTCTGAGTAATGTCCCTGAAATTAATACCACTTTTATTTCAATGCAGCCTATACAGGCTTATAGCCTACAGCAGATACAAAAGTGCCAATCACCCCATAGCTACGTCACTGACTATAATACTAATAAAGACTTCATATTCTTGTGTTTTTATTCATATTACATTGTTTTTTTTTGTGACAATTAGGCTGAGCAGGTTGAAGCAAAAAATTTCAGAGAGAACCTACAGAAAAATTAAATTCAGTATCAATTTTAATTTATTTGTAACTAGCAGTAGAGTCTGGTGTTGCCCAGGGATGTAACAGTAAGAGATAGATCAAGTATCGACCATCATAAAGACTGAAAAATAAAATTGACAAAGATTATTGTTTAAGGTTGACGGACACGCATGTCTTAATTAGTTTTTTTTTGTTTTGTTTTTTTGGGTTTTTTTTACGAATTGGTCAAACCCAAACTCAAGCAAAAACATTGTTTTCAATTGTTATGAGTCTACCGATTGAATAGAATTTTATTATAAACAATTGTCTTGTAAATGGAATTTTTAAAGCATTCTGAATGTAAAAATAAAGTAAAAAGTGTGTAAGACAATAAGAAACACTACCTGCCAAAAAAAAGTGAAGTTTTGTTGAAATCGGTTGAAAAATGTAGGAAATCTGATCCCATATATAAATGAACACACACACACACAAACAACCTGGGTTTTATAATAAGTATAACTAGATATGAGTTGTCCCCCTTTCATTCTTGCGATGACTCTTAATCATATTTTCATATTGATTTTGTGCAAAAACAATTGTGTTTTTCCAATTTTTGGCGCTGTCAGAACCACTGCAAGGTAATTTTATGTAGTCCTGTGAAGTTTTGTTGAAATCAGTTGAAAAATGTAGGAAATCCGATCCAATATATAAACGAACAGACACACACACACACACACACACACACACACACACACACACACACACACACACACACACACACACACAATCTGCATTTTATAATAAGTAAGATGATATAAATCACAGTTTGTAACAAAGCTAAAATAAGTCAAAAAGCAAAATTGCAGCCGTCTGTTGCTAGTTTTACTAAACTGCTTCCAAAAAAGATCAAAATAATCCGTTTTAAGTTTGGATATAGTGTAATGTTTTAAAATAGCTACAAATGTTGCGTGTGCAGATCTTTATTGATTCCATACTTTTGTAACCTTATTAAAGATTTAAAATTTTAAACAAACTTATTTCTTAAAATGTTAAAAAATGTTCCATTTTTAGTGTGTAAATAAAGGAAAAAATAATGTTCTGTTTTTCTTGATCAAATAACTTTAAGTATTTAATCAAATAAATAATCCAGGGAATTTCAAAATTTCTCACCCAAAAGACGACACAAAAAAGAACACAAATATAGGCACTCTTGTGCAGAATGAACCCACTAAACAGTAGTAATGGTCAACAAGCTGAACATGATAAGTGCATGTACATATATATATATATATATATATATATATATATATATATATATATATATATTTTCTGAACATGAGACCCAGGTTCAAATCTCACTGTTAGACTTTCTGATGTTATTGGTCAGGAGGGGGCAATCCCAGCGTGTGGCACATTTGGAAAGTGCCTGAAAACCATACCACGGGTTGACCCAAGCCTTGTGAGTGAAATTGGGTAGATAGAACCTTTGCGGGCTGTCGATCGCTGTGCTAGCGTGAAGTCACTAGTCATCTTGACCAAGTGTTTAAGTGATCTCACCTTGTTCAGATTGTTAATCATGCAAGATAACACGCTCTCTTCCAGAAACTGTAACTAAGGTTTGCTCATCATAGTTGCAGTATAAACCACAAGTGAGCTCTGTGGGAACAAACACAAATGTGCCTGAGCGAGCGTCTGCAATAGGGATTGGCTAGCTGCCATAATAGATGGGTATCCTTGAATACAAATGGCCAGCTATTATATATATATATATGAAGAAAAATTTTGAAAAAACAAACAAAATCCTTAAATGTACGTTAAAATGAAAAGAAATGTTGGCGTCTGGCGTTTGGTTTAATAAACCTTTTCAAAACAATATTCATCAAAATAAATTCAGTTCAATATCTGTTCTGAATAAGATGGACATTAAACCATCAATTCTTATTCATTGAACAGAATTGTAAATTTTAAAATATTGTTTTCAAAAAGGTTCTGAATAAACCGAAATGTCAGACGTTTATCATATTTTTTTTTTTTTAACTACATTTAAGGATTTTGTTTGTTTTTTCAAAATTTTTCTTCATTCTGTCGGATTTATATCCATTTACACTTGCTTATATATATATATATATATAAGCATATATTTTTGTGTGTATATGTTCATAATTCTGTGTTCATTTATGTATGTGTACATACGCATATAGATGCATAGACAAAGAAAATAGCAGTGAATGAATAATGATGTTATGAATTTATATAAATACAAGATATTGTCAAAAAAAAATTCTTGAAATGTATCCATCAATGTTAATAAGTAAATAGATAAACTTAAAAAATATATGCCTGCATATATACAATGTATATTTGGGTAGCAGTCATTCTTTTATAAATCTTTTATTGAATATGATGAACAAGTCATAATTTGCAAGTTTTTATCTCTAGTTTCCTTACAATATACACCAAATATTTTGGTATCAGTCATTCTTTTATAAATACTTCAATAAATATGATAAACAAGGCATATTTTGTAAGTTTTTCTTCAGCATTTCTAGTGTCCTTACAATGTTTATTTTCAAAGTCTAAGTCTAGAGAAATTGTTCATATTGTCCTGAGCACTTTTGGTTAATTATTTGCTGCTTTTCAAGTTTTTTTTTATCTTTTAAGGTAACAATTACTATTAGTGTATTTGTCTTGCTTTCTATATTATCTGTGATTCATAGCAATTTTATTCTTAGTTGAATTTTCATTCAGTTTCCAAACACATTAATGGCATCCTGGTTATGTTCAGAAAAATACTGTTAATGTTGGGTTTGTTGGTTTTTAATATTTCTTTTACAACTGGATGTTCTTTATATGTCCATCTTATATACAAGAATTTTTTTTTTTATAGGTGAGAGGAATTTGGTGTCAGTGTTTGTCTCCTTATTCTGCTGAGTTCACTTAAATGATTGATCAGATGCCTGCTTATATATATCAGTTTTCTTATATGACAAACCCTATTTGGCAATATTTGCCTCCATTTTGTAACAATATTGGACTTGGCTACTGGAGATCTATTCATAATCTCTCTAACATTTGTAGCTTTTTATTGGACTGGTGAGTTGCAATGGCAACCAGTCCTCTCCAATGTCAACCAAGTTTGGGACCAGATATGCAAACTGATATCAGAGAAACTTTCTCAGGTGAGTTATTTTATAGGGATAAAAAGCTTTAACTATTCTACTATTTACTCTTAGTGGATCTGTGCTTTTATGAAGGAAATTAGTATGATGGGAATGTAAGAAAAACTTGAATTTTAATATTGCAATTGAAGAAATCAATTAGACCCATCAAAATATGTCAAAATTATAAGAATTTAATGTATTTTAAGGCCAGCAGAATTTTAAAGAAATTGTTCAGTAACTAGTGTGACAATAGTCTATAAATTAAATAGTAAATGTTCATTGACTAATTACAGAGTTCTTATGTAATAACACTACTCACGGTTAAATCCTTCATCTCAGAATTCAGATAACTTAAATAGTAACTGATATTAGTAGGAAAGAAATGTAATATAATCTATATTATTCTGTTTTTTTATTTATTTATAATTCATTCCTGGATCAAAGTGTTGTATCTGTCTGATAGCTGGCCCTTCTGAACTGACTAAAAACTTTGTATAATAATTAAGTGGGAAGGAATTGACAAAGTTGATGTGAGAAAGGGTGAAAAGAAAAGGAAAGCAGGTGAAAAGAAAAGATAATGATACAAGCAAATATAGAGAGAGTGGGCGAAAAAGAATGGAAATGAAAATGAAAAGCACGATATGATATAACAATGAGTGAAAAATTGAAAGGAAATTTAAGATGGAAATGTATAAAAATTGCAATCCATTAAAATTCTTTATGGAGAGATAGTGCAAAGGAAAGTAAAAAGAGAGGCTGCAATGGAAAATAACTCTTTTTTATTCCTTTTTTGAATTTTGAACTAATCTGTATTTGTATAACATATAAAAATATGAACACAAGTAAAATAGATTGAAAGAGATAAGGTAGAAAATAAAAAGATAAAAAAAGAAAGAATAAAATAAAAAATAAAGAATAAAATAAAAAATAAAGAATAAAAATAAAAAAAAAAAGATAAAAAGGTAAAACAGAAGAGACATGCAATACTTGTTGACACCCATTGAATTTCTATGGGTTCAGCTAGTTTATAAAGATGTTTTTAATCATATAAACTTTCAGTAATCTATTAATATGAAGAGAAAAACATAAAGATATTAAAAAACTGTTTCATTAATGAAATACAGATTATCAAAAAATAATTTCTATCTTGTAAACATGATTATTTGTTTTAGAAGGTGACTTGATTAAAAGTTCTTGACCTATAATGATCAACCACTTACTCACGAGTCATGGCTGACACTAAAGAGAATTAATCTACCCAAACGTTGAATAAGTTTTCTTTCTTCTGCTAGAATAACTGGTCATGAACATCTCCAACTCAACATCAGAAAGCATTAAATGAAGAAAGTACATTGTCTTCATGATTATTTTTTTATTTTTGAAATATCAGTTATTTGAATATTTTTGTTATTAAGAACTCTTCCAGGTAAAATCTAGAAATTTTATTCACCAAAAAAATTTGCAAAATGAAAATGAGGAGAAAAGTGTAAATAATGATGGCTCCTCAATCCAGAAATTCAGACAAAAATTACCAAACTTAGGCAAAATTAATTTTTTCAAGAAATAAGATTATCAGATTTTTGTTGAAAATTATCAGAGACTTTTGCAGAATTAAATATTTCCTGTCCCAGAAAATGGTATATAAAATTGATCCTGTGTAAAGAGAAAAGTAGAAACACACACACACACACACACACACACACACACACACACACACACACACACACACACACACACACACAGGCACATGTACAAACATACACATGCACACACACTCAAACACACATACACTTACATACATGGATGTTGAAATATACAGGAACATGCAAGCGCATAAATAAAAAGAGATAAATATTTTTGACAGGCATTTTAAAAAAGTCAGCCATTTCAACTGAAATTGGTTTAAATTCTTTCTTTTGTTTAATTATATTTTGGTATTTAAAAATGAGATCTATGAAACAAGTTACTTCTAAGAAAGTATGATTATACAACAATTTTTTTGCATCAGACAAGATGTTTGTTATACAAGGTAAGTCAATAATGAAATGTGGGACCAATAAGTCTGTATCAGGCTTTTGTAATGGTTCTTCCAATCTGGCAATGAAGATTCTTTTTTGGCCACTTTGACATGATTTAATATTTAGCGACTGTGTCTGATATATCACTTACACCTGAGGAGTGAGATCAATCCTCACCGGGTGCTCCATACTTATGATCTTGTGCCACATCTAAGCTATGCATATTAGATCCTCAATGGATTTGGTTTTCTTTTTTGTATGGAACTGAAGGAATTGAGATGATTTTAAAATAGTTTCTGCTTTCTGTGGTTGCTCTTTGAATAATTGAGTGTTAAAAATAAGTTTGGATGGCCTTTCCTTCACACCAGATTTAACACAGTCAAAGAAAATTTAAAAAGGGTAGACACTTTTTATTTTATAAATCACTATGCAAAAACACTTTATCAAATATACATTTGAAAAAGAAACCCCAAAATAATCTGTTTTAATAATGAACAAAAAAAAACAAAAAGAAAAATATTGAATAGACATTCTTTAAGTTTTTCTTATCAGAAATAAACAAAACATAAGACAAAATAAGATGAATATTATCTGACAGGCAAAACAGGAAAAAATGTCATAACTGACAATGTATAAATCAGCCATGGCTTCTGCTCTTTTTTAATACCTACTGTTTGACTAAACTTTTATTTAATTGATAATGATGTAAGATGACTAGGTGTGAAATAGTGTGTTGGGTCAGTTAATTCTTCAATACAGTGAAATTTGAGCCGGATTTTATCTTCAGATAAAGGAATTTTAAGGTTCATGCCTCCATTGAAAGTATCCCCAAAACTAACATGAGAATAAATTATAAATTTCTATTAATTTGAAATTAAAAACAAATGAACCTTATTTGATTCACAATTGACACTTTAAAAGAATTCCTTATTTACTTCTCTCTTATATATGGATGTCCATAAGAGAAACAACAATTCCATCTGTTATGCAGCTACTTACTGACCAGGTTCTGCCCTAATGACCTGGTTGCTAAGTGAGAAGTTGCACCTGACAACTATTTCAGGTATTCTAAATGTGTAATGGATATGTGTCAATCAGCTTCAGATAGTTTTAATGTCACTTTTTCATCATTTGTAACAATTCTAATTTATTTTTAAATGTTTACTATTTATACTATTGTATAATTTTCGGTTGTTGTATGCTTCAGCCTTCTTCAGGTGATATATATTGGAATTTCGAACCAAACCCTTTTAGTCAATAGGGGTAGATTGTTCTAATTCCACGTGCCATGCCTTTTCTATCCCTGGAATAAATATAGAATTCGATTCAAAATTCCAATGTATATCACCTGAAGAAGGCCGAAGCATCTAACAGCCGAAACATCATGAATATGACAATAAAGATGAGGACAACAGTCCAAACGATGTAAATAGTTACAATAGCTCATCTCAGAAATATCGAGAGATATTCTAAATGTTTATATAATAGTGAATTGAATATTAAATGTAATAAAAAAAATTCGGAAATCAGTTTTATATTCTATTCATTATTTTGATTTTTATATTAAATAAAAATAAACTAAAATTTTTATGTTTTAATTTTCAACTTATTTATCCAGTTTATTTATTTTGATCCATTATAAAAATTGAAAGTAGAATCGCAAAGTTTTTGCAAATTTACAATACCTACTGGTTGGATATTTTTTTACTTCATGAGATTTTTTTAAAATCAAGTCTGAGGTTGTTAAACAGGTAAGTCGTTAAGTGAGTAGTGGCTGTGTTGCTTATTAAGAATACCTGACTATATAATTAAATGAGATAAAAGAACATTGAACATTCTTAATTTTTATGAAATGAATTCTTTTTTATTAACACAATTAATACAGAATAAACAAAATAGACAAATATACTAAAATTTGAAGAGAAAACTTAAGCTTCTAATTATATCTGATATTGAGCTGCATTACTACTGGGATCAAAGTGTGGTATCTGTTCCTTTTTCTTTCAATGAAGAAACGTTTTATTTAAATCTTTTAGAAAGAATTTTGAGATTTTAGTCTTAATTTCAAGATTTTAAAATTGAAAAATAAATAAAATATTGAATGCATTTCTTATTTTGACTTTAGTATCCATTAAAAAATCCATCCAGAAAAGGTTTTTGTCATTCGTAGATTTTCATTTATTAAAATTAAAAATATTCACTTAAATGAAATGGCAAACAAAATCTTTAAAATGTGAAGAAGTTGACTTCTGACAAATTCAAAACAAGAATTTTAAATCAATTAATCAGAGATAATTAAATTACAAATTTAATAAAATCGAATTATTTACTAAGCAATAACATCTATTAGCATATTAATAGGAGAATTAAAAATCGTTTTCTTTTTGTATTTAGAACATGAACAACCTAAGTTTGTCAATGTTGAAGCATAAACTGATTTTGTAAGAAATTCTTTGGATCAAAGCATTCAAAAGGTTCAATAATTATCAGGGATTATCTACAATTGGTGTAGGATTGAACATCACTGACCCAAATGACCTTATCAATACAGACCCATCGTCTAATTTGTTGTTTACATATGAATGAAGTAGCAGCAAAAACATTTGGTAAATCGATTAATTTATCCAGTGGAGAGGCCTTATCTCCTGGGTGCATGTATAAACTCGTGTGTGTTAGCTAGTTATGTACTGGTGTATCTGTGGTTGTGCGTGTGAATTTTTACACGTTAAATATTTCAAGAAGAAAAAGTGTCACCCCAAGTATTTTTGTAGCTCTTTCCGTGGACAGCAAGAGCAGATCGCGTTTGCATTGTACTTGGTTTGTGCGCGCAATTTTCATCCGAAAAATAAACAAAGCAACTCTACATAATATAAATACTGGTCGAGTTTGAGATATTACGCGCGTTTCTCCTCGTGTCTCTACTCGAAATGATGACGATAAATGATGATGATGATGATGATGATGATGATGATGATGAAGAAAAGAGAGAAATTGTAATATTTTTTTGTTGCTGGTACAAAAAAGATGGTTATTTCATAGTGTTGGTTAAAAAAAAAACGCATCATAAGTTCTTGTTGATGTTGTGATAAAAGTGGAAATGCCTACGTCTTTATTTTCTTTCTGTAGGCGGGGGAAAAAACTACCAAAAAAACAAATACCGTGTTTTGTCTTTGAAGCTAACCGATAGTCAAGTTGTTAACTTTCTTAACGGTAACGTCATGACATATGAGTGGGGTGGATGATTTAAATTAATGATGGTCATCTTCTTACCCAGGGCATTCGATGTGATCGCGTGGGTGTTGTTTTCTCTCTTTCCCTCCATCTACCCTTAAGCAAGATCCACTTTTTTTCTTTTTTTTTTAAGTTTTTGTTTGACAACAGACTGTAACTCAATACTTGTCTTGTATTTGATTTGATCGCAGGTCGAATCCTAATGTAGGTGGGTCACGAATCATTGCGTTAACTCTTAAAAGGCCTGTATAACTAAAATACAATGACTTGAATTGCTAAGAAAATCAACATTTCAAATTGTTTCGTTACATGTTTTGAGGGAATAAAAGAAATTTTCGTTGACTTCCAAGTAACTGACTTAAAAAAATAATTCAAATTTATAAATCATACTTCATTTGATTAAATAACAAAATTAAATATGTGAGTAAATGATTAATTAATTCCTCATTGGGCTTCTTGCTTCAAAAATTAAAAAATAAAGTGTCAATCATTATCTCCTGTCTTCTTAATTTCTGTTCTTTTATTGTCTTCCATCCTTAATAATATTTCTCTCGTATTCTCTAACACTCAGTAATCCCCTTGTGTCTTAGTGGCTTTATTGCCTTACTTGGGATGAAAAGATTAAAACAAAATTCTGTTGATATTTTTATCTGATATTGCAATATAATTGCATTTTATATCTACCTTCACGAGACACCCCATTTCGTGGCTTTGCGCCAAAACAACTAAAATTTTGTAAACAACAATTTTAGATTTCATTTTATTTCCTTGTATTTGTTGTAGCAATTTCCCCAGGAATTGTTGTTGTTTTCTTTGATCTAAACTATGAAAAAAAAAAAAAAAAAAACGGAATTCGCATTTCTGTAAATCCACAAGAAAAATGTTTCCCTGTCGTTATAATCATTATTATTATTATTATTATTATTAATATTATTATTGTCGCTTCTACTTTCAAGAAACCAGTCGAAGCAGTTCCAAGTAAGTAAAGGAAACACGAGGTATAACTGATTTTGTTTTATTTAAATCACACACTGACTTTTATAAATTTTATATATATATATATATATATATATATATATATATATATATATAATAGCCCATGTGACTGAAAAAAATACTAAAAGTAGAGGAGGGAAAATTTAGATTCAAATCTTTCCTATTTTGTTTAAAAGCAAGAAAGGCAATTCTTTTATATGTTCTCTTTCGATTTTAAGAAATACTTTCAAAGACAGTACTGTAAACGGCATTTAATTAAAAAAAAAAACAGACCACTTTAAGGCTCCATTGTAATAATTTATTTCAACAGAGAATTTTATTTTTCTCTGGAACTTCAGACTTCACTTTCAAAAGGTGAAACGAAAAATGAATGTAAAATTTACACTTTTGACGGGCAGTATTAAGCTTACATAAGTTGACATAGAGGGTGGTGAACTTTGGTATTGTTTATATATATATAAATTTGGGATTGTTTATATATATATATATATATATATATATATATATATATAAACAATCCCAAAGTTCTCATCCTAAACCACTTTTTGAAATCTGACCAAATGATCAGAAATCTAAATTTTTGATGGAATGGCCTCTTGGTCTAGCCAAGAACTTTTATGCATCCACTCAGGTATGTATGTATGTATGTATGTATGTATGTATCTATCTATCTATCTATCTATCTATTTGTCTTTCTCTCTCTCTCTCTCTCTCTCTCTCTCTCTCTCTCTCTATACGCGTGTACGGACACACACACAAAATATAAACCCTAGCTAATCACATTTTATGATTGATAAAAATTACACAGATTTTTCTTCTTTTCGACGGAACGATTGAGGACAATATCGTCACACGTTTTGTCACTTTTCAATGCGTAATCTGAACATTTCCAATGAAAGATGAGTTCATGATCAAAAACATTATTAGTTGAATAATTAACTTCAATAATAACTGATTAAAAAAAAAAATGTCACTCTAACTTTGCCAGGAAAGAAGTGTTGCTAAAAGTTCCAGAATGAAGCATTTTTTAAAATGACTCATTATCTTTAAGCTGATTGATCCTTGTTTTGATGTAGACGGGCTTTGGAAAGAAAAGAAAATCACAATATTTTGGCACTGCAGACTATCCATAAGCAGAAAAATCAATCAAATGACTATGAATTATCAGTATTTCGCATCTGATAAAGACGCGTTTTGTTTATGTATGGAAGGATGAGAGTGACAAAAAAGAAATGTAAAAGAAAGTAGTAAATTAAAATCTGAGACAAATACTCACCCATCACTGTCTCCCACTTTTTTTTTTTTTTAATTAAGTTTTCTTCTTTGTTTTAAAAATAAAAGTCGCCTTTGTTTCGTAACGACAAAAGTGCCTTGTCAACTTTCTTGTCGGGATCTTACTGTTTTTCTTTCTTTTTTTTCCGTGGTTTGTAGGAACTTCGGGTCAAACCCGAGTAAAACACGCACCTTCACCTACTCCACAGGACACACGGTCAGAGGCAGAGATGGAGAATTGTCGTGGTGAAAAAATAAAACGGGGGTTCTTTCGGATATTTTTTTTCTAGGTTTGAGTTACAAGCCCGTGTAACAAAAGACGTGACTCCTTAATTCTCTCTGGCTTAGTGTCACTGTTCGTCTAGATTCGAAAACGATCTCACAACGACGACGACGACGATGATTCCATACAATCTAGCAAGCGGTCTGCTGAGTTCTTTTTGTACATCTCCCGCCGCATGTCCCTGTGATCTCTGTTTAATACGCGTGTCGTGTAGTACGTATGTTTGTAAAAGCCAATGTAGCAGAGACCCAGTGTACCCGTGCGTTTCACGTACAGATTTTCTTCCTTTACTTTTATATTTCTTCTTTCTTCATCTCATTAGCATTATTTTGTTCTCTTTCCTTACTTTCTTCTTCTTCCTTCTTTTTTCAAATTTCCTCTCTTGGTACTTTTTCTTTTTTCTTCTCTCACTATCTATTTCTATTTTCGATATCTGTTTATCAATCTACTCTTTACCAACGTGTTTCGTCACTTTTTACGACACCTACTTCCTTCCGTTTTTTTTCACTCTGTCCGTCTCCCTCTCTCTTTCTTTCTCTCTCTCTCTCTCTCTTGATTAGTCCGTGTCCCTTGATCACTTCTTGTTCCTCTTAAAACTAAGCAACAGTACTTTCTTTTAAGTCGAGTAAATAAAAAAAGTGCATAAAATTGAGGTGTGGAGAGAAAAAAATGGGACTCAATGTTGTAACGGTTGTTGTCTTTGCTCTCCTGTCAAACGAGAGGGTTTTGTTGAGGCCGATGTTGCAAGGAGAACACCTCGTAATGCCTGCACATCTATTTCAACCATCATACAACACAATGATGGGCTTATAATTACTACTTCTACTACTACTGTTACTAATACCTCTGCTACTACCAGAGCCGTTGCAAGCGCTGCTTCTGCTACACCAGCCTCCACAATTTTGTAAGTCTCAATTTTTCGGTCTTTGCACAACGACTGCTGCTGTTAAAAAAATAATCTCGCAGTAGAGCAGAAGTCAAGTGATCTACACACAGACTGCCCTTAGCTACCGGGTCGGTAGCACACGTTATCAAAACTTATTTAAACCAAGCATATGACGCTCCAGTAAAATACTTCTAAAATTTGAATTTATACTGCTACTTGACGCAGTTAATATCTACGCTGTTATTTAAATATTACGACTGCTATTTTTAACATGACTACTTCTCCTTGAATCATAACGTAGGTTTTAAAAACAAACTTCGGCGATCGTTCCAAGGAAGAAGAAGACTTATTTAATTTCGTTTTGGTTCTAACATTAGAAAATGATAAGTTCTTGTTAAAATCCTAAACCCGGTCTGGGTGTGGAGAATAGAACCAAAGAAGTATTTTATTTAATTTATCGCACCAATCTTTTTAACCAGACTTTTAAGTTTTAAAAACCAAGTTAATTAAAAATAAAATAATAAAAAATAAAATAAGAAGAATAATAATAAAGAGTTTTTCACTTCTTTTTATTATGATTATTTTGAAAACTGGGAGCATATTGTTCCATATATCAAATTCACGCTGTGAGCCTTTGTCTCCAAAAAAAAAAAAAAAAAAAAAAAAAACGTTGCCAAAGAGGCGCCTAGCGTTTCGAAGTGATAGAACGAGTATTCGTAAAAAAAATGCTTTCGTTTCTCGAACCAAACACAGGAATATATAGACGGTAACGAATCATCATCATCATTTTTCCTTCTCTTCATTATTATAATTATCATTATTATTATTATTATTTATTCTTCTTCTTATTATTATTAATATTATTATTATTGGTATTCTTATTGCTAATCATATTATCTTTACATGGTGCGAGAGAAACTATTTGAAATACTGTTAAAAATGTAAATAATCGTACTAAAAAATCCGTGATATCACGATTAGGATTTTATAAGTACTTGAGAAACTTTCACTCACATGTTTAAATATTGATTGACTTTGCAAATTTTGATAGCAGACGGAAAAATATATCCGTTGTATTTTCGATTGTTTTTTTGTTGTTGTTAATCCGAATGATGTAAGTTTTTTCTTATTGCTGCCCCACCCCGATACACTCTTCCGTTTAGTTTAAGTTATTTTTTTTTTTCATTAACATGTTAAATATTTCCAACGATAGATAAAAATTGATGACTGAACACTGAATTTAATAAACTTTAACCGAAAGTTTTCCTGAAGAAGGCAGGAGGGCATAGCAGTTGAAACGTTGAGATAATAAAAGCAAGGATGGTGACATTAGTAGACCGAATGTAAATAATTATTTTCAAACAGAAATTAAAGCTTAAGCATTCCATTTATTTGTATGATGAAAATAAGAAAGAAAAGGAGGAATTGTCAGTGGTCAGGAATTAAACCAGCCGTTACAAACATAATAAATAAGTTTATTATATCTATTGTCGTCACTTGCACGTGGTTGAGACTCCGAAAATGGAATTTATGTATTTATGCTCATATACTGTTTGAAGGAAATTCACTAATTTCTTTGAAATATGTATGAGTCCATCTCTGCACGTGATCTTTTCTATTGTCAATTATCATATGAATATATGCCAAAAGGAAAAGGAGAAAAAAAATGAAGGTGTTTCTTTAAAATTAAGTAATTCGTATGTGCAACCGTCGAAAATCCTTTAAAATGATGACTGACGTCATATTCAGAAATAAATATTCTCCCCCCCCCATATATATATATATATATATATATATATATATATATATATATATATATATATTATGAATTCGAAGTAAAATAATTTGGTTGATTTTACAGCAGGAATTTTTTCGATCTTTCATCTTGGGATCATGAAGTTTCAAAGAGAGAAAAGTATCAATTTTCAGACGGGTGTCCATAAATATAATGGAAAATAGAGACAAGAGCATCAGCCTACAACAATAAATGCCCAAACCTTAAACTCTGTCTGGACCAACACAAACTACTAAATAAACGATCAGAACTCATCTCAAAATACAGACACGAATACAAATTTCAAAGAGAGAAGAGCATCAATTTTCAGACGGGTGTCCACAAACTCACTTCAATAGTACTGCCAGAAATATATAAAAAAGAAAATGTTACTAAAATAATTCTTTTTACTGCTTCTTGCTCAATTCTTCTAAGTAATATTGTAAATCTTTACGAGGAAAAACTTTGTCATGTTAAACGAATATAAGTTTAAATTAAGTTTCAGTACTTTTATTGACAAAATGTTTTATTCGCATAAATGAATGAAATCATTATTTAGTCAGCTTTTCTTTTCTTCTTAGGAATTTATGCTCGCCTTTTTGATAAATTGCGTATTCCATTATTAAAGAACTCTTTAAGTTTTGATTGAATTAATTTTTCAAGGAATTTCTCGATATATTCAAATTGCTGGAACTACCGACTCAGAAGGAATGTCGTGTGAAAGAAGACGAGTAATAGCCTGAAGCTGCAGTTCTGGTCATGTGTGTGGAGGGGGGGCTTTCTCGTTCCAGGATCGTCTGCAGTTTTAACCAAAGTTTGGACGTTGTCATGCAATAAAAATCTTAGGTGATTTCCTTGCCCAGAAAAAAAAAACCTCTTTCATCTTACAATAGTTCATTCGAATGAGCCTATTGTCCAGCTCCTTGTAGAACTGTTGGTTCAAGTTCCAACAAATGTTAACAGAGAAATTCTCCTTAAATCTGACAAAAAACAGCAAATAATTTCTCCCGGTAGATACAGATCAGGTTAAAAGGCTGTTCTGGACCTGGATATGATTTTCTTCGTTTTGGATTCGTGTAATGTCTCATCATCCATGAACAATTCTTCAAAAACGACTTTGTTTTCAAGAAAAGAAAAGTAAGTATTTCTAATCGATGATCGTTTCCGAATGTTTATTTGAGATCCAAGATTCGGAATTTTTTGTTAAGGATTTTAAACTTAGTGCATCACTGGGTTAATTGTCCAAACTATCAGGAGTTGCGTGAACTTCAATGCTACGCTTCTGAGATTTTTCTAACGTTGTGGAAAAGTAATGTATAAATTTAAATTTAAAAATGCTTTTGTCCCTTCGACAACAGGTTGGGAATATTTTCGCCAGTTTTGACAAAACGTTAAAGAAAGCACAAACATCAGAATAAAAGGTTTTCCTTGAATTGATTTTTCATTTTGGCTAAGTTTTTGTTTGGATTGACATTTACGGTGAGCATTGTGTTTCATTTGGACTGACTTCCTCTCTATTCGTTTCTCTTTCTCTCCTCTCTCTCTCTTTATATATATATATATATATATATATATATATATAAAGCGTGTATCAGAAATACTTCTTCAAACTTTGAGGGCAGTTTTCTTACATCAAAACAAGGACAAAACTCCATAAAAACATATGTCCGCAATTCCTTCGTTTTTATTTTGTTCGAATCATATCGGAGGACTCATATTTTTCTAACAAGATTTCTCGAATATTCAGGCCGGTAGAAGTAAATAAATAAATAAATATACAGTTTAATAATAAAAACAGAACATCTACTCAAATATGAGTGTCCATCAAAAATAACGTTTAAACAAATAAATTAAATATATATTAAGACATGTCGCATTGAAGATTTTAGACAAGTTATTTTCAATAGGATCCTCTCATATTCACGGACAAGCTTCTTGGTATCCTTATTAAAGTAAAAGAGAAAATTACCACGTTGATACATAATCGTTTACTCCGAGTACTTTCGACATTAGCACAATGTCATCATCAGGGTGTTGATATTTTTTCTAAGACAAAAATTGTTGTGTTCATCTGAAAGTAAAACTTTTTACCTGTGAAATGATAAACGTTAATTTTATATATATATATATATATATATATATATATATATATAGAGAGAGAGAGAGAGAGACGTCAACACTGGGCATGGTGACTCGGTGTCATACCTCAAGCGATATCCATATCATCTGTCGCTATTACTTTCGCCGGTTCTATATATACGCCACTGGGGGTGAAAATGAACGAGGAGAAGGCATGAACCGGACCTTCCTATTTCTTTAACTTATTTATTACTTAGTTTGCTTATTTTACTTGTTCATTTAATTATTATTTTTAAATTATTGTTTTATATACTTCTATTTCATTTATTTATTTTTTGGTTTATTTTTCGGTACTAAATTTTGGTAATCAAAATCAAGTTTTATGTAATGCGGTTTTATTTAGTCTATTGAATCATGATGGCGTTATAAGTAGCGTAGCAGGAATTTGTTTTCGTGCCTGCATTTGGAAATGCACTTTGATCTTTTGTTTAGAAGACTCTCTTATTCTTGGAAAGGTGATCCTTGCCATATTTCTCTTATTCCGAGCAGCTATGCACCGTTTCGAGCCGCTATTTTAAGCAGATGCTGTTGTGTATATTTCCCGTGCTAATTTTAGTAGTTACAGGTGAGGATTGTGTGTGTGATGGATTGGTGATTTTTCGGAGCAACGATTAAGTTTCAGAGTATGCCAGTCGAATATTTTGTGCAGTTTGCTTCATGTTGGCAAGTGCTTGCCGATGATGTTGATGAATATTTTACCTATATTTATTTTTACGTTGTTATTATACGCTGTTCCTGTTTTTTCAGCAATTTTAATGCTGTTATATAATTTTAACTTTTGCTTTAGACGCTATTTTATAGATCTTTTTGGCTTCATTGAATCTTTTTTCTTTGAGTGGCCGAATAATCTACCTATGATGGAAACTGTTTGATTATGCTGAACGGGTAGTTGGAGTAAGTGTGTCTGTAAAGTGGTTGATAGTTTGCGTTTCTAAACGGTTATACTTTTGTGGCGCTCGACTGATATATTTAAGAAATCTGCCTCTTTAAGTTTGTTTTAATTTCGATTTCAGTTCCTATTCTTTTTAGTCATATAATTTCTTTTCTGTCTTGTTTTTTTCTTTTATTTCATTTGCTTAAGACTATTAGCCGTCAACTCTGCACAATCCACCGTCTTTTTTGCTAATTTCCATTCTAATGGATGCAGTAAATATATTTCGACCAGTTAGCGGATTTTGGCTCCGCCAGAGCTTCCTATAGGTACGTAAAATGTTGTCTCTGTTTCCTTTTTAATGATGTTGTTTCGTGGTCGAATAATACTGATTTTCAGCACTGTTTTATAATTTTGTGTTGTTGTGTTGTGATTTTTGCATATTTCATTGAGGGAGATGCTTTTATATGATATTGATTCAGAGAAAGATATATATAAATCCTTAATATAAACCGTCCTGGCAATGACGATAAACTACATCCGCGTCCTGGATGAGACGATAAACTACATCCGCGTCCTGGGTATGACGATAAACTACATCCGCGTCCTGGGTATGACGATAAACTACATCCGCGACCTGGGTAAGGTGATAAACTACATCCAACAGCAAGGTCAGGAGGTTTTGAGAACCACCTCTTAATTGCTGGTGTTCTCAGGTCCACGATGTGGTCGCATCTATTAGGGCCCCGGCTAATAGTGAACCCCCAAACTGGGGTCAATCTCTATGAAAGTGTAAAAATAAAATTTATTACCAGCAATACATTTTTGTATAAATATTTTACCAGCAATGATTTTTTGAAGAAAAAAAAATTACAAGCAATACATTTATGAAAGAAAAAATATTACCAACAATAGATTTTTGAAATATCACCAGCAATAAAAATTTTCGGCATTAAATAACCCATTGAGATTGATATATCGTAAAACAAACCAAAACCAAACTTAATATAAAATTGGGTAAATTTACATCTCTGTAGGTCTGTTATAGAACCAGTCTGTTACTTATCATTTTTTTGCGCTGATTTAGACCGAAAATTGTTCTTAGTTTAGGCTTAATTTCTTCTACTATAATTTTACTTTTTATTCGTGTGATGAATGATTTTGTTTTTTGCAAAGCAGTTTATGCAATCAACTCGGTTGAACCTTTATATCTGGCCTTGATGTTAATTTCATGTTCTGCTGTTTTCGCTATTTACTTTTACATTAAGATTTCCTTAAGTAACAAATGTGATTGAGGTTTTAGCTTGTAAATATTTGAATCTACAGTTTTTTTAAATTCTTTTTGTCTAGTGTTATTTTAAATTCTATAATTCATTTAGGAGTAGTTATTTTAAATTATATTCCTGATTTGAAATGCATTTTCACCTCATTATTTTAAATTCTATAATTCTTTTATAAGATTTCATATTTATTCTATTGTTAATTTTAAATTCTATAATTCATTTAGGAGTAATTAGCGGTGCATTCTTCCATGTCTCTAGGTTGATGTCAGCACAGTCAAAATGCTCTATTTGTCTCATGGAACTAATATATATATATATATATATATATATATATATATATATACACTGCGTGCCAAATTATTATCGAGATAACTTTTTTTCTAATATTTCAAAAACCGTCCAATGTTCGTACTGATCTGCGCAATGTAAACAAACTGGCGCCATATTTGTTATCAGCATAGTGATTTGAGCGTGCCAAATTATTAGAAAGGTTTAGTAAAATTTCCAGAACTGAGCAAACAAAACGTTTATTAATATTGCACGTGAATGTTTATGATCAAAAGAAGCTAAATAAATAAGATAATCAAACAAATAATAACAGATACAAACAAAGGCACAGTTTTAAACAAATTAATAGGGAATGTGCTTTCCCTGTTTTGAAATTACTGGAAGAAGTCGACGATCCATAGAATTTGTTAATTGTAGTATGTCATCTGCTGTAATGTCGCGAGATATGTCAAGAATTGCTTCCCACAACTCAGCGTTGCTCCTGAATTGTCGTCCGTTGGCGTACAGTCTTCGCTTCATGATGCTCCAAAGGTTTTCGATTGAGTTCAAATTCGGAGAATTTGCTGGCTACTTCATTTTTCGAGGTCCATCGAAGCCTGTTTCAAATATTCAGTAGTATTGTGAGCAGCATGTGAGGGAGCATTATCTTGAATAAAAACAATGGCCCTTCTGAAGGCAACTCTTTGCCTTTTCATCCACGGTTCAAGATGCTCCTTCATAAAAGCTATGTATGCATCAGCAGTCATTTTGACGCCATCTGGTACTCTCTATGGGCCCACTAATGTTTTTCCAATAATACCACCCCAGATCATTATGCCTCCACCGCCTTGTTGGCGTCTCAAACACTGATGGCGGAGGCTTCGATACAGGTTTGACTGTTGTTGCTATTTCCCTCAGATACTGACACCAAGTACTTTTAGACACAGTAGGATCCCCAATGCGACTGAAAAGCTCTTGACCGGTAAGTCCAGTGTTCTTCGTGGCCTCTCGTTTAAGTCGTGACATGAGACGACATGAAATAACCCTCGGCTTGCCTTTATCTGCCTTTTTGTGTACTTGTGTAGGGTCGGCGGTGAACCTTTTCACTATTTGATGACACCTCCCTATCATTTTAGAAATTTCTAGGGTAGATTTACCTTTTGAGAGTTCTGAGGTGATAGTTTTCTTTTCAGCATCACTTAAACTGCTTTTACGGCCCATCTTTTCACTAAAGTCTTACACTTTTCTGATAATTTGGCACGCTCAAATCACCGTGCTGATAACAAATATGGCGCCAGTTTGTTTATATTGCGCAGATCAGTACGAAAATTTCAGTGATTGCGCAGGGCAGTATTGCCAATATTGTGTGAATTGATTGGACGGTTTTTGAAATATTAGAAAAAGGTTATCTCGATAATAATTTGTCACGCAGTGTATATATAAAATGAAATGTAAGTGGTCTGTTTATAATAAACAGTATTAATTACATTTACCGACAAACATAAAATATGTGTCTTCCGACAGGAGTCGAACCTGTATCCTACACGGAACCATCATTTAGCCTGGCGTGTTATACCATTTAGCTACAGAGGAAGCGTCAGGTTAACAATAATTAACAGCAATTTGACTTTGCTTTGATCTACTGCATTCACTTACGTGCTAATTCCATTTGGAAAGTTATGAATCGTCTTCTTCTTCTCCTTCTCCCAGTTATGGCTAAATATCAGGACGGTGTGGGTTTTTTTTTTAGTCTTGGGTGGCAACCGGTCTAAGAGAAAGACAACTCTGAATTCAAAACCTGTGGAGGGTTGTTTGGGGACCTTGTAGCATATTTGCACCAGTTCTCTGTATTCGGCGTTGCCAAAAAGTATGCACAAGCCTTCACCACTATAATCAAATGTCTGGTTGTCACTTTCTAGGAACTGAAATCGACGGGAGAGTCCAGTGTATATATATATATATATATATATATATATATATAAATAAAAACATTTTACATCACTACACAAAAAGCTTTCATGTTTCAATACTATGATTGTACTTTCTCAGGCGATGGTAGATAAGTTGTGATATAAAAATTTTATTAGGGAAATCAAAAAAAAATTCGTTACCTCTTTTCGGAAGTTAAAGGGGGTCATAAGGTCAAAATTAAGAATATATTTTTGGGTATGTCTAGATTAACCAATTAAAAATCAGATTTACGCTAAAATAGAAAAATACGGTCAGCAGGTGGAGGTGGGTGAGTTATTTTTTCCTGTCAAGAAAAACTGACGATGTCATACAAAGATCGTAGGAAACATGGCAGCGACAAATGTGTTATGATTGTAGCCAAGTATGATATTCTGATTTGTTGAAGTAGACAAAGTTATCAGAAACAAATTTTATTTTTTTTTATATTCAGGAAGCTTCTTAAAGGGGCCAATAGGTAAAATTAAAAATGTGGAACATCTATATACGATGCTAATTATACTAAATAGACGGTAAAACATGGCAATATTAAAGTTGAATAAATCAAAGAAATATTGGATGGACCATTAATACTAATAAAATAATGGCTATACAATTGTAATACGTAATTATTTAAAACTATATTTTAAGGTAAAAGACAGACAATGCCGGCATAACACGATTAATTCATTTCTTTGGTTTAACAGAGGTTTTTGTTAGCAAACTTTATAATATGTAATTTTTCTTGTAAACCCAGGGAACATAGATCATATGAGGATTTACAATTTCTAGGTTTTTTTTTATATTTTCCATTTTATCGTAGGGGTTTTATTAACTTCTTTTAAGTACGAAAAGTATTTAGAAAGGGCGTTCTATTACGGTAATTGTTAGTACTAAATTAGGGCAGAAGTTTCTCAATTTAATTGAGAAACACTCCCCCAGAAATAATCCTCTTAGTAAGATTTTTAATAAAAATACGCTTAAATTAAGCTAGAGTTGTACAGATAATCTTGAAAAAATTATTCAAAACCACAATAATAAAAAATTAAATCAACACTTAAACCTAAGTAACAATCGCCATTCCAAAGCGGCAAACAATAATGATAAAACTTGTGAAATTGTAGAAATCCTAACGACTGTCCATTACAAAATAGGTGTCAAACTGATTCCCTTGTTTTCATAAGTAATATTTCATCTAGAGAAAATCCAACAGTTAAAATTTTTTATATCGACAGTACCAAAAATTCCTTTAAAACTAGGTGGCATCAACACATCTTTCAACAACAATGCGTACCGTAATAGAACATCCCTTTTTAAATCGACCATCGTGAGATTCGAACTCGGGTTTTATGGTCGGAAGATGAAGGTTCTAAGCACTCTGCCGACTTGGCTCGACTATTTATATATGCTATTTTGTTTTCAGTTACTCCTATGGATATTTTTTCTTCGTTATCTGATAAAAATATACAGAGTAACTGAAAGACACTGGAAACAAAGAAACTACACACACACACACACAAACAAACAAATCCTTTATAAAAAGTAAACACGCGATTAGCACAATGCTTTCTAACCACATCTAAGAGATTAGCAAAAAAAAAACAACAAAAAAACCCCCAAAAAACCAATCATACCAAAAATATAATGGAAAATAGAGACAAGAGCATCAGCCTACAACAATAAATACCCAAACCTTAAACTCTTTCTGGACCAACACAAACAACTAAATAAATGATCAGAACTCATCTCAGAATACAGGCAAGAATACAATTGTTTACTATGCTACCAAAAACTTGAAAACTAAAACTGAATAAAAAAAAATAATCCGAATCAATAAATACGTAAACGAATTAAGTAAATAATAAACAAATTAACACAGAACGAATGCATAAACACAAGTAAATGTTTAATAATAACAATCAACAACAACTAATAAAATAATAAATAATGAGTAAAAAAGTTAACAAGCAATACTATAAGATAGCCCCCAAAATTCATTCAGATCAACAATTATTTCCTCTCAATACCCCCTAGAATAATTTGAAACATAACCGTTATCCCCCCATCCAATAACCGTTAGAATAATAAAATAGACCTACCCATAATGCACCAGCATATATAAATAGTCGAGCCAAAACACAACACACGTGGCCTGACGATTGCGTTTAAGCGTGAAGCATCGTCGCCCGCTGGGTGCTGACCTCAATGTCCCAATAGATAGATAGATAGATAACAGAACTACCATAATTACAAAAGGAGTTCGACAAGGAGATACGATTTTGTCTAAATGATTGGCAATATGCTTTGAAAATATCTTTCGAAAGATGAAGAGCTAAGGAATGTACATAAACATTAAAGGGGAATAGTTGACTAATATACACTTTGTTAAATGTCATTTTACTAATTTCAGGATTATGTGATAAATTATCAAAAATCCTCAATGACCTGAATTGCTTTATTTGAAAATGTTGCACAAATATTTCATCGATTAGTGAAGGGAAGAATTATCAATTTTGAAATTGAGTTGTAATATAACTTTTTACCAAGCTTCTTCAACATGAGAGTTACAAAAGTTCATTGTTTTTAACTCACTCAGCCATGAAATTTAAAAATATTGGGCCATTTTCTCTACTTTCGGTCAAAAATATACATTGAACTCTTTAGTATAACTCTATTACTAGTTCTACTCCATCTTATTATTACCTTTTAAATGGATCTTTTATGGTTTGCATTTTGTTACTACTTAACATTCCATTTTATTATCGTACTTTTTCAGATAACTTTTTCACATTACTAGCAGCCATGCCCAGCTGGGCGATCAGAAAAAGCGTTCAATTAGAAAGGAGCAAAAACAGCATCATGTTTAAATGTAACAGAGTCTATCTTCTTCAATTACCTTAAAGTACTTTCATTAAAAAAACATTTTGAATTAATGCAGTTACTGATATAACAGAAGAAGTCTGTATTTATTCAATCGAAGTTAGCCGAGGATATGAATGGGAAATATGAAGACCCACTTCAGATCACAATTATTTTGGAGTTTTTGAAATTCAATTTTTCAGTGTGCTATCAGAGATGTAAAAGAGGATATATTTATAAAGCAATTGTTAAGTTTGATGAAATTTAGTTGAAAGATCAGCGAAGAATAAAAAAGAAACCAGTAAAAATCGCCATTTTTCGCTATTTACGCGGGTTTTCACTAAATGGGTGAACAAAATTATCAAGTTAAATGACTGTTAAGCAATCAACTTATTGCTGGCTACATTTGAATGATTTTGCATTAGGTTGCTTGAAAATTGAATTTTTAGTTTAAAATTTGTGTTGAAATCGATTTTTCGTTTTTTGCCGTTTTTGCGCTAAACGTAGTGGCGTAGAAATAAAAATGAGGTATCGTTGAGCTCGTCATGATGTAAGTAACCTACATATCGAGTTGAAATCGGAGGAAAAAAGTTGAATTTATCGATTTTTAATCGGCTTTATCGATTATTGATTTTTAAAAAAGATTATCGATTTTTTACGCTAAGAACCTATCTCTTACATTATGTAATGTATGTGGCAAGTTTGGTCAAAATCGGTTGGATGGATCTTCGGTGAAAAGGCATCACACAGACATCTTGTTTGATATATATAGATTCAGTCAGTTATGTGCTATGCGTGATACGCGCTTAGGGGATCATGTATCTTTCGATACATGACTGACGAGGCAGATTTTTTCCCGCAGTAGGTTGCCATTTCTTCCTGCGATAGACCAGTTGCCATGCGAGGCTATAGAACCCGATCTGTCTTGCTATTTACCCATAACTGGAGGAGAGAAGAAGAGAATTCACACCTTTCTTAAGGGTATTGGCACGTAAGTGAATGTAATGGATTTGACTGGAATTCGAACTCGGCTCTCCGATTCCTCAATCCGAGCCACTATCCATAAGTTGACTCCATTTTATTATTGAAGCTTTTTAGATAATGTCTTTTTTCTCTATTACGATTTGATTAATGGCTTAGTCTTCTTGTTTTTTAGTTTAAACATTTTCATTGTTATTATTTTATTACGAGTTTTAATCCATTTTATTACTGTTGCTTTTTATCGTATTTTTACAGTGAATTCGTTGTTTCAACAAACAGCGAAAATCGGAAATGAAGTTACGACTTCCAATGAGATCTGAACTCACAATCACACACTTTCGGAACCTGTGTTCTATTCGTATTGCTTTTCTTGTCATTTAACCGTCTTTTCTGATATTAATTTAAAAAAAAGAAGAAGAAAGTATCATCAGCAAATGATTCTAATATTCTTCGTTTATATTTATTTCCTTTTCCTACTCATTTCCTTTTTCCAGAAAATATATTCAAGGCTCGCTGTAAACATTTTAGCCGAAATCATGTCACCTTATCGCACTCCTTTTCCAACACAATTATAGTCACTATTCAACTCTCTTCTCTGTCAGTGGCAAGATATAGTGACACGAAATCCAACAATGAATCAAAGTGCGGAGAAAATAATTTCTTAAGCGCATTAAGACAAATCAAAGATTTTCAGCTGAGATTCGAACTCGCTTCCATCCTCTAAACTCTTTAATTTTATGCCAATCTACACTTAAACTTGATAATTCTTGAAAATATACCGGCGGAATAAAATCGTAGATTTACTTCTTAAATCTCTATAAGATTTTTTTTCTTTTTTTGAATAGACAAAATAAAGGACATGTATTTTTTCTTTTTTTGAATAGACAAAATAAAGGACATGTATTTTTCCTTTTTTTGAATAGACAAAATGAAGGACGTATTTTTTTCTTTTTTTGAATAGACAAAATGAAGGACGTATTTTTTTCTTTTTTTGTTGGGGGAAGAATGAAGAAAGATAAAAAAAATAACATTTTAAAATTTTTAATGTACTTTGGTTGGTTTTGTTTTCATTGGTAAACTTTTGAAATAGAACAGGAATTCTTCTGATGAATATATTTCTGACGAATTAAAATTCTACAGGAATAAGAAAAAAAATCGTATTCACAAGGCTTCGTTGTTAAAAGAAAAAAGGTAATAAAAATCCAAAAATATTGCATTTAGTTTGTGTTGATTTTAATTTAAGACCTAAATTTTGGTTCATCCCACAGCGCCAGTTCTGCTTACCAAAATTGGCCCACATGGCGCTCGCAGGTTTAGTGGTTACGGCTCCGTATTCGGGAAAATCGACCCGTTCCACCCGTTCCGAGGTCGAGAACAGGTCGAGGCCGTGAACGGCCCCTTGGCCTCCAATCGTTCGCTTTACCGAATTTATATTTAAAAGTTTAATATTATTTGAAAAAAAAATGTTAATTAAAGAAAAAATTAAAAACATTAAGAAACAAACAATGGACAGTAAAGTTTGTATTCCAATGTTAATTTTTACCCCAATTTCCTTAACAGATAAAAATGCAAATTTACGTTAAATGATCAGACACAGGCTGCATAAAGTTTAGAGTTTTCAACTTGTCTTTTTTAGTTGAAGTTTCAAAATGGGAAGAGTGAGTTTGGAGGAAACGGGTAAGGAAAAGAAAACTTGCAGACCTTCGAAATTACACCAAAGGATGAAACCGACATTAATACTGAAATGTCAATTTATACAGAAAGATAATCACTATGTAAAATTAATTACAGAAAAAAAATGGCCATCATTAATCAAACATGGAATAATAGAAAAACATCTGGCAAAAGAAAGTCTGCTGTGGGATAATGAAAATAAGTAATATAAAGCGATGAAAGCAAAACAAAACCGAATTCTAAGGCAAGGGAATGTGGCTGAAGACCAATTAGTACAAGAAACAATCGATAAAAGAGAGTAAAAAGGGCGTTGGCTTTTTAATGGTTTGGGTCTATATCAAAAGCAATAATGTTAAAATGTTGATTGAAACCTTGAGCAGCAAAAGATGCATTACTTTAAACGTTACCTATTACCAGATATAGCAGAAGGTGAAATAATCCAAGATTACGATTCACTTAGCCATGCATTGGGCGTAAGAAAAAGTTTCTCATTGATTAAAATACTGCAGAGTTACAAGACTAACCTGTTCAAAATCGTAATCGAACCTATGACAGAGAGAACTGGAAATAGAGTGCATGACAGAAAGCCAAAAGATTTGAAAGAATTTTCGATTTATTGTCAGAAAATTCGTAATGAAATAATTTTAGGTTGTGTTTCCACATCCTACATTGAATTGAGGATGTAGTTTGTACCAACGGAACCCATATTCAATACGGATTAAGACTTTTAATATCCATAAATCTATAAATAAATTTATTTTGGACAATTTTAGTTTTTCGTTCATCTATGAAAACAGTTGATTCTACGTTTCCTCTCGTGGCTCAAAACATTTGTATGCCTTATTTATAGAATCATAATTCATTCAGGTCTGTATCTCTCCTTGTACGAGGCCAGTGTGAATGTGATCACTGGCATTACAGTCCCGAACGACCACATATACTTCTCCAGAAAGTACATAAACAATATTAAATAATAATTAATAAATTATAATCATTAATAAGTATTTCTCGGACATTCAGGCCAGTAAATGTTGTTTAATACTGTTTATTATAAACAGAGCATTTACTTAAATATTTGTATGTATAAAAAGAATATATAAACTTAAAAATGTCTAATATTTGAATAAAAGACAGACCACGTTAAGATTCCATGTAATAAGCTATTTCACCATAACCCCTTTAACAGGGTTCTGGATCATCAGACTTTACTTCCAAAAGCTGAAATGAAGAATGAAAAAAAGAAAAATTCACAGGTTTTTACGGACCTCATCAAGAATACGCAAAGTTAACGAAGTGAGGAAGTGAGGTGGGAGAGAGGATGTGAGTGTGTCATATGTATCATTTTAGTTTTCTATTTTAACCCTAGTGTATCGGCTGGATGTTGCTCTAATCTAACGCGTCTCGTCTCTAGATAAAGGTGGTTAAGGGGTGGGCGATAAAGGCTACATTGAGGAAGACGCGTTATAATAGCCCCAATAAATTATCCGACAGGTTTCATTCAAATTCCTAGACGCTGTCAGTTCGCGTTACTTTAACGTGCATATTTGGGAGGTTAAGGTTTGATAAATATCTAAAATTTTAAAAACAATCTACGAAGAAATTAATTCAAAATTCAGTGGAGTTTTGGGTATTTCCTATGAAGCAGTCGATTGGAAAGATCTATAGGCAGAACATTGAAAAAGTAATCCAATTTATACTTAGTACTTTTTCCACTAAAGCTTTTATCTTATAGCTTGTTAGGTTGACATTTATTCGTTTGATTTTTGTTCATTGAGTGAACCTGTGATTGTCTTTGATTTTTGTTCATTAAGTAAACTCGTGGTTGTTTTTAGGCCCTTCTTTTATATTTTCTTATCTACACATGTCTCAACCCCCTATTTGTAACCACATACCTATATCGTCTTATATGTCTATGAGTTCCTATATACACCTACACACACATTCCCACGAAACGATACATGTATATTTCCATTTTTACATATATACCCCTGCAGAGAGAACGCACATCCACACGTCTCCATACTTGTCTCCATGTATACTTATACTTACATATATATATATATATACACACACAAGGACATCTGCATCCCCATATATACTCGTACGCACATATATATATCTACACATCCATACGTATACACATATACACATACATACACACACCCATATATGTATACGCACACACATATGTATACACACACACACATGCATACGCAATCTACAGACTTCTATCTACCCACATACGTTAATTTGCACTTGTATATATCTCTCTACCTACGTATTTGTCCCTATTCTCATGTCCATATATATATATATATATATATATATATATTAATTAGTTATATAAAGTAAGAATACTCTTAATTTCCAAATACGGACATTACATTGTGGCCGTGTTCATAATTGATGCTATTAAGGGATGTTTTCTTTTTTTTTTTTTTTTTTTGATAAGTGCTCCGATCACTTGTAAATATTTTATTGTTTTTGAAGTTGCAAGTACGTAACTGATTCCTGTTCTCAACAAATGTGTTACGAACTGATATTGGTATAATTCCAAGCTGGTTTCAATATGTTCCTAATTAGCTCTGGTCAGATCGATGGAGAATCAGTCATCTTGACAGGCGGATGGGGATCTGCCTAACAGAATCATAAAAAATTAAGAACAGTTGACCTAATTATTAGAAATAACAGTCAAAACTCTATCAAACCAACATAATTATGAATTTCAATGCCCCATGTGAAAATGTAAATAATTATGTTGAACGTACCACTATGCTATCTGTCAAGATTACTGACTCTATATCTATCTGACCAGAGCTCTAAACGAGCATGGAATTGTACCAACCTCAATACGCAACATATTTGTCAGAAACACGAATGCAATACAGGGTGTTGCAGCAAAATCCGACACTTGACAAAAAGAAACCGAAATAGGCAATAAAAACAAAAGTTGAATATGCAGATATCCGGCAGTTTATTTAGCAACAGTTAGTGGTACATACTACATTATTTTTCAATGTAACCACCACTGGCGGCGACGACCATCTCAAGGCGGACGCGAAATGAGTCACACGCTTTGGCGACCATCTCCATAGCGGCGTGTTGTGGGCGTGCTTGTTGGTCTTGACTTCAATACACGCCCCAGAAGAAATAAAGAGGGTTGCAGTCAGGTGAGGAGGGCGGCCACAAGTCCGGCGACCAGTGGTGAGGAATATTGTTGAGCAGCCACGCCTGGCTCGTCTTGGTTTTGTGTGCAGCGAGGGAGACGTCATGACTCCGCTCTTCTTTCAAAAGGGTCTGAGAGTCACCGTTGAGATCTACCAGTAGATGCCGAGGAGCGCAGTGAAGCCCTGGCTGGACAAGATCACCGCCGGACGCCCCTACGTCTTCCAGCAGGACTCCGCTTCTGCACACAAGGCCGAGACGATCCAGGCGTGACTGCTCAAAAATGTTCATCACCACTGGTCGCCGGACTTGTGGACGCCGTCCTCACCTGACTGCAACCCCCTTGACTATTTCTTCTGGGGCGTGATCGAGGCCAGGACCAACAAGTACGCCCACAACACAGTCGACTCTCTAAAGGCTGCCGCTTGCTTTTTACACATGCATGCACGCGTCGGATCATTGTCTGACGAACTCTTTCAAATACTCCCACACGTTGTCGAATGACTTAGCAAGTCCCCATAACATGTTGATAAGGGGTCTCTGCATTATTAATGTCTGCTGCATAAACCAATTGTTTTAGGTGGTTCCACATATAAAAATTCAATGGACTAAAGTCGGGGGGAGCGTGCAGGCCATGGAACCGGTCCTTCCCTATTGTTCATGGTAGGTGTCAGCCAGTGCATCGGGAACAATATGACTAAACCTCATCAATCTATGTATTAGCAGGGGTACATCCTCTAGCAGGTCTGGAAGTGTATTTGAAATAAAGTCCCTGTCGACAGCTCTTGTAATACATGCTGGGAGAACATATGGACCTACCAGGCAGTCGCCTACAATTCAGACCCACATATTCATCGTAAACTAATGCTGGTGTCTATCCTGTATTATATCATGGGGATTCCGATCCGTCCACAAATGTTGGTTTTGTAAATTTGTTATTTCATCTCTTCCAAATGTTGCCTCATCCATAAACAAGACTGACGAGACAAACAACAGATCGGCACTTTGTGCAATTAACCATCAGTAAAAATTCTCCCGTGGTGAGTGACAAGAGGGCAAAAGACCCTGCATCCGCTACAATTGATGCGGATATAGGATCTGCTCTTGAAGTACCCGCCGTACGGTACTATATGTACGACATGCTATGCCCACTTGACGTGTTCTTCGTGGTCAAGCGTGCGAGCGGAACTCAGTCTTCTTCGATCCATAGTTTGTGGTGCCATGGATCCTGTCTCAGCAACACGACGATAAACACCAGCAAACGTTGGATGACTCGTCTGCCTTCGGTCTGGAAACGCAATCTGATACAGCCGTGTAGCCTCGCGTTCATTACCATTAGCGCGGTCGTATGTAAAAATCATATCTGCCTGCTCACGATAGGAATATCCTGCTATTGTTAAACGGAACACTTCTCAATTAACTCAGTACTACAAACATTAAACGTTGAAGACTAGACACAAATGTACACGAATGTCACGTGTAACCTAATCTACGTGGCAATATTGCGTCATCGACCGTAAACTTTATTTAAATTTAATAACTCAAAAGCGAAGGTGTGAGGATATTTGTCCATGTTTTGATGTGAAGAACACAAATTTTTAAAAGTATTTTTGGTACACCCGATATATATATATATATATATATATATATATATATATATATATAACGATATATAATTTTTAACGTCTAAATGTTCTTTAATAATTTACGTCCAGGTTCTTACAAAGTTTCACCTTTCTTGGTAGACTTTCTGTTTTCACAATGTGAGATATTTAAAACAAAGCTGATGGTAAAAAATGAATCTAAAAGATTTTGTGTAGATTGAAAAAATATTTCTAATTTTGAAGCTACCAGCATCTCTCGTTGATGCGCATGTGCAGTCACGACAATGTAAACAATCCCGTCCGATGAAGTCCTAATGAAACATTTTCCAATTTTGTCATACATCTTTTCTTTCAATATATATATATATATATATATATATATATATATATATATATATATATATATATAGTTATACTCGTTTGGAAAAACCTTAGGTAATGTAATTGAACAAACCAATGCCCAAGGGAAAATAAGGGATAAAAAAAGAAAGAACTAAGACGATTAAATTGAGGCGAAGACAATCGTCCAGAATTCAAGCTCAGAGTCCATTTGACCCTGACGATCCGTATAGGTGAAACCTAGGTAGGTTTAACTGGTTCTTTAGGTTGATATATATATATATATATATATAGATAGATAGATAGATAGATAGCGGGGCTCGGATTGAGGAATCGGAGAGCCGAGTTTGAATTCCCGTCGAATCCATTACATTCACTTACGTGATAATACACTTGGAAAAGGTATTACTCCTCCTCCCTCCAGCTATGGGTAAACAGCATTGCAGACTGTGTTCTTTAGCCTGGGAGAATGACAAATCTGAATTCAAAACCTGCGTAGGGCGTTTGGGGACATTGTGGCTTATAGTGCACCAGGTCTCTGTATTCGGCCCTTCAAAAAGTGTGGTTGGTTCTGCTACAAAGCCTTCACCACTATAATCAAATTACATGTGCTTAAAATATAAAACTAACTTAGGACTCAATGCCAAAGATGACAGAGCCTGAATATAATAGGATATCAATAACATCAAATTTCGCTACTCAGTGTTTCATGTGATAATAATTATCAGGTGGAAATAAAGCTGATGATTATTATCACATGAAACTCTGAGTAGCGGATTTTGATATTACTGAATTGATAATAATATTATATTATAAGACACACACACACACACACACATATATATATATATATATATATATATATATATATATATATATATATATATATTATAAATTGATTTCTTTAAAATAAATCAATTTATAATATTAATGCTCTGTAAATTTACATTGAGCACTATTTTGTAAAAATAAAAATATCTATAAGAACACCGGATTATATATCTTACTGTTCTTTCTTTTTATTTATATATACATACATATATATATATATATATATATAATTGATAGAGAGAGAGAGAGAGAGAGAGAACTGAGATATTCCGTTTGGCTTTGTTAATCGTGTATAGGATTGGAACATATATTCAATAGAGTCCCATTCTAAAGTGATTAGTGTCAGTTCGTGTGTCCGCATTGTGTAATCACTTTCGTTCACCCTAAATACTACGTCTGGGTCATGGTTAAAACGGTGATAAAACTTTCGCCGGCAAATGTTGCAGACCAATCAAAATTCACAGAAGCAATAAAATCTTGGTAGGAATGAATGTCATGAAAGAATGTTTTTTTTTTTATTTGCATTACAACACAAAGCCACATTGCAATCAACCAGCGGGACAAGCCTAAAATTTCAACTTGTTGCGCCCCCCACCCGTCGTCTTCCATTCAATCGTGATTTACAAACATCGTTTTTAGGCTGCTTCTAAAATTGAAATACGTCTTTTAAGTTGCTGTTCGCCTTTGAATCAAAAACTTTAAACCAGAATTTTTCTTCGTACCCTGAAAGAATCAATAGATGGGATTTTTTTAAAAAGAGGTATGAGATCAACTTATATATATATATATATATATATATATATATATATATGTATGCATATGATATATATGTATGCATATATATATATATATATATATATATATATATATAAATTAATTTTTTAAATAGAATATATCAGTAAACGGCCAATAGGAATAAAGACAAAAGATATATATATATATATATATATATATATATATATATATATATATGTGTGTGTGTGTGTGTGTGTGTGTGTGTGTGTGTGTATCTGATTGAATAAATTACAGACATTATGTCTGATGATTTTTAATAAAATCCGTTCATACTCACGAATAACCTTCCGTGTATTGATATTAAATTATGAGAGAGATTTGCTATAGCTGTTTAAATTTCTTTTATTTTCATTTTCTAAGTACTTTCGATCGTTTTCCAAGATCATCTTCAGGGGTGCAAGTGGAACAAAACGATATGTTGTTCATTAGTACAAGTATGTATATAAAGATGTGCGTTGTTATCCATTGCCGTAATTTTTTCATTATGCTTTTAAATGCAAAACGGTTGACAATGAGCGTTCATTAGAACGTGAAAAAAATCCATTATTGAATTTCTTTCCCTCTTTTTTATAATATCATGGTCACGCGCGCATTAAAGCATGAAAAAACCGTTCCTTTACAGGCATTTCAGAACATTACTGCAGTATTCATAGTTAATTCTGTTCAGTAAATTACTTCTAGTATCTGTAATCTAAATTTGTTGTTTTTATGGTTTAGGATAGTTGTATTGTCGATTGTTGTAGATAACAACATTCCTGTCCGCATTTGCAATATAAAAAATTACTAATCGATGCGATCACTCTAATTTTGTAAAAAAAAAGTGAGGGGTATAAAACCTTTAACGTTTTAAAGAAATAGTAAAGGGAGTTGCAGTCAGGTGAGGAGGGCAGCCACAAATCCGGCGACCAGTGGTGATGAACATTTTTGAGCAGTCACGCCTGGGTCGTCTTGGCCTTGTGTGCAGAAGCGGAGTCCTGCTGGAAGACGTAGGGGTGTCCGGCGGTGATCTTGTCCATCCAGGGCTTCACTACGCTCCTCGGCACCTCCTGGTAAATCTCAACGGTGACTCTCAGACCCTTTTGAAAGAAGAACGGAGGCATGATGTCCCCCTCGCTGCAAACAAGGCCAAGACAACCCAGGCATGGCTGCTCGACAATATTCCTCACCATTGGTCGCCGGACTTGTGGCCGCCCTCCTCACCTGACTGCAACCCTCTTGACTATTTCTTCTGGGGCGTGATTGAGGCCAAGACCAACAAGCACGCCCACAACACGCCGCTATGGACATGGTCGCCAAAGCGTGTGACTCATATCGCCCCAGCCTTGAGATGGTCGTTGCCGGTGGCGGGGATTACATTGGAAAAGTTGATCACTCTTTTCGTAAATGTCGATTTTCAGATGCGAGTATTCGAGCTTATATAGATGGATGTATTTTCAATCCGTTTATATGTGACAACTTATTGGGCACATTGTCACACATTGGTTTGTCACTTACATATTTATAAGTTTCTTTTATCACCTTTCCCGCCCGTGTTAATTAATCAGATGCCATAACGAGAGCACAATACGTTTTTTTTACTATACCGATAAGGTTCATTAAACAAATCGGCAACATTTTCTTCTGATGCAATGTAATCTAATTTTATCGTGCCATTTTGAATCTTAGTGCTTTTAAAGTGGTATTTTATGTCTACATGTTTTGAACGCTGATGGTAGACTGGGTTCTTAGCAAATAGCCATGGTACCTTGATTAACGCAGAATTGCAACTTGCAGCAATGTGTATATCACCAACACAATCATAATCAGTACTGTATTTGACATATTCTTTGTGTAAATACAAGAGTCTGCCAAGGATTAAGAGAAACCTTGACCAATTAAATATGTACGTACGACACTTGATTCCAATTTCGCCCGCTTTGTTTAAATTCATGTAAGGCTTTTTTAATTGCCATACAAGTTTGCCATTTTTTGCAGTCTGGAAACGTTTTAAGACACCAAAATACAGAACAAACGTTTTTTATCTCGAAATAAAGATTATTTACTGAAAAGTTATTTCTAATCAATGTTGAAATTCAAAGTATTTTCTTTATTTTAGTATAAAAACGTTACCAATTTTTTTTTCTTTCTGAAACCACAAATCTACTGTCAGTGTCTTATACTACGTTTGATGTGTCATCGTTTTGGATCTAAAAAAAATGGCAAATGGAACCAGATTTTCCATGAAAGACAGGATACTAGAAGCTATTATAGTTGCAAGATAGCGAGTTTCAGTTTTTTTGGTTGCATCTATTCGATAATATCGATCCATGTAAAATAATGAATCTTTCATGCTTGTCTGTCTCTAGTCAGCGATATTTTATGAAATGCAAAAAAAAAAAAATCTATTGAATTCACCATGACACATTGGCAATCAATGTCAATGGAATCATTCTTCGGCAAATCCCTCTCTCGATTTTGTTGGCCACTGATTTAATCACTTTAACTAGAGTCTTTACGAATTACTTCCGGATCTTTTAATGATCATCTCGACCATATCAACGAGGGGCACAATCTGGCGCATTTAGTAGAGCACCCAGCATTTTCTAAAACCAGTCGTTGTTCACATTCTTTAAAGAAACTCACATTATGACAACAGAGGTAAGCGAGCGACAAAGGAAATCAATATTTTTTTTAATTCTACAAAAAGTTATATGAAAAAGTCTCACTTAACTTTTCATTTAATTTTAATCTCCTTTGCGATCCTAAAAGATTGAAACTATACAAAAATGAAATCTAAAAAAATCTAAAAAAAGACTCAGTCTTTTTATCTATCTCACTCTGTTCATATCTATCTATCTATCTATCTATCTATCTATCTATCTATCTTAGTCTGTTTGTATCTATCTATCTATCTATCTATCTATCTATCTATCTATCTATCTATCTATCTTAGTCTGTATCTACCTATCTATCTATCTTAGTCTGTTCCTATGTATGTATGTATGTATCTATCTATCTATCTATCTATCTATCTATCTATCTATCTATCTATCACAGTTTGTTCATATCTGTGTATTTTTCTAACTTTGACGCCAAAATGGCATGTTGGTTATCAAACTCATTTCCCGTCTGGTCGTGTGCCCATCTAATACAAACTTGTGACACATTATCCTACATTTGATTAATTTATTTAGTTTGTTACTTGATGTTATTATTTATAGCAGTTAAAAGTTGCCAGTGGGTCTAATGGTTAGAACATTAGCTTTATGATTATAAGACACGATTTCGAATCTCACCATGGTCAATTTGCCACAGAGATGTCTTCTTGATAATATCAATCTGAGCTGACAAAATCCCAGCGCGCGGCAACTTAAGAGCCAAAGTCAATCTCTGGGCATTAAATGTGGAGACAATACTGCCTGGAAGTCATCGATGGTTGCGCTCGGCCATGATGACTTATGTCATCATGGCCGAGAGTGTAAGCGTGCTGACTTCAAACAGTTGATCACTTCAGATTGTTTTCCCCCTAGAAACTGTAGTGCTGTCGCATAATCCATTGGACGTTAAAGAAAAAAGAAATGTGCCTGAACAGAGAATATTAGACAGATATAGTTTTTCTGTAACTTTCAATTCCTCAAGTTGAGCCTGAATTCTCACCAGTCAAGATGAATGGTTGTACCCTCAAAGATATCAGATTCCAAGGTCATCATTTGGCGGCAAAAACTGTTAATAATTTTATAATTTATAAACTTCGCTTAAAAATTCTCAGAATTATCGTTTTGTGCAAGTTTATAACGGATTCATTTTACTTTGTTTAGAGAAATATTCGAAATGTCTCGACATTTTAATGCTTCCCTAATTAATCAACTAGTCATCATTTAGATTGCTTGTTTTGGTTTTTATGGTTTATCAACCTTTTACTGTATATTTAAAGCCAGAAAATATTTTTAGATTGTAAGAACCTTTTGAGATAATAATGATACAAGCCATACTAATTAATCCATAGCGAGGGGAATAGGTGGATTCATATTTTTTCCAAAAGTATTTGCGCGTAAGTCAATATAACGAACCCAACTAGTATTAGAACTCGGCTCTCCGCTTTCTAATTCTGATTCGTTATCGATTACACCACCCGCACATCGAATCTTCAAGTACTTAGTATTCTCAAGCGGTCACTCATCTAGGTACAAACCAGGCTCGACATTGCTTAACTTCAGTGTTCATCATTTAGATGCTTTACGAAAAATCCAGAAAGTTAAAAACAATGTCATTATCAGACAATGTAATGCCGTTTTGGAATTCGATCGGTAAATTTACTCCGTAACAATGCCTGGCCTAATGTTGCAAACATGGCGCAGCAAACAATCATGAAGCAAGAATAGGAACTTCTTCCGTATGCAGTATACTTATATACTTATCTTGCCTCGCTGTTGTTTCAGACTGTCATTTGTTTTCATTGACGTATTTTTGTAAACAGAGTTTTTGTAGAGAGTCAAATGGATTGCAGGGGCGTTGTTGCCGGATGTAGTTTATCGTCATACCCAGGAACGCCTAGTCAAGTCCAGATTAAAATAGTCTATAAAACCTGAGAAAACTGAAGACTGGATAAAGGTGCTATGAATTTTCCCATTTTTGCATCAGCCAAATACGAAACATTTTGAGAAGCGATTATATAAGGATGAGAAGGAAAGCAATTCTCGAAGTCTGGAAAGAAATTCTATAAAAAAGAAAAATCAGAAAATGGTTCTCAGTTCCTGCTGGTTGAGGATTAAAAAATAACGAAATTCTTTGATCCTTGCATGCAAATCAGTTTTATCCTCTCGGGGAGGCTGAAAAGAGTTTAATTTCTGCACACACGAGCGAGCGATTAGCAGCCTTCAAAAGCAAAATAATCAAATTCCACCGAATACAATTCTATCACATGCTATATCTTAAAATGTCATCTGTTATATCTTAAAATGTCATCTGTTATATCTTAAAATATCATCTGTTATGTCTTAAATTTTCATCTGTTATATTTTAAATTGGCATCCGTTATATGCTAAATTGTCATCTGCTATATGCTAAATTGTCATGTTATATAATTTAAATTGTCATTTGATATATTTTAAATTGTCATCTGTTATAAGCTAAATTGACATCTGTTATATTTTAAATTGGCATCCGTTATATGCTAAATTGGCATCTGTAATATATTAAATTGGCATCTGTTATATTTTAAATTGTCATCTGTTATAAGCTAAATTGTCACCTGTTATATTTTAAATAGTTATCTGTTATGTCTCCAAATGTCATCTGTTTTTATTTTAAATTGTCATCTGTTATATGCTAAATTGTCATCTGTTATATTTTAAATTGTCATCTGTTATATGCTAAATTGTCATTTGTTATATTTTAAATTGTCATCTGTTATAAGCTAAATTGTCATCTGTTATATTTCAAATTCGCATCTGTTATATGCTAAATTATAATCTATTATGTCTTAAATTGTCATCTTTTCTATTTTAAATTGTTATCTGTTATGTTTTAAATTATCGTCTGTTATATTTTAAATAGTCATCTGTTATAACCTAAATTTTCATCTGTTATATTTTAAATTGTCATCTGTTATAAGCTAGATTGTCATCTGCTATATTTTAAATTGTCATCTGTTATAAGCTAAATTATCATCTGTTATATTTTAAATTAGGATCTGTTATAATCTAATTTGCCATCTGTTATATATTAAATTAGCATCTGTTTCATTTTAGATTGTCATCTGTTATAAGCTAAATTGTCATCTGTTATATTTTAAATAACCATCATTTATAAGCTAAATTATCGTCTGTTATATTTTAAATTAACATCTGTTATAGGCTAAATTGTCAACTGTTATATTTTAAATTGGCATTTGTCATATGCTAAATTGACATCTGTTATATTTTAAATTTCATCTGTTATATGCTAAATTGTCATCTATTATATTTTAAATTTTCATCTGGTATAAGCTAAATTGCCATCTGTTATATTTTAAATTGTCACCTGTTATATTTAAATTGTCATGTTACCTTTTCATACCTTATATTTTAAATTGTCTTCTATTATAAGTTAAAGTTCGCTTTGCTAAAAAGTTTATACCATTTCTCTTGCTGCATCCACCTCTCATTTTTCTGACAGATTAACCATCGCTAATCGGACACTGTGGGGGTCAATAATGGTTTTGTCATAAGATACTTAACAATTAACCACTTCCCCCTACTTTTAAAATAACCTAAAAATCAATATATGTTAGCTAATAAAGGAAAAAAAAGTTAAATCTTGTGCGTTACGGACAACGTACGATCTTTGTGTTTGACACTACAATCTGCACTTCCTGTATTTATAGGTTCTACGGGTGAGAAGACTAAACGGCAACAGAACAAGACAAGTAGACAATACCGGTGTTAAAGGTGCTAAAAATCTAACTGAGGCAGCAGCTAAGGCTTTTAAACGATAATGGCAGGTCCGTACAAGAGAAATCTAGCATTACTATTGTGGCAAATTATTGCTGAATTACTGAATAAGCCAACTTTCTGATGTTCGGATTCGTGATGACTCTGTTCAGAGTTTGGTAATCAATTCTATTTCTCTTTCGACATAATTTCCATGTCTTTACGCAACAATCACTCGTGGTAGACTGAATGTTGTACAACCGAAAAATGTTGTGGAAAACGCTGATGGGGGTAGTTGCAGTAAAGGGAAGAAATTAGTCTGAAGAAAATCACATGAAAAGATTACAATTCCTCATTGAACAAAGATTTTCTTCTTTTATTTTTTTCCCAATTCTATTAAGCATCGGCCTTTTGCCATTTTTGTGAATTTTACCTTCAAATAGTTAACAATTATTGCAAATAATTTAAAAACTAGATGATGAAAAAAAATTCTCGGAAATGCCAGTCTTGAAATTTAACATTTGAAATAATGATTCTCACACCGACCTTTGCTGGATACACCCAGGAGTATATAAAATTACTCGAAGAAGGCTCTGTTTACTAACCATAAAGTTAGTGAGGTGTGACATCCAGTGAGAATCAAAATCATTATACAAATATTTAACGATGCTATAGAGGAATTTCTATTTATAGAATACAGATACAGAGAGTATCCCAAGACGTGGCTATGTCGAAGAGCAGGGTCTTGTTTCGGGAAACAGCAACCCGATCCCGTTTTATACGGGATCTGCGGGGAATTTATGGCCGATACTACGGGCTCTGATACCCCATATTAAATTCGGCCTTGCGCCACATCTGAACGCGTTGGGCGGCTGGTAGATATCCTACAGTTGGAAATTCGTCTCCAGCTGTGATGGTCAAACTCTCTGGCTCCGGGCAGAGAGTATCCCCTTGCGTCACATTTGGCCGCGTTGGGCGGTTGGTAGTTGGAGATTCAGTGTGGAATCCACTTGAATTACTTCTAGCAGTTGACTACTTCTGCGCACTGCTGGCGAATCTTATATGTGTTGTTCTTGTTCTAAGTATTATCGTTCATTACCAACCTTCGTTTGATTATTCTATTCAGTAGGTTACAACACTTGTAGTTAGAAATACTGGTTTGATAAAATCTCAGGATGATGTTTAAATGCAACATTATTTTCAGCCTATTATGTGTTTAGTGATCGCTCATCAACAGTAATTTATTTTACAAGGTAGCCAAAAAAGTTTTTGTTTTTTGATTTATTAGAAAGGAAAGGTATACAGCAATTTGATAACGTTAGTCCTCAAAGTAATCCCGATAGGCATCCAGAACATTTTACCAATGTTCCTCCATCTGTTCAATGCCCTAGAGGTAAAGATTAGGTGTCTTGGACACAAAAAAGTCTGTGAGTGCCTGCCGAATGTCTGCCTCATTTGCGAAGGATTTCCCACGAAGGTGGTAGTCTAGGTAATGGAAAAGGTGGCAGTTTCTTGCTGTAATGTCTGGGGAGTAAGATGGATGGCACAGTGTCTCCCAGCCAACTGCGCCACGGCATTCTCATGGATGAACAACAAACTCTTGCGATTAACCAATTGGGGCTCAGTGTCTGTTGCACACATTACAAGTGCTATAAATACAGGTCTACAGTGATAGTTTGCCCGGTTGGTACTTGTCGACTCGTCCACCAGATGCAGGGCATGATCTTGCGTGGGTGTGGAGGTGGTCTTGTAGTCTGGGGGTCTCATGGTGACAGCTAATGTCTAGCACGCTTGAGAGTCTCATACAGGACCCACTTTTTGTCACTGTTGAGCACCATCGTATATGGGTAAGTAGCGAGAAAGCAACGAGAAACAGGCCGCTACTCGTTGTTACTTGTTGCCTTTCGACAGTGTATATGGTACCCACTTACTCAACTTGTACTCCTTTTCTGAAAGCGTTCGGTAAGCTACCCCAGGTTTGGCTGTTGCTCTCTTCTATGACCTTCTTCAGGGCCTCAACATCCACAATTTGTTGCCAGCCACTACGGGGTTCATCACAAAGGGACAGATCTTCCCACCTGAATTTCTGGAACCAGTTCTTTACTCAGAGCATTATCCCCAAAGGCTTGGTGTATTCGACAAGTTGATGCGGCTGCGGTCAAGCCCATCTTAAAGTCAGACAACTCCGAACGAGCTGCTTCGACACCGCCATGTTACCTCACCGCTGCTCCAGCTGCGGTTGATGTGGGTGTGCAACGTACTTGCATTGGTCAAGAGCAGTACACCCACCCAACCTCTTTCCTGGCACGTGATGCACTCTTTTGCGTATTTAGTACTCACTTCTTCCCACACGACGTAAAAAACGGCAAGGACTGTGACTTTTTCCATCACACTATTGGCCATTGATTAAATATCAGGGTTTTTGGGTTTTTTTTAAAGGGCTTCTTGGTCAAGCTGAAAACTTTTCAACACCTCCTCGAACATTTTTGGTGGGATTGTCAGTTTGCTCTTTATGGGGCGCTATATAAATGTAGCGATGAATATTTGAAACTGAATATGATATTCTTTGAAACAATCAAATCAACCACGACGTGTTGCTTGTTAATCAAATGTCGATTACTTACGAGGAATGCAGAAAATATCTCGGAGCGACCAAGACGTTCTTTCAAAAATAAATTTCTGTTCGTTTATTTCGTCAGATTTTAGGAAGTCGTTGGGGCGAGAACTTTCAGCAGTCTCTCGTACAAGTAATTTTTTCTTTACCTTTCAGGGTATTTTTTACTGTCACCTCCCTTCGGGACTTAGGTGAATATGACTCTCCACAAATTACTTTATTATTAGTGAATTGCCATAACTTTTTGGGAAAAATAGTGGAGTAGTGCTCTGTTGCCATATCTACGGTTTTAAAATTCATACATTTTTTTCTTGTAAATTCAAGTCCCAAGAGCTATTCAGGGTAAGAGGTTACTGAACATGATTGCTGTGTATGGACATAAGAAAGGGAAGTAAATGCAGGATATATAGGATTGTAACGGTTGACCCCAGACACTTGAAAAGGTTAAGATTGTAGTGATCTGGGAAACATCATCGCAGGAGTCTTTTTTTTTTTTTTTTTTACAAATGAACGGTTTTCAGGAATGGAATACGAAAGGGAATAAAAACGATCCGACCTTTTGGACATGGTATGGCGGGTCCTAACTGTCAAGGTTTGAACTCGTGGTACTAAGGAATGTGGATCCTCTGAACATTTGCCATTGGTATAGCGATAGAGTAGCGAGAAGCTTGGAATGTTTGGTCCGTGAAGAAGGAGTAGAAAGAAGGGTTGAAAATAATTCATCACCCACAAGGCCGGATAAAAGGTTCTGAACTCTGTCAAGGCTGGAAAGTAGCCCCAGCCTTGATGTGGCAGCAATGCTCCATTTTTGCTTTAATCTGGTTCTTGTAATGGTAGATAATTACCATTCGTTCTACATTGTTAATTGACCCATAGCTAAGGGGAGAAGGCATGAAACCATGCATTTTCCCAACGGCACAAATTCCAAAGTGAACGTAATAGACAAGACCAATATTTGAACTCGGCTCTCTGATTAAACATTTCGTGCCAATAGCTCTTGTTATATCCGCACAACCTAATTCCCAGCGTATTATAAATTGAATATTTTTTCAGCTTTTATTATATTGCTATATATTTTTTTTTAATTTTCAGCAAGCTCAATCCCCAAGGCTATGAGAAATTGCTCAGTAGTGAAATACCAATGACAACAAGATTCCATCAATAGCAATGGAGTAATGCCCGCAGTAGAAAATGTCTTGGCGTAATTATCCTGGCTTGAGTCTCTTATGACTCTAGGCGATAACTAATGACAGAATTAAGATATCGACATTAAATAAAATGAGAAAAAAAAATAACTATTATATAAATAAAAAAAAAAAGAAAATGAAACGGAATCGTTTAAAAGCCTGGGTTGTGATAGATTAGAGATGGCATAAATGGGTGGGGCAATTTCAAAACTAGTTCCCTGTGGCAGTACCAGTTAGAATGGTTAGCTACCTAATATAGTAGACTATATTTAGTATTTTCGGTCCTTACCCTTAGCTACCATTAGCTTAGAAATATACAAGAATAATTTAGAAGAATCAGAGGTAACAGGTGGTTTTAAAGCCATTCTTTAAGTAAAGAGGCCTGACTGTTGAGAAAATCAGCATACAAAATCCTGATTGGAACTCGATTTAAGCATCAATCTCCCTCAATAAATCCTAGTTGGAAATTTGTTTTGTTCTAATCGTTCCTTGCTGTAAAGGTTAAATCTGGCGAGAAGGTACATCCTTGTCTTACGTCCCTTTTTTATTATTATATACTTACACAATTCTTTATCAATTCGGATGCAACGCTTTGCTCTGAGTAAATGTTCTGGATTATTCGCAGATAAAATGTTTTACTAGTAGCGAAAATATGAGTGTAGTAACATGAAAACATCATTAAGAGGAGAGGACAATAAAATAATTGGATCAAAAAGAAAAAAAATGACGATTGATATTGCATTTAAAGTTTTGTAGATTGTAGCTGACAGGAAAGCAAGAAGCAGGATGAGAGTTCTATAGACGAAAAGTGCGAGAGAAGAAACTATCAGAAGAGAACTTATGGTTATACTTAGCAATTTCATCAGTATAATGATGAGACCTAATTGCCAACTAAACTTAAATTCATGAATTCAAAGTAACAAAGAGGAAAGCTCATCAGAAAAATTGCCGTGAAAATATTTATAGAAAGGCTCAGGGAAGCTACGTTGCAGCTGTAGGAAGTTAACTAAAATCGAGATGCCAGGTTATGACCAATAACATTACAGATTCTTTTGTCAAGAATCTCTAGATATATGGCAGAAACACCAGGCAAGATATGACAGTAATGTAAAAATACAGGGACGAATGGCAGACTTATAAATGTGTAAGATAGATTTCGGCGAGAAAGATTGTTTAGCACAACACAGTGAACCAACTTTCCTAGCTGCAGACTTAACCATTGATTCAAAATAAATATTCCACATCATGTCAGTTGAAGATGTTAGATTGAGAAGTCACAATACGTTAGTCTCCTGGAAGTTAGTATCAATCATTATATTAAAAGAGTGCCGTTTTGTTTGGGGACATTCAAATTAACAAGCCATTTCTTGCCCCAGATAACAGCAAAGTGAAGATCATTTTCTAAAATCAATCGTAATTTGACTTTATAGAATCTATCAAACTTACTTTTAGTAATAAGGCAGGTGTAAATAGTCATCAGTAGAAATATCGAGTCGAGAATTGATGACATCTGGAAGGTCGTTTATGAAATTTCGGAATAACGAAGATCCAAGGATCAATCCCAGAGGTGGGGCGAGGGGCACACGGATCAATGCAATAAGATCTAGAGGAATGGCCGTTCAAAACAACTTTTATTTCGCGATTTGATAAGAAAGACCGAATCAATTGATTAATTCGACAAGAAATACTATAGCTTTTCAACTAGTGAAGAAGTCTAGTGATATCAAACCTTGTTAAATGCCCCTGAGATATCTAGAGCAACAGCCCGTGCTTTATCATTCTTATCTGAGACCTGACAGAGTCTTTGGACAATAATCTATCAAACATTGGCAGCTGACTTAAAATAGTGGAAGCCATGTTGTTTGTCTGAAAGAAGAATCTGCGAGGTGAGTTACTTAACCAATTTGAAGTTGAGCCTTTAGTACTTAGCCAAAAAGAGGTAGAAGGTCAATATGTCATTCGTTCAAATGCAATATTTCCAGAATAGAAAAAAAAAGTCTCAACTCGGATTAAAACTTGTAGAGCAATCAGTTGTTCGTGTCGATGATATTTTATTGAGTTTTGTCTGAAACGCCATCTGTTATTATATTCGCTTGGTTACACAACGACCAATTCTGATTCACAGAAATAATTAACCCAATTGATAGTAATGAACGACGAATCCAACCTCAGTAGTAGTTTCATTATTTGCGTTTAGAATTCTACTAGTTATGATTGGTATTTATTATTTGGTCCAAGACAAGAACACACTGAATGATAAAAGCTAAAAGATTGCTTTGTATCAATCTTTCATGTAGACTCAGTTCAAAATCAGGCAAAGATATTCCAGATGTGTCAAGGGTAGAATTTACAAGCAAAATATTTTCATTTATCAGCAGATGATAATTCTTCAAATTGAATGAAGAATGGTTGATTTGAAGACTTACTCATATTTAACACTATCACACAGAGCCTCCAGTCTTCACGTGGATCAAATTTCTGAAAGTCGAAACAATGATTCATTCTGTCAACGAACAAAGACTTAGCCTCATTAAGGACACATTGGCAATTATTACGAGCGGCCACATAGAGGTGTTCTGTTTTAATAAGAGAGAATATGGTTTCCTTTAAAATATTAAAATTAACTCTATTAATATTAATTCCGAAGCTGATGTAGAGAATGACAGAATAAAGATTATCAAAAAGAACTTAATCATCAAAGCTTCCATGACCAAAGTGGTTTCGGCGGCGTCCTTAAAAGATGGTCTCCAAAGGTGTGGGACAGCCTTTTCGTTTCGTCTTTGGCTATTTCCGATTTCATGCTGGAATGGTCCTTTTCTTAATCGTCAACTCTCCACAGAATACGCCTTCTGTCCCATAATATTTGTTACAATTAGTACATGAGATGTATACAAAAAATTACACATTATTAAGTTTCTAAATAATGAAAATTTATTAAACCATAGACATGAGTTAACGGTATTTTGCCGACATCAACAAATTTTCGCATTAAATAATTAGCATAAAAAATTAAATTTCATAGTCTAATAAAAGGTTTAAAAGCTTAACCCAATCATAAGATAGAAAAAAACTTTATGAAGTCGTCAAACAAAAAAAAAAAATTGTAGTTCAGTGCGACGCGTTTATGTACGAAACAGTCATTTAGGAAAAAATAAAAATACAAAATAAATAAAATAAAACAAAACAAAATTCTCTAGACACTTAACGACCTATTATGGTGCCAAAAGCTATCTTTCGCTGTGACTGACCAGACGATGTGCGTACATGAATGCCATCATCCGCTTTGAAAAGGACACCCCGACCCTACCTTGGCTTGACCTCTTTCCGAAGATGACTGATATGTGGATAAAAATTAACTCTTAGGCCCCCAGCCGTACCATAGTAATTAATTTTGCGAATGAACATGCTTATAAAAATGCGTAAATTTCAAGATTGGTTATTCCTAAATTTTCGCTTGAGGATGAACCGACTTGAGACTTTAATTCAATTTAATTTTAATAATTATATTGAAGTTTTCGGCTCTCATTTTTGAAACATGAGAACTCTTATGTAGCGAAGGAATCATATTTTAAAAAATAATTATAATTTAAGCTCTACTTCTGTATGGAGCACTGTTTTTAAAAAATGAAAACAAAAATTCTAAAGAACTTCTATTTTTCTACATATATAAATATATATCTATATAAACATAGATATACATATAGAATTATATATGTATGAATATTTTAAAGATATTTTTATATTTATACATTCTTTTTATAGATACAAATATTTAAGTAAATGCTCTGTTTTATAATAAACAACTTTTACTGGCCTGAATGTCCGAGATATTTTCATAGAAAATTTACGTCCTCCGACAGGAATCGAACCAGTATCCTATATGGAACCGTCATATAGCCCAACGTGCCTTAACCGTTACGGCCACAGAGGAGCGTTCGGTTTGCTAGGTCGATTTAATAAATATATATATAAAAATATATATATATATATATATATATATTTATGTAAATATATATATAAATATATATATATATAAATATATATATAAATATAAATATATAAATATATATATATATATATATATTTATAAAATAGATATAAATATATATATACACAAAAATATATATATATAAAACATATATATACATAAATATATATATAAAAAATATATATTTATATATATATATAAATATATGTATATAAATATATATATGTATATATAAATATATATATAAATATATATATAAATATATACATATATATATATATATAAATATATATATAAATATATATATAAATATATACATATATATAAACATATATATATATGTAAATATATATATATATATATATAAGTATACATATATATAAATATTGTGTGTATTTAGGCAGCATTTTTTATTCATACATGTTTCATTAAATAATATAGACAAGTGTTATCTATTTATTTTATGTAAATTCTTTTCATATCGTCTGATAAGCTTAATAACATTATCATTAAACGAAGAAAGAAAATCACAATATTGATACATATTTTTTAATCCAATCTAAGCTTTCGGTTTACATAAGCTTTTATCAAAGCTGACGATTACATTACAATATATTAAGCAATACACGGACAAGAATGTGATGATAGTCTGTTTCTGTTTACATGGAGGATTTTTAAGCAACGATAAACATACTTAATACTTCTCGAATTCACTCTCGCGTGGTCATGTGTGACGTCATAAGCTGCTGTGCGATTTTCGCTTCCAGCGTCATATATGCACGTGTTTACATATACAGATGACAGCACAAAAGTATAGATTTCCCATATATTTTCTACCAATGTGTACACTTCGAGATGAAATATAGTGCCAGGAGAATTCGTGGTTGTAACGGTCATCTCATGAGGGCAAATTTGCACAGAACAGGATTTGGCGTAGTCAGGGATGCATTTTAGTAGCCAATCCAGGACATCAAAGCTAACAGAGGACCGATATCTACACAGTCCTTTAGAACAGTGGTCATTTTCTCATTGATTAGTTCAGTTCTTTGTCAAGTCGATAAACCGTGTAGATAAAACCCTGACAAGTTTATAATCGACAACGTCAAATAAAACGTCCATCGGCCACTAGTCTGAGACGCTAACTTGACTTCGTCTATATTTTGAAATCTCGGAAACTATCAGTATCAACTCAAGAACGCATCGACAGAGAACTTGGGGTTGTCTTTGACTCTTAAACGCAACATAAGTAGGAGTCCTGTGTCGGAACGTTATCGGTCCGTGATTCACAGCAGGCGGTCGGGTCGGCTATACCTAGCTCTGCTGCACTGCTCACAAAGAATTTGAACAGCGCACGCAAACCGAATGCAGTATAGACTTTTGAAGCTATCTTATTTATATTTGTGAAGCAGTTACTTGAAATATCTGATAGAAATTCGGTGTTAGGTGAGCTAATTTGTATGGTTAAATATCCCAAACATTTCAGCAGACCCTCGTATACAAGACACACCAAATTCTGATGGAATGGGAAATGAAGCAATCAGAACTGCATTTGTTTATTGTTAACCAATGAAATTACCATTCCTCCCATGCTTTTCCATATTTAATTGCAATAAAACGAAAGGCATTCAAAACGTTTCTGGAAAAACATGTTAGAAGAAAACACTGCAAATATTCGATTTGTTTGCAGCAAAGTTAACTTAGACGTACCTTTTATAAACCGGAAGTATTTGAAGTTAACAAATTGAAGCTTGCGTCCGTTTAAACATAATCCTCTGTCGAGCAGAAAGAACACTTTCAAAATTGAAGCAATAGCTAACATAAAATTTTATGGTCAAACTTGAAAAGAAAAAAACATTGCGGACATTATTGGTGCTTTGAGAAAAGTTACTGGATATAATTACTCGAAAAAAAAAAGCAGCAATTTACAAATGAATAACTCATTTCAAAGAAGATGAAGATGAGGAAAAGATTAGCAAACCATCAAGATCAGTTTGTTAGAAAATAATCGATGCTGTTTGAGATTTAATTGAGGGTGACCGGCGATTAACAGCAGAAGTAATGGCTAACTTCCTAGTCATCTTATTCAGTTCAACCCACACAATTTTATCTGAAAAAATTAAAGTTGAGCAGAGCACGTTAAATATCAAAACTATTCGCCCACATCAACAAGAGACAAGCGGAGAACTCTCAATGGAGATATCTAATAAATGAGACTTAAATTTTGAAGAATTTCTGACCTGAAACAAACTTTAACCACAGACGAATCTTGACTTTAGCAGTGGGATCGGTCAAATCAATGATTAGCTAAAGGTGGAAGAATTCAGTCAAAGCAAAAGCAAAATTGGAAGAAAAGCAAGGAAGACAATTTTCTGGAAGGCTGTAGAAATATTGTATCATCTGATTATAACGAAAGTGTTTTGAGAAAGTGAACTATAACATAACCAAATTCTTTGTGCAAAGATTCTTCAGAGAATCCAATATCGGACTTCTTCATGTGATTGGTATTTCGATTCGAACCCTTTATTTCGTTCACACAGGTGTCCTTAAGGATACATGGTCAAGTGGAGAAAGACGTTGGTTAGATCCAGTGACAAGATCCAAAGTGTTGTGAGTTCAATGCCAGGCTACAGCAGTGGTGAACCAAAAATTTAGAGAGTTGATTTAAAGGAAAATAACTGAGACATCTGGAAGAGGCATGGTACGTGGAACTTGAACAATCTACCCCGGTGGACGAAATAAAGGGTTCGGTTCGAAAATCTAATCACCTGAAGAAGGCCGGAGCGTACAACAGCCGGAACTTTGTGAATATGGCAATATGAGGATAATAGCCGGAATAATGTAAATGAAATTATTGACATTCGATTATTAAGATGCGAAATTTTCAGTTTGTAGTCTTTTTTTTTAGTTTTCCTAAAGAGTCAGTCTTTTCTGAGACGATAGAAATTTACAAATCTTAGCTTAGCCTGGCACAAGACTTCAGGCATGAGCTCTCTGTGAGGATTAAACTCGTTAGACATTGGTTGTCGTCTGCCAGTCGAAGTTGCTAATCACTGTTGTACAATGAGGCAACAACCAAGTAACAAAAATCTTTTAAGATAAAAACTATTGTAATTCAAAAATGGAATATAGAAAGCTTTCCTATTAACACTTTAGAAACTGAATTTATTTCTAAATTTTATCAGTTTTTAGGTTGCTCAAATTTAAATTTAACTTGTGAGCTATCTAAAGATGTTAATTTTTGATCGGATTATGTTCACTCTATTAATGGAGGGCATTTTTGAAACTGAAAGTTATCCCAATTTTTGTGATTTTATAAGTAGTTTTCTGTTTACCAATCACTTAAAATAGGTTTGGTATATAAAATTTCTATCCATTTAAATTGAAGGCACAGGTTGTGAAACGGTTATCAGCTCAGAAATTGATTTCGGCGCACGGGGTTCAATTCCTGTACAACTCTGTTTCGTTAATGCTCTTGGGAAAATCGTGAATCAATTGGGTTAGATTGCACCTCAGGCGGTAGCAACCAATGTGGGAAAAAGAGAACTGAATTCAAAACCAACCTGAATGGCTCTGTGGGTCTATCTTCTGCTAGACACACCAATGGACCCACGACCCTCATGAGTTGCAGGCTCATGACGTGACGTCGCATTTTTAATATAATTTTAGTATAAAATTATAGAAGTTTTGTAAATAAACCAACACAATTTACTTACAAAATCTTTAAATATTTAAAGTTAACCTAAAATTAATTTTATAGCTATTTATATTGTATTATTTACATTAAACTGTTTTAATGAAATCAAATTTTCCAACATTTTCTCATCTTTGTTCTGATTGGGAATCAAGATGGCATCTTACGGCAAACAGATTGTTCCTCAACACCCGCTCTTTTCTACCCTGCCGTCGTCCAAAATCGTCCAAAGTTAAAAATCCTTATACATGACCTGTTTTATCTTTCATAACTTTTTATCAAAGGTGACTTTGTCCGTCTCCTTAAGACCCTTTACATTGAATCAAAATAGATAAATATGTCGCCATCATGTCACAAACAGGTTCAATCACAGATCTATAGCCAAAAAACGTGGATTTATTTATGTTTTATTTACGTTGTTATTTTATAGAACCATTTTAAGCAAATGCTTTTTATCAAAACAGTGAAAAAAATCAATGTCAATGTTGTTCGTTCTCCTTAAGACCATATACGCTGACGTGAACCACTCACATTGACCTTATAGTGCAAGGTCAAAGTTACTGAAAATAGATAAATATGTCGTGCATTTCTCTAAATGTAAACAAATGACGTCATATGTTATTTTATTTATTAAAGACTTTTTATTTAAACAGGTTATTTTTATAGATACAAGTATTTATTATTTTATGATAAACAGTTTCCAACCGTGAATGTCCGACCATGTTCTACAAAAAAATATAACAACGTTAAACATAAATAAAAATGTCTTTAATAAATAAATTGTCGGACCTCGTCCATTCTTTATAACATAGTACTCTATATATAATAGTCCTGTCAGCAACGCTTGAATTTGTACATTTGTACTATATTATTTTAGTCAACGTCTTTTTCTCTCAGTCTACGAATATTTTCTATGAAAATTTCTTCAGTTATTTAATACTGTTTACGAGCATTTGCTGAAACATAAATAAAAATGAACTTTATATAATAGTCTTTTTTGTACTTTGTACTATTATTTTTAAAAAAGTCAGCTAAAAAAGAATCCATCAGTTTATGTAAAACATTGTAAAATTCTGAGGTTTCTTTTTCAAAACCACCTTTAATGATACGCCGAACTTTACCTTCATTCATCAAAACTAACATCAATAAAATTTGTAACACTGCTACAAATTCTTCTGTGAGGAATATTTGTTAAATATATCCTACCTATGATAACAACTGGTACATAATTTATACAATACTACTACTAAGTTAACGATAATGAGATTATTATGTGAAGTTTTTTTACTATTTAACTATTTAGCTTGTTTCTAAATTTCAGATTGTGTAATGTGGGTGTTTATTTTGCATAATTTTACAATTTAATTGTAATGTTAAGAGATGATGGATTCCGAATATAAGGACGTCCTACAACTATTCTGTTACGTAGAGATTCTGTGACATCACCGGATACTCCATGTATGGGATAAAAGCTTTTTAGAGACCTGCATTAACAATTTAATTTCCAGCTCTTAGCGCTGCAATTACCGTATCTTGTAAAGGTTCACTGAATATAGGCATGAATCTTGATAAACCAATTGCGTGACTTAGCTTTTTTGATGACAGGAATTCCATTTTAAAATTGTACTAGTTTGTAGTAATATAGAGACATTTTTTAGTAAATTATTTAATAGTGCTCAGCAAAAAAATGCATGTTCGGACCAAAAAATAATTTGCGAAACCTAAAAATGCTTATGAAGATGACACATTTATTGGGGAGTACATATTTTTAAGTGCACCTGTTCTGGTTGGGTCTGGTTTTTTACCAGTTTCGTCGATGATTGGCCCAAATATTTAATTTTCTTCATGACAAATTCGCATTTCTCATCACTCAATATAAACCCGTAGTCGTTTATTTTTCTGAATACCTCATTTACGTGCTGAATATGCTGCTCTCGATTTTCACTTTTTATGAAAATGTCATCTCAGTAGGCGCTCATGAAGTTTAGATCGCTCAACACTGTATCCATTACTTGCAGAAAAATCCCAGGTGCTACTATTAATTGCGAAAGATAATCTGTTAAACACGTATACTCTCTTGTGGGTATTAATTGTTCAGTTTTGCACATTCTTCCTCAACTTGGATTTGCAAATATGCATCTGACAATACAACTTTGAAAAGTACTTTCCGACATTTAACTTTGCAAACATTTCTTCTGGGCTTGGCAGGAGGTAATTTTAAACTTGTAGGCAATCATTCAGCCCGGTGGAGAAATCGACACATACACGGATTTTGTTATCTTTTTTTTTCACGTAGACGGTCGAGGAGGCCCAATCGCTATAATCCACTTTAAAGATGACCCCCATATTTAACAAGCGATCTAATTCCTTGATTATCGTATCCAAAGCTGATAAATGCATATTCCTTTTTGGTCTAAAAATTGGTAACACATTTTCCGTTAACTGGAACTTGGCGTTATTTTTTCGCGCATCTTCCTAAATCTTCATAAAAACTTCGAGAAACTGATTTTTCAATTCTTTTTTTAGCCTTTCAAATTTACTAGAACCATCCATTTTATGACAAAAAGAGTTTATGAGCAAATCTCATAGGTTGAACAGTTGCATCCAATCTGTTCTGAACAAGTTCTTTCCATCACGAATGCTTTTGCCTTCATCGCTTTCCCATAAAATAATTTGACTATTATAAACAAAGAAACGCCTAGTAACGCCCTAAGGAACAGATTTTGGTAATGTTAATATTGGTTTACCAATTCTTTTCCACGTTTCTTTGTTTATAATAGTCAAATTAGATCCTCTTTCTCTCTGAAACTTTATATTCCTTTTCTTTATTTTTACGGTTATAAATTTTCTTTTTTGACTCTTTTCTGCATTGTCTGTCGTCGATGCTACGTTTACAGTACTCTTGATTTTTGACTTTTTATTCTTTTTTTAACTCTAAAATATGAAATCTTGTGCCCCACATTTCCACATTTTGTTCTTAAAAGGGCAGTTCCTCTTGAAATGTGGTTCGTCACATCCATAACATGGATTTGGTTTTGTAAGATATTTTGATTTGGAACGAACCGCATTTATATGAGATACATCTCTTTCCTCAGTTCTCGCCATATCGTGTCATAAGCTGACTATTCTTTGACACTCTTCAGCTTGCAACGTCAATTTTGAGTCCTTTTCAAATTTAGCCTTAATTCTAGAACTGATTTCCGCTTCTCTATTTGCTGTCAACCATTGTACAAAGATCAAGCGCTTAAACATGTCGGATGTTCGTTCAGTTGACTTGAACTTTTCACATTCCCCGTTTACGATTCAAGCATAAATGGTAAAATCTTCATATTTTTTCTTTTTTTTTAAAAAAAGATTGTGGCATTGCCAGCTTTTGTTGAACAATGAACTTCGTTCACTGAAAAATTATTTAAGAACATAATACTTTCTTCAAACGACAATTCACTTGATTTTTCGGATGTAATTCATGTATTTTTCATGTTCCGTGGCCACTAACTTTCATACTAACAGGCTCTCTTTTCTCGCACGACCATCTTATTAGTTCAGTTATGTGCCATACGTGATACACGTGTAGACGAGGCAGATTTTTCACACAGTAGGTGGCCATTTCATTCTGCGATAGACTAGTTGCCATCCAAGGTTATAGAACCCGGTCTGACCTGTTACATACCCATACCTGGGGGAGAAGAAGAGGATTCATATCTTACCCAAGGGTATGTAATAGCCAGACATGCCTTTAACCGATTTGTTTACAGATACGCTTTGAGCAGATATGAATGTACGTGAGAGATTCATGGAAGACTGAAGTTTAAAGGCAGTGAATTCGACCTCGCTAACTGAACGCTCCTCTGTGGCCAAATTGGTTGAAGACACGTCAAGCTATATGACGGTTCCGTACAGGATACAGGTTCGATTCTTGTCGGAGGACGAATATTTTCTATGAAAGTTTTTCGGACATTCAGGCCGGTAAATGTTGTTTAATACTGTTTATTATAAACAGAGCATTTATTTAAATATTTTTATGTATAAAAAGAATGTATAAAGATTAAGATTAAGAAAAGATTAAGACATTTTTATGTCTTAATATATATATATATATATATATATATATATATATATATATATATATATTAGTAGTATGTGTATTTGTGTGTGTGTGTGTGTGGTCATAAATACCAATATACGCCTTTTAAAGGTTTCCCTTCAGGGTATGAGAATTCACTGTCATGTTCAACGGCGATGGCGCCAGGAACGAACGCTTGTCACGTACAGAAATTAAATGTAGTTCGCTGATGCGGACATGATTCGGTTGAAATGTCGAATAAAAAGCGAATAAACGTCGTTATTTTCAGCTGATTCTTGCGTCTGGTCCGATCCAATTCGTTTAAAACGCTTCGCTGAAAAAGAAAAGAATAGCAACGCTTCGTTAACTGTCGCTTTGCAGCGATTCGATATGATCGGCATTCCGGCATTGAAGTGCGCTGACAATTCTTGTCGTGTAAGGCTCATTTGATAAAGATGAGAAACGTTCACTTGACCGTTTGGACCAATGAGTCTGTGGCGCAAACAAAAAGCAACATTAACTGGATGGGAGGAATCTTATTCAATGAAAATGAAAAAAACTTTAATTGAAACATTTTTACTAGTCGAGACAATTGGAAGAATCATTCTTAAAACTATTTGAACGATTAAACGTATGGTTCGTGATATGGTTTGCGTTATGATTTGTGTTATGGTTCGTGTTATGGTTTGTGTTATGGTTTGTGTTATGGTTCGTTTTATGGCTCGTGTTATAGTTTCTGTTATGGTTCGTGTTATCGTTTGTGCTATGTTTTTGTTATGTTTGGTTTTATGGTTTGTGCTATGGTTCGTGTTGTCGTTTGTGTTATAGTTCGTGTTTTTGTTTGTGCTATTTTTTCTGTTATGTTTCGTGTTATGGTTCGTATTATGTTTCGTGATATGGTTCGTGTTAGGGTTTGTGTTTTGGTTCGTGTTATGGTTCGTGTTATGGCTTGTGTTATGTTTCGTGTTATGTTCTTACTACAATATTTCCCTCGTCCCACTCTTCAGTCTTCTTCAGTTGTAGAGTCCGTAATCTTCTGTATCTTGAGAATATACATAATCATTTCAATACTTTTTCGGATGGTGACTCATTTTCGTATTCGATTCATTTTTATTACATTCAATAAAGTAAAAAGTGAATCTTTATTGTCATATGCAAATCACAAAATAGTAGAAAACAGAAATATAGGCAGATATAATAGTCAGAAAAGCTCATTGAGACTTTTATACAAAGAAAAATAAGAGAGGCTTCTTTAATTAACTGATTTATAATTACAGGTTGCTTTAACATGATTGAGTTATCTTTTTAATATTCAGGCCTACTAAATTTTGAATGTCACTACATGTGACATATTTGCTTACTTTTAAAATAAGCTTGGCAAAACATGGGTTTCTCATGCGAAAAAAAGTCAATTCCAAATTTATTAGTGCTGAGCCTTCAAATGTAAACCAATTTGTTACTTGTATCGAAATGTTAGCAAAACGTGTGGCATGTTAGTATCTTAGTCAACAAAAAAATCAGTTAGCGAAAAATTTGAGCAATAATAAAAGACTTCTTATAGCTTTGACGGGAGATTAACGCAGAAAAATGAATCTAATAAACTTATTTTGCAGATAGAAAACTTTAATTTATAAACAGGAAAAAACCGACTTTCATATCATAGTGGTAAATTTGATATGCACACATCTGTTTGTATGTCTCTCTATATATATATATATATATATATATATATATACTGAAAACGAATGTAGCATCATTCGAAAGTACTCAAGAAAAAAAATACAGTATAAAAGTTGATATGAATTTTGGCAAAGACAAAAAACTTATTCGGAATTTAATAAAAAATAATTGATAGAGAGAATTCGTCCATATTAATTAGCGAAATTTGATTGATTACGATTACGAAACGTGATTACGATTTCAGTGTAATAAATTATAACAATGGAATATTAATGTTTGAGCCTTTTATATTATATTCTTACTTTGTCCTGGACATTGAGTTTTATCTGGATTCTATCCTCTTTGAAATTTATATATATATATATATATATATATATATATATATATATGTGTGTGTGTGTGTGTGTGTGTGTGTGTGTATATACAGACCACACATATTTTTATTAATTTACACACACACACACACACACACACACACACATATATATATATATATATATATATATATATTTGTAATGTTCAAAATAATATCGGAAGAATTTTCCTAAATTTAATCCATAAGCACTTTAACCATTAACCAACACTAAAAAAGATTTTTAACAAAAATAATGTTAAGATCGGCTATAATAACATAGATAAATTCATATCGCAACATAACAATATTATATTAAACAAATATATTCCCAACAAAGACAAGCTAAATATTTCTAAAAACAAATGCAACTGCCGAAAAAAATATGATGTGTTCTTTAAATGGTCAATGTGGGACTGATATTGTATACCGAGCGAGCTTACATTCCGTTAAAGATGTTAAATTTTATTTTAGTTCCACTGAAAATCCTTGGAAATTACGTTTTTGTCATCATCGAGTGACCTTAGGTAATATAAAATACAAAAACAACACTGCCCTTTCCAAATATTTCTGGCAATTAAAGAATAGGGTTATCTCACCATAAATCAACTGGGATATTATAACAAGAGCTAAATCTTATAACGGGAAAGGAAATAAATCTAACACTTAAATAACCTTAGCTTATTAAACAAGAGAAAACAGATTAATTTTTAATATAAATTTCGGTTTATTTTTTTTTAGGTATATTACGGTTTATTTTTGTTTATATATATATATATATAGAGAGAGAGGGCTTTCGCTGTATCACAGCCCATCAGTGTGGCTAGACGTCCGGCTGCCTCTAGCTAGGATCGAAACCCGACTGTATTAGCGTCATGTATTGGATTTATTTTTAGATAAACACACAGTGACTGATAGAACTCGATTCGATTTGCTGAAGAGTCTTACATTATTAGACGTAATAGTCACTGTTTACCAACCCACACTACCTCCCCAGAGAGCTTAAACAAAACAAATTTTTCAGGAGCATATATATTATCATCCACAGACAGTTTCGCTCATCAGTTATCATAGCTAGAAGCGAAACCCGACTGAATTGGCGTCAGTCGGGGATTCTACCACTGGCGCACGGCTGGGTTGAAGGTGAATTTAAGCGTATTTATTTTTTTAGATAAACGCACTGAGAACTCGATTCAATTTACCGAAGAGTTTTGCATTGTTAGCCGTAAGAGTCACTGTTTACAAACCCATACTTTCTCCCCAGAGAACTCAACCGAAATAAATTTTTCAGGAGCATATATATTGTCATCCACCGTGTATATATATATATATATATATATATATATATATATATATATATATATATATATATATATATATATATATATATATATATATATATATATATATATATATATATATATATATATATATATATATATCAGTATATATATGTATATATATATATATATATATATATATATATATATATATATATATATATATATATATATATATATATATATATATATATATATATATATATATATATATATATATATATATATATATATATATATATATATATATATATATATATATATATATATATATATATATATATATATATATACCGTGGAGACTCGGTGGAGTAACGGATAGTGGCTTGAAATATATAGGGTGTTCAATAACTTGGAAATATTTTAAATGTGAATTAACTTCTTTTTCTTTCAGATTTAACAACTTAAGTCTTTGGCGATTTCAACCATGGAAAGATTAACAATCAAACAGCCTGTTAAAGTTATCGAAGCCTATTACGAAAATTTTCTGCCAACACTTTTTCAAAAGTGGCCGTTGGTTCAATTAAACAAACTCAAGACACAAATCACAAAAGAATAGCAAATGAGCAGGAGAAATTGTAACGCAATTAAAACAAATTTTAATTGTAAATAATTAACAACTAAAAACAGACATTACAGGTTTCCAAAAAAGTATAAAATAGAAAAGCTTTACTCGTAATTCTACCAAGAAATACAAGAATGGATAAAATGTTTCTTCTGTCTACATAGTCTCGGCTGATATAATTTAATATATACAGCTTCGAATAGTCGTAGATGGTGGGAGAGGAAGCCCTATAGAGCACAGAAAAGAATGAGTCATTGTACTCGGCGGTACAATCCGGCTTGTCTAACAAATGCTGTCCGATAGACGAATCGTGCACGGACTGAGTTGACGAACGACTCAGACAACTAGATCTTAAATAGTCGGGAACGTATTGTGCAATATGAGTTTCCAATCTTTGATTGGTCCGTCCTGACTTTCCGTACTGACATTCATATTTTGAAAATAGGACAACGGATTTTTAATAAAAGATGGAAACTAGTCTGAAAGACAGTACGCAACTTAACGGTGGAATAGCATGAAGTAATTCAAGCTGAAATCCTGTTAGCAAGCAACTGACTCCTACTGCCTAACCATAGTAATTTCAAGTAAATGGAGCACCGGTCGGGACCTAAAAACACTGATTCCTTAAAACGCCTACTTTTGCATTCATTAACATGGTCAATAACATTGACAAGAAAACCATTTTCAACAAAAATGTGTTGAAACTTTTCAAGTTCCTCATTTAAAATACAAGAACAAATCATTAAAGCGGCTAATCTTGCAGGTCTAAAATTTATTACTGATACAGTAATTGTGGTACAAGGACTAAAAAATGGGAGAGATTGGTCAGGATTGATCATCACTATCTTATAGTTGGCCAATCGGATTCACGACCCATTCATTGGTTACAATATACTCATTCACCATAAGATTTTATCTGTCACCATTCGCTTTTTCATAAACCATACAATAGCTCGCACACACTGGGCACTTACTGGAGAAGAAAATACCCCATGAGTTAAAAATCCCAATATGTACAATTATGTATAAAAAATCTTGCGGGCCTTAGGAATAAAAGAGTTCCAATTTGTGTATAAACCTGTAAACGTAGGTTTATGAAAAATACTGGTGAAGAAAACATCATCCCTACGTTCAACAAGAATGTCTAAGAAGGGCAAAGTGCAATTACTTTCCACATCCATAGTAAATCGCAGAGATGGATGAATGGAAGTGAACTGAGCAAGAAAGGTCATAGTTTCGTTGACAGAGTCAAAGTTGGAGAAGATATCGTCGTCATAACGCAAATAAACATGGGGTTTACGGCACATTTCGAACAAAATACCCACATGAATTCCCACAAAATTATTGGCAAGTATGGAACCCAAGGGACTACCCATTGAAATCCCATCAGCATGGGCGTACATAATGTTGTCAAAACTGAACTCAACTTCCTCAGTCGCTAGACGCATGCATTCCTAAGAGAAGGTTCCAAGAATACTAGCAGGAACCCAAATGACCTCTATAAAGGGCAACATAACATATCTGTATGGTGTCCTGAAGGGGAACATTTGTATATAAATGGATAATGTCAAAAGACACTAATAGACACTTCTGAAAGATAAACTGTTAGAAAAATATGCGTCCTCTGACAGGATTAAATCCGACATATTTCTAATTTATTTGTTTAAAAATATTTAATCAATTTCCTAAAAAATCGTTTTTATTTTTCTAACAAGATTTCTCGAATATTCCGACCGTTAGATGTAAATAAATAAATATACTGTTTAATAAATAAGTAAAAGTAGGCATCTACTCAATTATGCTTACCCATTCAAAATAACGTTTAAAGAAATAAATTATAAATATGTCGGTTTTAATAGATTTCCTAATAGATAGATAGATAGATAGATAGATAGATAGAAAGTAATTCAGCGGGTTACGAAAGTCCTAAGCTGCGACGCAATCACCATTAATCTGGTTTCTATTGATGCTGTTTGCCTTGTAGATAATGCGTCATTGGTCAGTTCCTTGTTGTACACCATATTGGATTGTTGTGCATTTGATCGCTTTCCTTTGTAATGTGGAAACTTATTGCCCTTACATTATGGCTTCCAGGCGTAGATTAATCTGTTATATTAGCAGTGCTTCGAAGAAAAGGAAAGCCATCACCATGGAAGTGAAATTAAATATTGTTAAACGGTCTGAAAGGAGAGAAACGGCTAAGAACATTTCTTGGCTTAAGTCGTTCGACTGTCGCTTCAAACGTGTACGTATATGTATATATATATTGAGCTTCCATGTAAGAGCTAAGGACATTTTCTTGTTAAATTATAATTAGTAAAAAAATCTTTTTCCAACTTCATCCAGGTTCATATAATCCCAAATTCAACATCTTCATGTGACTACATTTCGCCATAATTTCAGATCTCTCATTCAACAAATCAGCACCATCCTTGAATATTGCATGCTCCAACTTCTCGTCCTAACACTGCTTACAGATTATATATATATATTTTTTGAAACACGGCTAGAACTGTGTAGCGAAAAAAAACCATATTTTAAATCAATATATATATATATATATATATATATATATATATAAATATATATAGAAAAATGGACAAGGTCCGACAATTTATTTATTAAAGACATTTTTATGTTTAACGTTGTTATTTATAGATACAAGTATTTAAGCAAATGCTCTGTTTATGATAAACAGTATTAAAAAACATTTACCGGCCTGAATGTCCGAGAAATTTTCATAGAAAATATTCGTTCTTTGACAGGATTCGAACCTGCATCCTATACGGAACCGTCATTTACGCTGACGTGCCTTAACTCTGGGCTACAAAGTTTATAAGCAGTAAATTCGATCTTGTCTACCGAAAGGTAGACAAGATCGAATTTATACATTCTTTCACATTTACAAATCTACCATTCATCCATGCATGGAATACTGTTGCCATATATGGTTTGGCGCCCCCGCTGTTTATCTCGAAGTTCTCGACAAAATCCAAAGACGGATAGGAAGTGTGATCGGTCCTGACTTAGGGTCTTGACTCCAATCACATTCCCACCGACGTAATGTGGCTTCCCTCTGTCTTTTCTATAAATATGTTCATGGCAAGTGCCCTGACGAGCTACTTTCACTGGTACCCCAACTGCATGAACTTAAACTTGCTACTAGGTTGGCATCTCGGTCCCATTCATTTACCATCAAAATAGTTAAATGTAACCACCTATTCTACTCCAACAGCTTCTTCTCTTGCACTTCCCAACAGTGGAACTCCCTTCCTCTTACTTGTTTTCCTGATAATTATAATCTTCAAAAATTTAAAAGTAATGTCAGTCACCTTGATCCCCGTTCTTCTTTCTATCCTCTTCCGTTCTTCTTTTTATTCTTTCTTCACCCCCGCCTCCCATACCCAGTCTTTTCCCTTAGTTACACTCTCTGTAGCACCTTGCGTACTAGTGGTGTACTAGTAGCTTGGGGTGAATTACTTATATATATATATATATATATATATATATATTTGTCATCCACAGACAGACTGTTTCGCTGTATTACAGCTCATCAGTGTGGCTAAACATCCGATTGACTCTAGTTCGGATCGAAACCCGACTGATTTGGCATCAGTCGGAGATTTTATCTCTGAGCTATCAGCGACCCGTAGAGAATTTTCGCGTATTTATTCATTGAATAAACACGCCGGTGATCAAGGGGGTTCAATTCATAGTAGAACTTTGCATTATCGTGCAACAAAATAAATCCTACATTTGCCTTGATAAAGCCCCTCAGAGGACGAAACGCGTCGACTAAGAATAGTTTTTCCTCTCGTCTTTTTATTTTTGGGGTGGTTCCTTTACAGATACACTCGATCTGAAAACAATTTACATATGCACACACACGCACATATACGTGTGCAATATCGGAGATTCTCTGAAGTTTACGTGGATCGATGGAGAAATTCATAATAGATTTTAGTATTCTTACAGATTAATTTCTTATAACTTTTGAATCTTTTACAAGAGATGGTTTTTATCATAGCATAGATATATAAAAGCAAGAATTATTTACCTGACTTTTTTAGTTCATAATAATTTCGAATTGGTTTCCGTTACCAATTTCATCAAACCAATTTATAGCGCACCAATGTACATTTTCCATCACTTTGCTTAGACTTCTTGAAGTTACCTCACTGAATGTAAATCAGTAAATCTATTGACATTATTTAAATGCGTATTATTATCCTTATCCCTATACTTATTTGGCACATGTCAGAGGGTAATGACGAGGCTCGGGAAACTGACTCTGTTTTTTACGTGGTCTATAGGGAATTTTTGCCCGAGCCAACAAGCTCGGATACCCCACTTTAAACTCGGCCTTGTGCCACATCTTGCTGCGTGGAACAGCGGGTATATAATTATTATCCCTATCTCTGTTGTTGTCATCACAACCATTCGGCCAATGTTTTCTTCGGCCTGCATCAGGTGATTGTTCGTCTGGGTAACATTCACTGAACTCCGTACCAAATCAGTGACATAGAAATTTGTTCGCTGATATTTTATTAGTCATAACTATTATTAATAAGATTAATTAATGTGGAGCAATTTAACCGCCATTTCATTAAATAAATTTCCTAACCAATTGATGACTTTTGCTAAATAGATTAGTCTATGGTTGACCGTAACTACACAATATTTGGAATCCCTGGAGAAAAAAAAAATATTTCAATTATGTTAACTCCAGTATATGGCAGCTGAAGTATTCAGCAAAAATCCATTGAACAGTTTTATCGACGTTATGTGACATTTCCCCCCCAAAAACAGGAACATTTTAGAACAGCCTTTTAGGCCGGTGCAGGAATGTGCCTTAGGAATTTCACGGCCTCCTAATATCAGGGGTCAACGTGGTGTTACATAGGTGGATAATCTCATATTAGAGAATTTTTATATAGATTACTGTATCATCTTTTGATGTTTCTTTCTCCCTTTTACTTCACAGAAAAAAGTCTCAGAAAACCTTTGAGGCAGGCGAAACATTAAAAGACATCAAGTTTTACTGATTATCTCCCTGTAACTAATAAACGTCAATTTAACATATATATATATATATATATATATATATATATATATATATATATATATATATATATATATACATATATATATATATATATATATATATTAAATCGCTATCTATCTATCTATCTATCTATCTATCTATCTATCTATCTATCTATCTATAAATCGCCGTCTCTCTCTCTCTCTATATATATATATATATATATATATATATATATATATATATATATATATATATTTGTAGGTCTGATGAATTGGATCGTGATTACGATTCTAATGTAATAAATTATAACCATGGAATATTAGTGTTTGAGCCTTTTTTATTTATAATCTTACTCTGTCCTGGACATTGAGTTCTACCTGGATTCTATCCCCTTTGAAATTTATGTATATATATATATATATATATATATATATATATATATATATATGTGTGTGTGTGTGTGTGTGTGTGTTATGGTCCGGTTCCTTGTACCACGGTGATAGTCTAAGGTAGAACCAATAAAGATGAACTCGAACACAGGTATGGAATAACAGATATATTACAAACAGGAATATATATAGAGAAAGTAGAAGTGTTAGTATGAACAATCAGGTTTAGTAGAGAGAACAATGTAGTCTCGACCAGTATCACTATTCAAATGTCTTGTAGTAATCTGAAGGCGACTCTGTTTCGGACTGCCTCTGACTCGACTCTTGACTCGACTTGAACTACTGACTCAACTTGAACTACTGACGATATTCAGTCTTCCCCCCATGAGGGCGTCATGTGGCACAAGGCGTTTTAACGAGGGATCTCCGAGCCCGTAGGCTCGCCCAAAAATATGCCCATTGAACCCGTATAAACGGGTTCCGGGTCGGTTTACCTCCCCAAAAGAGAAACCACCCTTCGGCGTAGACTCTTTCAGGTTCCTCCAAGCCCGGAGGCAGAGAGTTCAACTGATCTGTCGTTCAAGATTTGAGCGACTGACAATATTCAGTCTCCCCCCCACCACTGGCTCGGCCCAAAAATATGCCCGTTTGAACCCGCCTATATATATATATATATATATATATATATATACTGAAAAAAAATGGCATCATTCGAAAAGTACTCAAGAAAAAAAATACAGTATAAAAGTTGATATGAATTTTGGCAAAGACAAAAAAAACTTATTCGGAATTTAATAAAAAATAATTGATAGAGAGAATTCGTCCATATTAATTAGCGAAATTTGATTGATTACGATTACGAAACGTGATTACGATTTCAGTGTAATAAATTATAACAATGGAATATTAATGTTTGAGCCTTTTATTATATTCTTACTTTGTCCTGGACATTGAGTTTTATCTGGATTCCCATCCTCTTTGAATTTATTGAATATATATATATATATATATATATATATATATGTGTGTGTGTGTGTGTGTGTGTGTGTGTATACAGACCATGAATTTTTGTATTAACACATACACACACACACACACACACACACACACACATATATATATATATATATATATATATTTATAATGTTCAAAATAATATCGGAAGAATTTTCCTAAATTTAATCCAAAAGCACTTTAACCATTAACCAACACTAAAAAAAGATTTTAACAAAAATAATGTTAAGATCGGCTATAATAACATAGAATAAATTCATATCGCAACATAACAATATTATATTAAACAAATATATTCCTGTCAAAGAACAAGCTAAATATTTCTAAAAACAAATGCAACTGCCGAAAAAATATGATGTGTTCTTTAAATGGTCAATGTGGGACTGATATTGTATACCGAGCGAGCTTACATTCCGTTAAAGATGTTAAATTTTATTTTAGTTCCACTGAAAATCCTTGGAAATTACGTTTTGTCATCATCGAGTGACCTTAGGTAATATAAAATACAAAAAACAACACTGCCCTTTCCAAATATTTCTGGCAATTAAAGAATAGGGTTATCTCACCATAAATCAACTGGGATATTATAACAAGAGCTAAATCTTATAACAGGAAAAGGAAATAAATCTAACATTTAAATAACCTTTTAGCTTATTAAACAAGAGAAAAACAGATTAATTTTAATATAAATTTCGGTTTATTTTTTTTTAGGTATATTACGGTTTATTTTTTGTTTATATATATATATATATATAGAGAGAGGGCTTTCGCCGTATCACAGCCCATCAGTGTGGCTAGACGTCCGGCTGCCTCTAGCTAGGATCGAAAACCCGACTGTATTAGCGTCATGTATTGGATTTATTTTAGATAAACACACAGTGACTGATAGAACTCGATTCGATTTGCTGAAGAGTCTTACATTATTAGACGTAATAGTCACTGTTTACCAAACCCACACTACCTCCCCAGAGAGCTTAAACAAAACAAATTTTTCAGGAGCATATATATTATCATCCACAGACAGTTTCGCTCATCAGTTATCATAGCACAAAGCGAAACCCGACTGAACGTCAGTCAGACCACCGGCGCACGGCTGGGTTGAAGGTGAATTTAAGTATTTATTTTTTTTTAGATAAACGCACTGAGAACTCGATTCAATTTACCGAAGAGTTTTGCATTGTTAATGTAAAGTCACTGTTTACAAAACCCATACTTTCTCCCCAGAGAACTCAACCGAAATAAATTTTCAGGAGCATATATATTTCATCCACCGTGTATATATATATATATATATATATATATATATATATATATATATATATATATATATATATATATATATATATATATATATATATATATATATATATATATATATATATGTATATATATATATATCAGTATATATATATATATATATATATATATATATATATATATATATATATATATATATATATATATATATATATATATATATATATATATATATATATATATATATATATATATATATATATATATATATATATATATATATATATATATATATATATATATATATATATATATATATATATATATACCGTGGAGACTCGGTGGAGTAACGGATAGTGGCTTGAAATATATAGGGTGTTCCAATAACTTGGACATATTTTAAATGAATTAACTTTTTTTCTTTCAGATTTAACAACTTAAGTCTTTGGCGATTTCAACCATGGAAAAGATTAACAATCAAACAGCCTGTTAAAGTTATCGAAGCCTATTACGAAAATTTTCTGCCAACACTTTTTCAAAAGTGGCCGTTAGTTCAATTAAAAAACTCAAGACACAAATCACAAAAGAATAGCAAATGAGCAGGAGAAATTGTAACGCAATTAAAACAAATTTTAATTGTAAATAATTAACAACTAAAAACAGACATTACAGGTTTCCAAAAAAGTATAAAATAGAAAAGCTTTACTCGTAATTCTACCAAGAAATACAGAATGGATAAAATGTTTCTTCTGTCTACATAGTCTCGGCTGATATAATTTAATATATACAGCTTCGAATAGTCGTAGATGGTGGGAGAGAAGCCCTATAGAGCACAGAAAAGAATGAGTCATTGTACTCGGCGGTACAATCCGGCTTGTCTAACAAATGCTGTCCGATAGACGAATCGTGCACGGACTGAGTTGACGAACGACTCAGACAACTAGATCTTAAATAGTCGGGAACGTGTTATTGCAATATGAGTTTCAATCTTTGATTGGTTCAATCCTGACTTTCGACTGACATTCATATTTTGAAAATAGGACAACGGATTTTTTAATAAAGATGGAACTAGTCTGAAAGACAGTACGCAACAACGGTGGAATAGCCGAAGTAATTCAAGCTGAAATCCTGTTAGCAAACAACTGACTCCTACTGCCTAACCACAGTAATTTCAAGTAAATGGAGCACCGGTCGGGACCTAAAAACACTGATTCCTTAAAACGCCTACTTTTGCATTCATTAACATGGTCAAAAACATTGACAAGAAAAACCATTTTTGTAAAAATGTTGAAACTTTTCAAGTTCTCATTTAAAAATACAAGAACAAATCATTAAAAGCAGCTAATCTTGCAGGTCTAAAATTTATTACTGATACAGTAATTGTGGTACAAGGACTGACCAAAAATGGGAGAGATTGGTCAGGATTGATCATCACTATCTTATAGTTGGCCAATCGGATTCACGACCCATTCATTGGTTAAATATACTCATTCACCATAAGATTTTATCTGTCACTATTTCCTTTTTTTCATAAACCATACAATAGCTCGTACACACTGGGCACTTACTGGAGAAAAAAATACCCCATGAGTTAAAAATCCCAATATGTACAATTATGTATAAAAACTTGCAGGCCTTAGGAATAAAAGTTCAATTTGTATAAACCTGTAAACGTAGGTTTATGAAAAAATACTGGTGAAGAAAACATCATCCTACGTTCAACAAGAATGTCTAAGAAGGGCAAAGTGCAATTACTTTCCATCATAGTAAATCGCAGAGATGGATGAATGGAAGTGAACTGAGCAAGAAAGGTCATAGTTTCAATTGACAGAGTCAAAGTTGGAGAAGATATCGTCGTCATAACGCAAATAAACATGGGGTTTACGGCACATTTCGACAAAATACCCACATGAATTCCCACAAAATTATTGGCAAGTATGGAACCCAAGGACTACCCATTTGAAATCCCATCAGCATGGGCGTACATAATGTTGTCAAAACTGAACTCAACTTCCTCAGTCGCCAGACGCATGCATTCCTAAGAGAAGGTTCCAAGAATACTAAAGAGGAACCCAAATGACCTCTATAAAGGGCAACATAACATATCTGTATGGTGTCCTGAAGGGGAACATTGTATATAAATGGATAAATGTCAAAAGACACTAATAGACACTTCTGAAAGATAAACTGTTAGAAAAAAAATATGCGTCCTCTGACAGGATTAAATCCGACATATTTCTAATTTATTTGTTTAAAAATATTTAATCAATTTCCTAAAAATCGTTTTTATTTTTCTAACAAGATTTCTCGAATATTCCGACCGTTAGATGTAAATAAATAAATATACTGTTTAATAAATAAGTAAAAGTAGGCATCTACTCAATTATGCTTACCATTCAAAATAACGTTTAAAAAAGAAATAAATTATAAATATGTCGGTTTTAATAGATTTCCTAATAGATAGATAGATAGATAGATAGATAGATAAAAGTAATTCAGCAGTTACGAAAGTCCTAAGCTGCGACGCAATCACCATTAATCTGGTTTCTATTGATGCTGTTTGCCTTGTAGATAATGCGTCATTGGTCGTTCCTTGTTGTACACCATATTGGATTGTTGTGCATTTGATCGCTTTCCTTGTAATGTGGAAAACTTATTGCACCCATTATGGCTTCCAGGCGTAGATTAATCTGTTATGTTAGCAATTAGCTTCGAAGAAAAGGAAAGCCATCCATGGAAGTGAAATTAAATATTGTTAAACGGTCTGAAAGGAGAGAAACTAAGAACATTTCTTGGCTTAAGTCGTTCGACTGTCGCTTCAAACGTGTACGTATATGTATATATATTGAGCTTCCATGTAAGAAATATGACATTTTCTTGTTAAATTATAATTAGTAAAAAATCTTTTTTCCAACTTCATCAGGTTCATATAATCCCAAATTCAACATCTTCATGTGACTACATTTCGCCATAATTTCAGATCTCTCATTCAACAAATCAGCACCATCCTTGAATATTGCATGCTCCAACTTCTCGTCCTAACACTGCACAGATTATATATATATATTTTTTTTGAAACACGGCTAGAACTGTGTAGCGAAAAACCATATTTTAAAATAATATATATATATATATATATATATATATAAATATATATATTAAGAAATGGACAAAGGTCCGACAATTTATTTATTAAAGACATTTTTTTATGTTTAACGTTGTTATTTATAGATACAAGTATTTAAGCAAATGCTCTGTTTATGATAAACAGTATTAAATAACGTTTAATGGCCTGAATGTCCGAGAAATTTTCATAGAAAAATATTCGTTCTTTGACAGGATTCGAACCTGCATCCTATACGGAACCGTCATTTACGCTGACGTGCCTTAACTCTGGGCTACAAAGTTTATATAGGTTTGATCTTGTCTGCCTTTTCGGTAGACAAGATCAAATTCTATACATTCTTTCACATTTACAAATCCACCATTCATCCATGCATGGAAATACTGTTGCCATATATGGTTTTGGCGCCCCTGGCTGTTTATCCGAAGTTCTCGACAAAATCCAAAGACGGATAGGAAGTGATCGGTCCTGACTTAGGGTCTTGACTCAATCACATTCCCACCGACGTAATGTGGCTTCCCCTCTGTCTTTTTCTATAAATATGTTCATGGCAGAGTGCCCTGACGAGCTACTTTCACTGCACCAACTGCATGAACTTAAACTTGCTACTAGGTTGGCATCTCGGTCCCATTCATTTTACCATCAAAATAGTTAAATGTAACCACCTATTCTACTCCAACAGCTTCTTCTCTTGCACTTCCCAACAGTGAACCCTTCCTCTTACTTGTTTTCCTGATAATTATAATCTTCAAAAATTTAAAAGTAATGTCAGTCACCTTGATCCCGTTCTTCTTTCTATCCTCTTCCGTTCTTCTTTTTTTATTCTTTCTTTCACCCCGCCTCCCATACCCAGTCTTTTTCCCTTAGTTACACTCTGTAGCACCTTGCGTACTAGTGGTGTACTAGTAGCTTAGGGGTGAATTACTTATATATATATATATATATATATATATATATTTGTCATCCATAGACAGACTGTTTCGCTGTATTACAGCTCATCAGTGTGGCTAAACATCCGATTGACTCTGGTTCGATTCGAAACCCGACTGATTTGGCATCAGTCGGAGATTTTATCTCGAGCTATCAGCGACCCGTAGAGAGGAATTTCGCGTATTTATTCATTGAATAAACACGCTGGTGATCAAGGGGTTCAATTCATAGTAGAACTTTGCATTATCGCAACAAAATAAATCCTACATTTGCCTTGATAAAGCCCCCCCTCAGAGGACGAAAACGCGTCGACTAAGAATAGTTTTTCCTCTCGTCTTTTTATTTTGGGGTGGTTCCTTTACAGATACACTCGATCTGAAAACAATTTATATATGCACACACGCACATATACGTGTGCAATATCGGAGATTCTCTGAAGTTTACGTGGATCGATGGAGAAATTCATAATAGATTTTAGTATTCTTACAGATTAATTTCTTATAACTTTTGAATCTTTTTATAGAGATGGTTTTTATCAGCATAGATATATAAAAAGCAAGAATTATTTACCTGACTTTTTAGTTCATAATAATTTCGAATTGGTTTCGTTACCAATTTCATCAAACCAATTTATAGCGCACCAATGTACATTTTCCATCACTTTGCTTAGACTTCTTGAAGTTACCTCACTGAATGTAAATCAGTAAATCTATTGACATTATTTAAATGCGTATTATTATCCTTATCCCTATACTTATTTGGCACATGTCAGAGGGTAATGACGAGGCTCGGGAAACTGACTCTGTTTTTTACGTGGTCTATAGGAATTTTTGCCCGAGCCAACAAGCTCGGATACCCCCACTTTAAACTCGGCCTTGTGCCACATCTTGCTACGTGGAACAGCGGGTATATAATTATTATCCCTATCTCTGTTGTTGTCATCACAACCATTCGGCCAATGTTTTCTTCGGCCCGCATCAGGTGATTGTTCGTCTGGGTAACATTCACTGAACTCCGTACCAAATCAGTGACATAGAAATTTGTTCGCTGATATTTTATTAGTCATAACTATTATTAATAAGATTAATTAATGTGGAGCAATTTAACCGCCATTTCATTAAATAAATTTCCCAACCAATTGATGACTTTTTGCAAATAGATTAGTCTATGGTTGACCGTAACTACACAATATTTGGAATCCCTGGAGAAAAAAAAATATTTCAATTATGTTAACTCCAGTATATGGCAGCTGAAGTATTCAGCAAAAATCCATTGAACAGTTTTATCGACGTTATGTGACATTTCCCCCAAAAACAGGAACATTTTTAGAACAGCCTTTAGGCCGGTGCAGGAATGTGCCTTAGGAATTTCACGGCCTCCTAATATCAGGGTCAACGTGGTGTTACATAGGTGGATAATCTCATATTAGAGAATTTTTTATAGATTACTGTATCATCTTTTGATGTTTCTTTTCCCTTTTACTTCACAGAAAAAAAGTCTCAGAAAACCTTTGAGGCAGGCAAACATTAAAAGACATCAAGTTTTACTGATTATCTCCCCTGTAAACTAATAAACGTCAATTTATATATATATATATATATATATATATATATATATATATATATATATATATATACATACATATATATATATATATATATATATATATTAAATCGCCATTCATCTATATCTATATCTATCTATCTATCTATCATAAATATATATATATATATAATATATATATATATATATATATATATATATATATATATATATTTGTAGGTCTGATGAATTGGATCGTGATTATGATTCTAATGTAAATAAATTATAACCATGGAATATTAGTGTTTGAGCCTTTTTTATTTTATAATCTTACTCTGTCCTGGACATTGAGTTCTACCTGGATTCTATCCCCTTTGAAATTTATGTGTATATATATATATATATATATATATATATATATATATATATGTGTGTGTGTGTGTGTGTGTTATGGTCCGGTTCCTTGTACCACGGTGATAGTCTAAGGTAGAACCAATAAAGATGAACTCGAACACAGGTATGGAATAACAGATATATTACAAACAGGAATATATATAGAGAAAGTAGAAGTGTTAGTATGAACAATCAGGTTTAGTAGAGAGAACAATGTAGTCTCGACCAGTATCACTATTCAAATGTCTTGTAGTAATCTGAAGGCGACTCTGTTTCGGACTGCCTCTGACTCGACTTTGACCTGACTTGAACTACTGACTCAACTTGAACTACTGACGATATTCAGTCTTCCCCCATGAGGGCGTCATGTGGCACAAGGCGTTTTAACGAGGGATCTCTGAGCCCGTAGGCTCGCCCAAAAATATGCCCATTGAACCCGTATAAACGGGTTCCGGGTCGGTTTACCTCCCCAAAAGAGAAACCACCCTTCGGCGTAGACTCTTTCAGGTTCCTCCAAGCCCGGAGGCAGAGAGTTCAACTGATCTGTCGTTCAAGATTTGAGCGACTGACAATATTCAGTCTCCCCCCCCACCACTGGCTCGGCCCAAAAATATGCCCGTTTGAACCCGCCGAAACATGTTCAGGGCTGGTTTAACCTCCCCAAAGTGAGACTCCGCCCTTCGGCGTAGCCTCCTTCGGGTTCCTCTCCGTCCGTAGACAGAGAGTTGAACCGAACAGTCGCTCAAGAGTTGAGCGACTGACAATATTCAGTCTCCCACCTCCACTGGGGCAAAATGTGACACAAGGTCGGTTATTTATTGTGGGTTTTCCCGAACCCGTGGGCTCGGCCCAAAAAATATGCCCATTTGAACCCGCCTAAGCGGGTTCAGGGCCGGTTTTACCTCCCCGAAGTAGACTCCGCCCTTCGGCGTAGCCTCCTACGGGTTCCTCTCCGTCCGTAGACAGAGTGGTGAACCGAACACTAGCTCAGAAAGTTGAGGAGTGACGATATTCAGTCACCCCCACGAGGGTGTCATGTGGCACAAAGCCTTTTTAACGTGGGCATTCCGAGCCATTAGGATCAGCCAAAAAATAGCCCATTTGAACCCGTATAAACGGGTTCAGGGCCGATTTTACCTCCCGAAGGAGACTCCGCCCTTCGGCGTAGCCTCCTTCGGGTTCCTCCCTCCCGTGCAGGGAAGAGAGTTGAACCGAACACTCGCTCAAGAGTTGAGCAAGACGATATTCAGTCAACCACCCACAACGAGTGTGTCATGCGTGGCACAAGGCCTTTTTAATGTAGAATTCCCGAGCCCATTAGGCTCGGACAAAAAATAGCCCAACGAAACCCGTATAAACGGGTTCAGGGCCGGTTTATTTCCCGAAGGAGACTCCGCCCTTCGGCGTAGCCTCCTTCGGGTTCCTCCCGTCCGTAAACAGAGAGTTGAACCGAACCGTCGCTCAGAAAGTGAACGACTGACGATATTCAGTCACCCCCAACGAGGGTGCCATGGCACAAAGGCCTTTTTAACGTGGGTAATTCCCAAGCCATTAGGCTCGGCCAAAAAAGTAGCCCATTTGAACCCGTATAAAAACGGGTTCAGGGCCAATTTTCAGGTTCCTCCCCCGAAGGAGACGAACAGTCCGCCCTTCGGCGTAGCCTCCTTCGGGTTCCTCCCCGCCCGTAGGAAGAGAGTTTAAATGAACAGTCGGTTCAGAGGTGAATGACTGACGATATTCAGTCACCCCACGAGGGTGTCATGGGCACAAGGCCTTTTTAATGTGGGCATTCCCGAGCCATCAGGCTCGGCCAAAAATAGCCCATTTGAACCCCGCATAAACGGGTCCAGGGCCAGTTTACCTCCCCCGAAGGAGACTCCGCCTTCGGCGTAGCCTCCTTCGGGTCCTCCCGGGGTGGAAGAGAGTTTAACCGAACAGTCAGTTCAGAGGTGAACGACTGACAATATTCAGTCACCCCCCACGAGGGTGTCATGTGGCACAAGGCCTTTTTTAACGTGGGCATTCCCGAGCCATTAGGCTCGGCCAAAAATAGCCCATTTGAACCCGTATAAACGGGTTCAGGGCCGGTTTATCCTCCCGAAGGAGACTCCGCCTTAGGGCGTAGCCTCCTCCGGGTTCCTCCCCCCTGGTAGGAGAGTTGAACCGAACAGTCAGTTCAGAGGTGAACGACTGACGATATTCAGTCACCCCCACGAGGGGTGTCATGCGGCTGGTGGCCTTTTTAACGTGGGCATTCTGAGCCATTAGGCTCGGCCAAAAATAGCCCATTTGAACCCGAATAAAGCGGGTTCAGGGCCGGTTTACCTCCCGAAGGAGACTCCGCCCTTCGGCAGCCTCCTTCGGGTTCCTCCGCCCTTAGGAAGAGAGAACAACCGTGCAGTCGCTCAGAAAGTGAACGACTGACGATATTCAGTCACCCCCCACGAGGGGTGTCATGTGGCACAAGGCCTTTTTAACGTGGGTATTCCCGAGCCATTAGGCTCGGCCAAAAAAATATTTGAACCCGCATAAAGGGGTTCTGGGCCGAGTTTACCTCCCCTGAAGGAGACTCCGCCCTTCAGCGTAGCATCCTTCGGGTTCCTCCTGCCCGTAGGAAGAGAGTTCAACCGAACAGTCGTTCAGAAAGTGAACGACTGACAATATTCGTTCACCCCACAGGGGGTGTCATTTGACAAGGCCTTTTAACGTTGGCAATAAAACCATTATTCTCGGCCAAAAATTTTGAACCCGTATAAATGGGTTTCTGGGCCAGAGTTTACCTCCCCAAGGAGACTCCGCCCTTCGGCGTAGCCTCCTTCGGGTTCCTCCCCGAGGAAGAGAGTTTAACCGAAGAGTCGCTCAGAAAGTGAGCGACTGACAATATTCAACCCACCCCCACGAGAGAGTGCCGGGCACAAGGCCTTTTAACGCGGGCATTCCCGAGCCATTAGTCTCAGCCAAAAAAATACCCATTTGAACCCGTATAAACGGGTTCTGGGGGCCGAGCTTACCTCCCGAAGGAGACTCCGCCCTTCGGCGGAGCCTCCTTCAGGTTCCTCCCGCCCGCAGGAAGAGAGTTAAACGAACCGTCGGTTCAGAGTTAAAACGACTGACGATATTCAGTCACCCCCACGAGGGTGTCGCGGCACAAGGCCTTTTTAACGTGGGCATTCCCAGAGCCATTAGGCTCGGCCAAAAATAGACCATTTGAACCCGTATAAACGGGTTCAGGGCCGGTTTTACCTCCCCGAAGGGCACTCCGCCCTACGTCGTAGCCTCCTTCGGGTTCCTCCGGCCCGTAGGAAGAGAGTTTAACCGAACAGTCGTTTCAGAGTTGAACGACTGACGATATTCAGTCACCCCGACACGAGGGTGTCATGTGGCACAAGGCCTTTGTAACGTGGGCATTCCCAAGCCATTAGGCTCGGCCGAAAAATAGCCCATTTGAACCCGAATAAACGGGTTCAGGGCCGGTTTTATCTTCCCGAAGGAGACTCCGCCCTTCGGCGTAGCCTCCTTCGGGTACCTCCCGCCCGTAGGAAGAGAGTTTAACCGAACAGTCAGTTCAGAGGTGAACGACTGACAATATTCAGTCACCCCCCCCCCGAGGGTGTCATGTGGCACAAGGCCTTTTTTTAACGTAGGCATTCCCGAGCCATTAGGCTCGGCCAAAAAATAGCCCATTTGAACCCGTATAAACGGGTTCAGGGCCGGTTAAACCTCCCCGAAGGAGACTCCGCCCTTAGGCGTAGCCTCCTCCGGGTTCCTCCCGCCCGTAGGAAGAGAGTTGAACCGAACAGTCAGTTCAGAGGTGAACGACTGACGATATTCAGTCACCACCCCACGAGGGTGTCATGAGGCACAAGGCCTTTTTAACGTGGGCATTTCCGAGCCATTAGGCTCGGCCAAAAATAGCCCATTTGAACCCGAATAAACGGGTTCAGGGGCCGGTTTACCTCCCGAAGGAGACTCCGCCCTTCGGCGTAGCCTCCTTCGGGTTCCTCCCCGCCTCTAGGAAGAGAGTACAACCGTGCAGTCGCTCAGAAAGTGAACGACTGACGATATTCAGTCACCCCCCACGAGGGTGTCATGTGGCACAAGGCCTTTTTAACGTGGGTATTCCCGGAGCCATTAGGTCGGCCAAAAAATAGCCCATTTGAACCCGCATAAAGGGGTTCTGGGCAGTTTACCTCCCGAAGGAGACTCCGCCCTTCAGCGTAGCATCCTTCGGGTTCCTCCCGCCCGTAGGAAGAGAGTTCAATCGAACAGTCGCTCAGAAAGTGAGCTACTGACAATATTCGTTCCCCCTCCCCACGAGGGTGTCATTTGACACAAGGCCTTTTTAACGTGGGCAATACCCAAACCATTGGACTCGGCAAAAAAATAGCCCATTTGAACCCGTATAAATGGGTTCTGGGCCGGTTTTACCTCCCCGAAGGAGACTCCGCCCTTCGGCGTAGCCTCCTTCGGGTTCCTCCCGCCCGTAGGAAGAGTTTTAACCGAAGAGTCGTTCAGAAAGTGAGCGACTGACGATATTCAGTCACCCCCCCCACGAGGTGTCATGGCACAAGGCCTTTTTAACGCAGGCATTCCCGAGCCATTAGTCTCAGCCAAAAAATAATCCAATTTGAACCCGTATAAACGGGTTCTGGGGCCGGTTTACCTCCCAGAAGGAGACTCCGCCCTTCGGCGTAGCCTCCTTCGGGTTCCTCCCGCCCGTAGGAAGAGAGTTAAACCGAACCGTCGGTTCAGAGTTAAACGACTGACGATATTCAGTCACCCCCACACGGAGGGGTGCATGTGGCACAAGGCCTTTTTAACGTGGGCATTCCCAAGCCATTAGGCTCGGCCAAAAAATAGACCATTTGAACCCGTATAAACGGGTTCAGGGCCGGTTTTACCTCCCCGAAGGACACTCCGCCCTACGTCGTAGCCTCCTTCGGGTTCCTCCCGCCCGTAGGAAGAGAGTTTAACCGAACAGTCGGTTCAGAGTTGAACGACTGACGATATTCAGTCACCCCGACACGAGGGTGTCATGTGGCACAAGGCCTTTTTAACGTGGGCATTCCCAAGCCATTAGGCTCGGCCGAAAAATAGCCCATTTGAACCCGAATAAACGGGTTCAGGGCCGGTTTTATCGTCCCGAAGGAGACTTCGCCCTTCGGCGTAGCATTCTTCGGGTTCCTCCCGCCCGTAGGAAGAGTGTTTAACCGAACAGTCAGTTCAGGGTGAACGACTGACAATATTCAGTCACCCCCACCACCACCACGGGTGGGGAGCATGTGGCACAAGGCCTTTTTAACCTGGGCATTCCCGAGCCATTAGACTCGGCAAAATAACCCATTTGAACCCGTATAAACGGGTTCAGGGCCATTTAACCTCCCCTGAAGGGACTCCGCCCTTCGGCGTAGCCTCCTACGGGTTCCTCCCGAACGTAGGAAGAGAGTTTAACCGAAGAGTCAGTTCAGAAAGTAAACGACTGACGATATTCAGTCACGCCCCACGAGGGGTGTCATGTGGCACAAGGCCTTTTTAACGTGGGCAATTCCCAAACCATTAGGCTCAGCCAAAAATAGCCCATTTGAACCCGTATAAACGGGTTCTGGGGCGTTTTTACCTCCCGAAGGAGACTCCACCCTTCGGCGTAGCCTCCTTCGGGTTCCTCCCGCCCGTAGGCAAGAGAGTTTAACCGAACAGTCGCTCAGAACGTGAACGACTGACGATATTCAGTCACCCCCCACGAGGGTGTCATGGTACAAGGCCTTTTTAACGTGGGCTTCCCGAGCCATTAGGCTCGGACCAAAAATAGCCCATTTGAACCCGTATAAAATGGGTTCTGGGCCGAGCCCCCTCCCGAAGGAGACTCCGCCCTTCAGCGTAGCCTCCTTCGGGTTCCTCCCGCCCGTAGGAAGAGAGTTTAACCATGCAGTCGCTCAGAAAGTGAGAGACTGACAATATTCAGTCACCCCCCACGAGGGTGTCATTTGGCACAAGGCCTTTTTAACGTGGGCAATACCCAAACCATTAGGCTCGGCCAAAAAATAGCCCATTTGAACCCGTATAAATGGGTTCAGGGCCGGTTTAACCTCCCGAAGGAGACTCCGCCTTCGGCGTAGCCTCCTTCGGGTTCCTCCCGCCCGTAGGAAGAGAGTTTAACCGAACAGTCGCTCAGAAAGTGAGCGACTGACGATATTCAGTCACCCCCACCCACGAGGGTGTCATGTGGCACAAGGCCTTTTAACGTGGGCATTCCCGAGCCATTAGGCTCAGCCAAAATAGGCCAATTTGAACCCCATATGAACGGGTTCTGGGCCGGTTTTACCTCCCCGAATGAGACTCCGCCCTTCGGCGTAGCCTCCTTCGGGTACCTCCCGCCCGTAGGAAGAGAGTTCAACCGAACACCTGCTCAGAAAGTGAACGACTGACGATATTCAGTCACCCCCCACGAGGGTGTCATGTGGGCACAAGGCCTTTTAACGTGGGCATTCCCTGAGCCATTAGGCTCGGCCAAAAATAGCCCATTTGAACCCGTATAAACGGGTTCAGGGGCGAGCCACTTCTCCCCAAAGAAGACTCCGCCCTTCGGCGCAGCCTCCTTCGGGTTCCTCCGCCCGTAGGATGAGAGTTTAACCGAACAGTCGGTTCAGAGTTGAACGACTGACAATATTCAGTCACCCCCCACGAGGGTGTCATGTGGCACAAGGCCTTTTTAACCTGGGCATTCCTGGAGCCATTAGGCTCGGCCAAGCCCCATTTGAACCCGTATAAACGGGTTCTGGGCCATTTACCTCCCGAAGGAGACTCCGCCCTTCGGCGTAGCCTCCTTCGGGTTCCTCTCGCCAATAGGAAGAGAGTTGAACCAACAGTCAGTTCAGAGGTAAACGACTGACAATATTCAGTCACCCCCACGAGGGTGTCATCACCCTTTTTTAACCATTCCTGGCGTATTGTCATGTGGCCATTTGAACCCGCAAGGGTTCTGGGCTTTTTGAAGGAGACTCCGCCCTTCGGCGTAGCCTCCTTCGGGTTCCCTCCCCCGAGGAAGAGTTGAACCAGTCAGTTCAGAGGTGAAACGACTGACAATATTCAGTCACCCCACGAGGGTGTCATGTGGCACAAAGGCCTTTTTAACGTGGGAATTCCCAAGCCATTAGGCCGGCGTTCGAACCCCGTATAAACGGGTTCTGGGCCGGTTTAACCTCCCCGAAGGGGCTCCGCCCTTCGGCGTAGCCTCCTTCGGGTTCCTCCCTGCCCGTAGGAAGAGAGTTGAACCGAACAGTCGTTCAGAAAGTGAACGACTGACGATATTCAGTCACCCCCCACGAGGGTGTCATGGGCACAAAAGGCCTTTTTAACGTGGGCATTTCCGAGCCATTAGGCCCGGCCAAAAATAGCCCATTTGAACCCGCATAAACGGGTTCTGGGCCGGTTTTTACCTCCCGAAGGAGACTCCGCCCTTCGGCGTAGCCTCCTTCGGGTTCCTCCCTGCCCGTAGGGAAGAGTTGAACCGAACAGTCGCTCAGAAAGTGAACGACTGACAATATTCAGTCACCCCCACGAGGGTGTCATGTGGCACAAAGGCCTTTTTAACGTGGGAATTCCCGAGCCATTAGTCCCCGCCATTGAACCCCGTATGCCATTAGGCCCTTCGCCCCCAAAATAGGAGTTGAATGATTTCAGAACCCGAATGACAATATTCAAACGGGTTCTGGGGCACAAGGCCTTTTTAACTCCCGAAGGAGACTCCATTTGAACCCTTCGGGCCAGTTTAACCTCCCCAAAGAAGACTCCGCCCTTCGGCGCAGCCTCCTTCGGGTTCCTCCCGCCCGTAGGAAGAGAGTTGAACCAGACAGTCGTTCAGAGGTGAACGACTGACAATATTCAGTCACCCCCCACGAGGGTGTCATGTGGCACAAAGGCCTTTTTACTCGTAGGCATTCCCGAGCCATTAGGCTCGGCCAAAAAATAGCCCATTTGAACCCGTATAAACGGGTTCTGGGCCAGTTTAACCTCCCCCGAAGGAGACTCCGCCCTTCGGCGTAGCCTCCTTCGGGTTTCCTCCGCCCGTGGAAGAGAGTTTAACCGAACAGTCGCTTCAGAAAGTGAACGACTGACAATATTCAGTCACCCCCCCACGAGGGTGTCATGTGGCACAAGGCCTTTTTAACGTGGGCATTCCGGAGCCATTAGGGTTCGGCCAAAAAAATAGCTCCATTTGAACCCGTATAAACGGGTTCTGGGGCCGGTTTTACCTCCCCGAAGGAGACTCCGCCCTTCGGCGTAGCCTCCTTCGGGTTCCTCCCGCCCGTAGGAAGAGAGTTTAACCGAACAGTCAGTTCAGAAAGTGAACGACTGACAATATTCAGTCACCCCCCCCACGAGGGTGTCATGTGGCACAAGGCCTTTTAACGTGGGCATTCCCGAGCCATTAGGCTCGGCCAAAAATATTATTGAACCCGCATAAACGGGTTCTGGGCCGGTTAACCTCCCCCGAAGGAGACTCCGCCCTTCGGCGTAGCCTCCTTTCGGGTTCCTCCTGCCCGTAGGAAGAGAGTTGAACCGAACAGAAAATGAACGACTGACAATATTCAGTCACCCCACCACGAGGGTGTCATGTGGCATAAGGCCTTTTAACGTGGGCGTTCCCGAGCCATTAGGCTCGGCCAAAAAAAATGCCCATTTGAACCCGTATAAACTGGTTCTGGGCCGAGCTTACCTCCCGAAGGAGACTCCGCCCTTCGGCGTAGCCTCCTTCGGGTTCAGGAAGAGAGTTTAACCGACAGTCGGTTCAAAAAAGTGAACGACTGACAATATTCAGTCACCCCCCACGAGGGTGTCATGTGGCACAAAGGCCTTTTTAACGTGGGCATTCCCGAGCCATTAGGGCTCGGCCAAAAATAGCCCATTTGAACCCGTATAAACGGGTTCAAGGCCGTTACCTCCCGAAGGAGACTCCGCCCTTCGGCGTAGCCTCCTTCGGGTTCCTCCCGCCCGTAGGAAAAGAGTTGAACCGTGCAGTCAGTTCAGAGGTGAACGACTGACAATATTCAGTCACCCCCCACGAGGGTGTCATGTGGCACAAGGCCTTTTTTAACGTGGGCAATTCCCAAGCCATTAGGCTCGGCCAAAAAATAGCCCATTTGAACCCGTATAAACGGGTCCAGGGCCGGTTTACCTCCCCCGAAGGAGACTCCGCCCTTCGGCGTAGCCTCCTTCGGGTTCCTCCTGCCGTAGGAAGAGTTGAACCGTGCAGTCAGTTCAGAGGTGAACGACTGACAATATTCAGTCACCCCCACGAGGGTGTCATGTGGCACAAGGCCTTTTTAACGTGGGAATTCCCCGAAGGAATTTGCCATTAGGCTCGGCCAAAAAATAGCCCATTTGAACCCCGTATAAACGGGTCCAGGGGCTCGGGCCTTTTACCTCCCATTAGGGTTTCGAAGGAGACTCCGCCTTCGGCGTAGCCTCCTTCGGGTTCCTCCGCCCCGTAGGAAGAGAGTTGAACCAACAGTCGTTCAGAGGTGAACGACTGACAATATTCAGTCACCCCCCCACGAGGGTGTCATGGCACAAGGCCTTTTTAACCTGGCATTCCCGAGCCATTAGGCTCGGCAAAAAATAGCCCATTTGAACCCGTATAAACGGGTTCAGGGCCAGTTTTCCTCCCCGAAGGAGACTCCGCCCTTCGGCGTAGCCTCCTTCAGGTTCCTCTCGCCCGTAGGGAAGAGAGTTGAACCGAACAGTCAGTTCAGAAGTGAACGACTGACAATATTCAGTCACCCCCACGAGGGTGTCATGCGGCACAAGGCCTTTTTTAACGTGGGAATTCCCGAGCCATTAGGCTCGCCCAAAAAATAGCCCATTTGAACCCGTATAAACGGGTTCAGGGCCGGTTTATCCTCCCGAAGGAGACTCCGCCCTTCGGCGTAGCCTCCTTCGGGTTCCTCTCGCCCATAGGAAGAGAGTTGAACCGAACAGTCAGTTCAGAGGTGAACGACTGACGATATTCAGTCACCCCCCCACGAGGGTGTCATGTGGCACAAGGCCTTTTAATGTGGGCATTCCGGAGCCAGGCTCGGCCAAAAAAATAGCCCATTTGAACCCGTATAAACGGGTTCTGGGCCATTTAACTTCCCCGAAGGAGACTCCGCTCTTCGGCGTAGCCTCCTTCAGGTTCCTCCGCCCGTAGGAAGAGAGTTGAACCGAACAGTCGCTCAGAAAGTGAATGACTGACAATATTCAGTCACCCCCCCACGAGGGTGCCGCGTGGCACAAGGCCTTTTTAACGTGGGCATTCCCGAGCCATTAGGCTCGGCCAAAAATAGCCCATTTGAACCCGCATAAACGGGTTTCTGGGCCGAGTTTAACCTCCTGAAGGAGACTCCGCCCTTCGGCGTAGCCTCCCTTCCGGGTTCCCTCCCGCCCGTAGGAAGAGAGTTGAACCGAACAGAAAAGTGAACGACTGACAATATTCAGTCACCCCCCCACGAGGGTGCATGTGGCACAAGGCCTTTTTTAACGTGGGCATTCCCGGAGCCATTAGGCTCGGCCAAACAGCCCATTTGAACCCGTATAAACGGGTTCTGGGCCGGACTTACCTCCCTGAAGGAGACTCCGCCCTTCGGCGTAGCCTCCTTCGGGTTCCTCCCGCCCGTAGGAAGAGAGTTTAACCGAACAGTCGGTTCAAAAGTGAACGACTGACACATTCAGTCACCCCCCCCACGAGGGTGCTCGTGGCACAAGGCCTTTTTAACGTGGGGAATTCCCGAGCCATTAGGCTCGGCCAAAAAATAGCCCATTTGAACCCGTATAAACGGGTCCAGGGCCGATTAACCTCCCGAAGGAGACTCCGCCCTTCGGCGTAGCCTCCTTCGGGTTCCTCCGCCCGTAGGAAGAGAGTTGAACCGTGCAGTCAGTTCAGAGGTGAACGACTGACAATATTCAGTCACCCCCCCACGAGGGTGTCATGTGGCACAAGGCCTTTTTAATGTGGGCATTCCCGAGCCATCAGGGCTCGGCCAAAAAAAATAGCCCATTTGAACCCGTATAAACGGGTCCAGGGCCGGTTTTACCTCCCGAAGGAGACTCCGCCCTTCGGCGTAGCCTCCGTTCCCTCCTGTCCGTAGGAAGAGAGTTGAACCGTGCAGTCAGTTCAGAGGTGAACGACTGACAATATTCAATCACCCCCCCACGAGGGTGCTGCAACAAGGCCTTTTTAACGTGGGAATTCCCAGGCCATTAGGCTCGGCCAAAAAATAGCCCATTTGGAACCCGTATGAACGGGTCCAGGGGCGAGTTTAACCTCCCCCCGAAGGAGACTCCGCCCTTCGGCGTAGCCTCCTTCGGGTTCCTCCCGCCCGTAGGAAGAGAGTTGAACCGCAGTCAGTTCAGAGGTGAACGACTGACGATATTCAGTCACCCCCCCACGAGGGTGTCATGTGGCACAAGGCCTTTTTAATGTGGGCATTCCCGAGCCATTAGGGCTCGGCCAAAAAAAAAAATAGCCCATTTGAACCCGCATAAACGGGTTCCAGGGCCGGATTTAACCTCCCCGAAGGAGACTCCGCCCTTCGGCGTAGCCTCCGCCCCTCCCGCCTGCAGGAAGAGAGTTGAACCGAACAGTCGTTTCAGAGGTGAACGACTGACAATATTCAGTCACCCCCCCACGAGGGGTGTCATGTGGCACAAGGCCTTTTTAACGTGGGCATTCCCGAGCCATTAGGCTCGGCCAAAAAAATAGCCCATTTGAACCCGTATAAACGGGTTCTGGGCCGGTTTAACCTCCCGAAGGAGAATCCGCCCATTCGGCGTAGCCTCCTTCGGGTTCCTCCCCGCCCGTAGGAAGAGAGTTGAACCGGAACAGTCAGTTCAGAGGTGAACGACTGACAATATTCAGTCACCCCCACGAGGGTCTCATGTGGCACAAGGCCTTTTTAACGTGGGCATTCCCGAGCCATTAGGCTCGGCCAAAAAATAGTTTCATTTGAACCCGTATAAACGGGTTCTGGGCCGAGTTTAACCTCCCCGAAGGAGAGTCCGCCCTTCGGCGGAGCCTCCTTCGGGTTCCTCCCGCCCGTAGGAAGAGAGTTGAACCGAACAGTCAGTTCAGAGGTGAACGACTGACAATATTCAGTCACCCCACGAGGGTGTCATGTGGCACAAGGCCTTTTTAACGTGGGCATTTCCGGCCATTAGGCCCGGCCAAAATAGCCCATTCAACCCGTATAAACGGGTTCAGGGCTGGAGCGACCTCCCGAAGGAGACTCCGCCCTTCGGCGTAGCCTCCTTCGGGTTCCTCGCCCGTAGGAAGAGAGTTGAACCGAACAGTCAGTTCAGAGGTGAACGACTGACGATATTCAGTCACCCCACGAGGGTGTCATGTGTGCACAAGGCCTTTTTAATGTGGGCATTCCCGAGCCATTAGGCTCGGCCAAAAAAAATAGCCCATTTGAACCCGCATAAACGGGTTCCAGGGCCGATTTTACCTCCCCGAAGGAGACTCCGCCCTTCGGCGTAGCCTCCTTCAGGTTCCTCCCGCCCGTAGGGAAGAGAGTTGAACCGAACAGTCAGTTCAGAGGTGAACGACTGACAATATTCAGTCACCCCCCACGAGGGTGTCATGTGGCACAAGGCCTTTTTAACGTGGGCATTCACGAGCCATTAGGCTCGGCAAAAAAATCATACTTTTGAACCCGTATAAACGGGTTCTGGGCCCGGCGAGCCCCCGAAGGGAGACTCCGCCCTTCGGCGTAGCCTCCTTCGGGTTCCTCCCCGCCCGTAGGAAGAGAGTTGAACTGAACAGTCAGTTCAGAGGTGAACGACTGACAATATTCAGTCACCCCCCGCACGAGGGTGTCATGTGGCACAAGGCCTTTTTAACGTGGGCATTTTCCGGAGCCATTAGGCCCGGCCAAAAAATAGCCAATTTGAACCCGTATAAACGGGTTCAGGGCCGATTTACCTCCCCGAAGGAGACTCCGCCCTTCGGCGTAGCCTCCTTCGGGTTCCTCTCGCCTGTAGGAAGAGAGTTGAACCGCAGTCAGTTCAGAGGTGAACGACTGACAATATTCAGTCACCCCCCACGAGGGTGTCATGTGGCACAAGGCCTTTTTTTAACGTGGGCATTCCCGGAGCCATTAGGCCCGGCAAAAAATAGCCCATTTGAACCCGCATAAACGGGTTCTGGGCCGAGAATAACCTCCCTGAAGGAGACTCCGCCCTTCGGCGTAGCCTCCTTCGGGTTCCTCTCGCCCGTAGGAAGAGAGTTGAACCGAACAGTCAGTTCAGAGGTGAACGACTGACAATATTCAGTCACCCCCACGAGGGTGTCATGTGGCACAAGGCCTTTTTAACGTGGGAATTCCCGGAGCATTAGGCTCGGCCAAGCTCCATTTGAACCCGCATAAACGGGTTCTGGGCCGAGCGAACCTCCCCTGAAGGTGACTCCGCCCTTCGGCGTAGCCTCCTTCGGGTTCCTCCCGCCCGTAGGAAGAGAGTTGAACCGAACAGTCAGTTCAGAGGTGAACGACTGACAATATTCAGTCACCCCCCACGAGGGTGTCATGTGGCACAAGGCCTTTTAACGTGGGCATTTCCGAGCCATTAGGCCCGGCCAAAAATAGCCCATTTGAACCCGCATAAACGGGTTCAGGGCCGGTTTAACCTCCCCGAAGGAGACTCCGCCCTTCAGCGTAGCCTCCTTTCGGGTTCCACTCGCCCGTAGGAAGAGAGTTGAAACCGAACAGTCAGTTCAGAGGTGAACGACTGACAATATTCAGTCACCCCCCCACGAGGGTGTCATGTGGCACAAGGCCTTTTTTCGTGGGGTATTCCCGAGCCATTAGGCTCGGCCAAAAAATAGCCCTTTGAACCCGTATAAAAGGGTTCTGGGCCGGAGCGACCTCCCCGAAGGAGACTCCGCCCTTCGGCGTAGCCTCCTTCGGGTTCCTCCGCCCGTAGGAAGAGAGTTGAACCGAACAGTCAGTTCAGAGGAACGACTGACAATATTCAGTCAACCCCCACGAGGGTGTCATGTGGCAAAGGCCTTTTTAACGTGGGCATTCCCGAGCCATTAGGCTCGGCCAAAAAAGTCCATTTGAACCCGTATAAACGGGTTCTGGGCCCGGCGAACCTCCCGAAGGAGACTCCGCCCTTCGGCGTAGCCTCCTTCGGGTTCCTCCCGCCCGTAGGGAAGAGAGTTGAACCGAACAGTCAGTTCAGAGGTGAACGACTGACAATATTCAGTCACCCCACACGAGGGTGTCATGTGGCACAAGGCCTTTTAACGTGGGGCATTCCCGAGCCATTAGGCTCGGCCAAAAAATAGCCCATTTGAACCCGCATAAACGGGTTCTGGGCCGAGCGAACCTCCCGAAGGAGACTCCGCCCTTCGGCGGCCTCCTTCGGGTTCCTCCCGCCGTAGGGAAGAGAGTTGAACCGAACAGTCAGTTCAGAGGTGAACGACTGACAATATTCAGTCACCCCCCACGAGGGGTGTCATGTGGCACAAGGCCTTTTTTAACGGGGCATTCCCGAGCCATTAGGCCCGGCCAAAAAATAGCCCATTTGAACCCGCATAAACAGGTTCAGGGCCGGTTTAACCTCTCCCGAAGGAGACTCCGCCCTTCGGCGTAGCCTCCTTTAGGGTTCCTCTCGCCTGCAGGAAGAGAGTTGAACCGAACAGTCAGTTCAGAGGTGAACGACTGACAATATTCAGTCACCCCCCACGAGGGTGTCATGTGGCACAAGGCCTTTTTTAACGTGGGCATTCCCGAGCCATTAGGCTCAGGCCAAAAATAGCCCTTTTGAACCCGTATAAAAGGGTTCTGGGCCGAGTTTACCTTCCCGAAGGAGACTCCGCCCTTCGGCGGAGCCTCCTTCGGGTTCCTCCCGCCCGTAGGGAAGAGAGTTGAACCGAACAGTCAGTTCAGAGGTGAACGACTGACAATATTCAATCACCCCACGAGGGTGTCATGTGGCACAAGGCCTTTTTAACGTGGGCATTTCCGAGCCATGAGGCCCGGCCAAAAAACAGCCCATTCGAACCCGTATAAACGGGTTCAGGGCCGAGCGAACCTCCCGAAGGAGACTCCGCCCTTCGGCGTAGCCTCCTTCGGGTTCCTCCGCCCGTAGGAAGAGAGTTGAACCGAACAGTCAGTTCAGAGGTGAACGACTGACAATATTCAGTCACCCCCCACGAGGGTGACATGTGGCACAAGGCCTTTTTAACGTGGGCATTCCCGAGCCATTAGGCTCGGCCAAAAAATAGCCCATTTGAACCCGTATAAACGGGTTCTGGGCTGGTTTAACCTCCCCGAAGGAGACTCCGCCCTTCGGCGTAGCCTCCTTCGGGTTCCCTATCGCCCGTAGGAAGAGAGTTGAACCGAACAGTCAGTTCAGAGGTGAACGACTGACAATATTCAGTCACCCCCACGAGGGTGTCATGTGGCACAAGGCCTTTTTAACGTGGGCATTTCCGAGCCATTAGGCCCGGCCAAAAATAGCCCATTCGAACCCGTATAAACGGGTTCAGGGCCGGTTTAACCTCCCCGAAGGAGACTCGCCCTTCGGCGTAGCCTCCTTCGGGTTCCTCCCGCCCGTGGAAGAGAGTTGAACCGACCAGTCAGTTCAGAGGTGAACGACTGACAATATTCAGTCACCCCCACGAGGGTGTCATGTGGCACAAGGCCTTTTTAACGTGGGCATTCCCGAGCCATTAGGCTCGGCCATAAAATTGCCCATTTGAACCCGCATAAACGGGTTCTGGGCCGGTTTAACCTCCCCGAAGGAGACTCCGCCCTTCGGCGTAGCCTCCTTCGGGTTCCTCCTCGCCCGTAGGAAGAGAGTTGAACCGAACAGTCAGTTCAGAGGTGAACGACTGACAATATTCAATCACCCCCCACGAGGGTGTCATGTGGCACAAGGCCTTTTTAACGTGGGAATTCCCGAGCCCATTAGGGCTCGGCCAAAAATAGCCCATTTGAACCCGTATAAACGGGTTCTGGGCCGAGCGAACCTCCCCGAAGGAGACTCCGCCTTCGGCGTAGCCTCCTTCGGGTTCCTCCGCCCGTAGGAAGAGAGTTGAACCGAACAGTCAGTTCAGAGGTGAACGACTGACAATATTCAGTCACCCCCCACGAGGGTGTCATGGGCACAAGGCCTTTTAACGTGGGCATTTCCGAGCCATTAGGCCCGGCCAAAAATAGCCCATTCGAACCCGCATAAACGGGTTCAGGGCCGTTTACCTCCCCGAAGGAGACTCCGCCCTTCGGCGTAGCCTCCTTCGGTTCCTCTCGCCCGTAGGAAGAGAGTTGAACCGAACAGTCAGTTCAGAGGTGAACGACTGACAATATTCAGTCACCCCCCACGAGGTGCCATGTGGCACAAGGCCTTTTTAACGGGGCATTCCCGAGCCATTAGGCTCGGCCAAAAATAGCCCATTTGAACCCGTATAAACGGGTTCTGGGGCCGAGTTTAACCTCCCTGAAGGAGACTCCGCCCCTTCGGCGTAGCCTCCTTCGGGTTCCTCCCGCCTGTAGGAAGAGAGTTGAACCGAACAGTCAGTTCAGAGGTGAACGACTGACAATATTCAGTCACCCCCCCACGAGGGGTGTCATGTGGCACAAGGCCTTTTAACGTGGGCATTTCCGGAGCCATTAGGCCCGGCCAAAAATAGCCCATTCGAACCCGTATAAAAAAAAGGGTTCTGGGCCGGTTTAACCTCCCGAAGGAGACTCCGCCCTTCGGCGTAGCCTCCTTCGGGTTCCTCCCGCCCGTAGGAAGAGAGTTGAACCGAACAGTCAGTTCAGAGGTGAACGACTGACAATATTCAGTCACCCCCCACGAGGGTGTCATGTGGCACAAAGCCTTTTTAACGTGGGCATTCCCGGCCATTAGGCTCGGCCAAAAATAGCCCATTTAAACCCGTATAAACGGGTTCTGGGCCGAAATAACCTCCCGAAGGAGACTCCGCCCTTCGGCGTAGCCTCCTTCTTCGGTTCCTCCCGCCCGTAGGAAGAGAGTTGAACCGAACAGTCAGTTCAGAGGTGAACGACTGACAATATTCAGTCACCCCCCCACGAGGGTGTCATGTGGCAAAGGCCTTTTTTAACGTGGGCATTTCCGAGCCATTAGGCCCGGCCAAAAAATAGCCCATTCGAACCCGTATAAACGGGTTCTGGGCCGGAGCGACCTCCCTGAAGGAGAGACTCCGCCCTTCGGCGTAGCCTCCTTCGGGTTCCTCTCGCCCGTAGGAAGAGAGTTGAACCGAACAGTCAGTTCAGAGGTGAACGACTGACAATATTCAGTCACCCCCACGAGGGTGTCATGTGGGCACAAGGCCTTTTAACGTGGGCATTCCCGGCCATTAGGCTCGGCCAAAAAAATAGCCCATTTGAACCCCGCATAAACAGGTTCAGGGCCGAGTTTTGCTCCCTGAAGGAGACTCCGCCCTTCGGCGTAGCCTCCTTCGGGTTCCTCCCGCCCGTAGGAAGAGAGTTGAACCGAACAGTCAGTTCAGAGGTGAACGACTGACGATATTCAGTCAACCCCACGAGGGGTGTCATGTGGCACAAAGGCCTTTTTTAACGTGGGCATTTCCGGAGCCATTAGGCCCGGCCAAAAATAGCCCATTCGAACCCGTATAAAAAGGGTTCAGGGCCGAGTTTAACCTCCCCGAAGGAGACTCCGCCCTTCGGCGTAGCCTCCTTCGGGTTCCTCCTGCCTGTAGGAAGAGAGTTGAACCGAACAGTCAGTTCAGAGGTGAACGACTGACAATATTCAGTCACCCCCCACGAGGGTGTCATGTGGGCACAAGGCCTTTTTAACGTGGGCATTCCCGAGCCATTAGGCTCGGCCAAAAAATAGCAATTTTGAACCCGTATAAACGGGTTCTGGGCCGAGCGCAACCTCCCCGAAGGAGACTCCGCCCTTCGGCGTAGCCTCCTTCGGGTTCCTCCGCCCGTAGGAAGAGAGTTGAACCGAACAGTCAGTTCAGAGGTGAACGACTGACAATATTCAGTCACCCCCACGAGGGTGTCATGTGGCACAAGGCCTTTTTTACGTGGGCATTTCCGAGCCATTAGGCTCGGCCAAAAATAGCCCATTTGAACCCGTATAAACGGGTTCTGGGCTGAGTTTAACCTCCCGAAGGAGACTCCGCCCTTCGGCGTAGCCTCCTTCGGGTTCCTCCCCGCCCGTAGGAAGAGAGTTGAACCGAACAGTCAGTTCAGAGGTGAACGACTGACAATATTCAGTCACCCCCACGAGGGTGTCATGGGCACAAGGCCTTTTTAACGTGGGCATTTCCGAGCCATTAGGCCCGGCCAAAAATAGCCCATTTGAACCCGTATAAACGGGTTCAGGGCCGAGCGACCTCCCCTGAAGGAGACTCCGCCCTTCGGCGTAGCCTCCTTCGGGTTCCTCCCGCCCGTAGGAAGAGAGTTGAACCGAACAGTCAGTTCAGAGGTGAACGACTGACAATATTCAGTCAACCCCCCCCCACGGGGTGTCATGTGGCACAAGGCCTTTTTAACGTGGGCATTCCTGGAGCCATTAGGCTCGGCCAAAAAATAGCCCATTTGAACCCGTATAAACGGGTTCTGGGCCGAGCGAACCTCCCCGAAGGAGACTCCGCCCTTCGGCGTAGCCTCCTTCGGGTTCCTCCCGCCTGTAGGGAAGAGAGTTGAACCGAACAGTCAGTTCAGAGGTGAACGACTGACAATATTCAGTCACCCCCACGAGGGTGTCATGTGGCACAAGGCCTTTTTAACGTGGGCATTTCCGGAGCCATTAGGCCCGGCCAAAAATAGCCCATTCGAACCTGTATAAACGGGTTCAGGGCCGAGCAACCTCCCGAAGGAGACTCCGCCCTTCGGCGTAGCCTCCTTCGGGTTCCTCTCGCCCGTAGGAAGAGAGTTGAACCGTGCAGTCAGTTCAGAGATGAACGACTGACAATATTCAGTCACCCCCCACGAGGGTGTCATGTGGCACAAGGCCTTTTTTAACGTGGGGAATTCCCGAGCCATTAGGCTCGGCCAAAAATAGCCCATTTGAACCCGTATGAACGGGTCCAGGGCCCATTTAACCTTCCCGAAGGAGACTCCGCCCTTCGGCGTAGCCTCCTTCGGGTTCCTCCCGCCCGTAGGAAGAGAGTTGAACCGAACAGTCAGTTCAGAGGTGAACGACTGACAATATTCAGTCACCCCCCACGAGGGTGTCATGTGGCACAAGGCCTTTTTAACGTGGGCATTTCCCGAGCCATTAGGCCCGGCCAAAAATAGCCCATTTGAACCCGCATAAACGGGTTCTGGGCCGAGTTTATCCCTCCCCGAAGGAGACTCCGCCCTTCGGCGTAGCCTCCTTCGGGTTCCTCCGCCCGTAGGAAGAGAGTTGAACCGAACAGTCAGTTCAGAGGTGAACGACTGACAATATTCAGTCACCCCCACGAGGGTGTCATGTGGCACAAGGCCTTTTTTAACGTGGGCATTCCCGAGCCATTAGGCCCGGCCAAAAATAGCCCCATTTGAACCCGCATAAACGGGTTCTGGGCCGAGTTTAACCTCCCGAAGGAGACTCCGCCCTTCGGCGTAGCCTCCTTCGGGTTCCTCCCGCCCGTAGGAAGAGAGTTGAACCGAACAGTCAGTTCAGAGGTGAACGACTGACAATATTCAGTCACCCCCCACGAGGGTGTCATGTGGCACAAGGCCTTTTAACGTGGGCATTTCCGAGCCATTAGGCCCGGCCAAAAAATAGCCCATTCGAACCCGTATAAACGGGTTCAGGGCCGAGTTTAACCTCCCCGAAGGAGACTCCGCCCTTCGGCGTAGCCTCTCCTTCGGGTTCCTCTCTCGCCCGTAGGAAGAGAGTTGAACCGAACAGTCAGTTCAGAGGTGAACGACTGACAATATTCAGTCAACCCCCCACGAGGGTGTCATGTGGCACAAGGCCTTTTTAACGTGGGCATTCCCGAGCCATTAGACTCGGCCGTGGGTAGCCCATTTGAACCCGTATAAACGGGTTCAGGGCCGAGCGAACCTCCCCCGAAGGAGACTCCGCCCTTCGGCGTAGCCTCCTTCGGGTTCCTCCGCCCGTAGGAAGAGAGTTGAACCGAACAGTCAGTTCAGAGGTGAACGACTGACAATATTCAGTCACCCCCACGAGGGTGTCATGTGGCACAAGGCCTTTTTAACGTGGGCATTTCCGAGCCATTAGGCCCGGCCAAAAAATAGCCCATTTGACCCCGTATAAACGGGTTCAGGGGCGGAGCTTCCCTCCCTGAAGGAGACTCCGCCCTTCGGCGTAGCCTCCTTCGGGTTCCTCTCGCCCGTAGGAAGAGAGAGCTGAACCGAACAGTCAGTTCAGAGGTGAACGACTGACAATATTCAGTCACCCCCACGAGGGTGTCATGTGGCACAAAGGCCTTTTTAACGTGGGCATTCCCGAGCCATTAGGCTTGGCCAAAAAATAGCCCATTTGAACCCGTATAAACGGGTTCTGGGCCGGCTTAACCTCCCCGAAGGAGACTCCGCCCTTCGGCGTAGCCTCCTTCGGGTTCCTCCCGCCCGTAGGAAGAGAGTTGAACCGAACAGTCAGTTCAGAGGTGAACGACTGACAATATTCAGTCACCCCCACGAGGGTGTCATGTGGGCACAAGGCCTTTTAACGTGGGCATTTCCGAGCCATTAGGCCCGGCCAAAAATAGCCCATTCGAACCCGTATAAACGGGTTCAGGGCCGAGCGAACCTCCCCTGAAGGAGACTCCGCCCTTCGGCGTAGCCTCCTTCGGGTTCCTCTCGCCCGTAGGAAGAGAGTTGAACCGAACACTCAGTTCAGAGGTGAACGACTGACAATATTCAGTCAACCCCCCACGAGGGTGTCATGTGGCAAAGGCCTTTTTAACGTGGGCATTCCCGAGCCATTAGACTCGGCCAAAAAATAGCCCATTTGAACCCGTATAAACGGGTTCTGGGCCGATTTAACCTCCCCCCGAAGGAGACTCCGCCCTTCGGCGTAGCCTCCTTCGGGTTCCTCCCGCCCGTAGGAAGAGAGTTGAACCGAACAGTCAGTTCAGAGGTGAACGACTGACAATATTCAGTCACCCCCCACGAGGGTGCCTGTCATGTGGCACAAGGCCTTTTTAACGTGGGCATTTCCGAGCCATTAGGCCCGGCCAAAAAAATAGCCCATTTGAACCCCGTATAAACGGGTTCTGGGCCGAGCGACCTCCCTGAAGGAGACTCCGCCCTTCGGCGTAGCCTCCTTCGGGTTCCTCTCGCCCGTGGAAGAGAGTTGAACCGAACAGTCAGTTCAGAGATGAACGACTGAGATATTCAGTCACCCCCCCACGAGGGTGTCATGCGGCACAAGGCCTTTTTTAATGTGGGCATTCCCGAGCCATTAGGGGCCGGCCAAAAATAGCCCATTTGAACCCGTATAAACGGGTTCTGGGCCGAGTTAACCTCCCCCGAAGGAGACTCCGCCCTTCGGCGTAGCCTCCTTCGGGTTCCTCTCGCCCGTAGGAAGAGAGTTGAACCGAACAGTCAGTTCAGAGGTGAACGACTGACAATATTCAGTCACCCCCCACGGGGTGTCATGTGGCACAAGGCCTTTTTAACGTGGGCATTCCCGGAGCCATTAGGCTCGGCCAAAAAATAGCCCATTTGAACCCGTATAAACGGGTTCTGGGCCGAGTTTAACCTCCCCGAAGGAGACTCCGCCCTTCGGCGTAGCCTCCTTCGGGTTCCTCCTGCCCGTAGGAAGAGAGTTTAACCGTGCAGTCAGTTCAAAAGTGAACGACTGACAATATTCAGTCACCCCACGAGGGTGTCATGTGGCACAAGGCCTTTTTAACGTGGGCATTCCCGAGCCATTAGGCTCGGCCAAAAATAGCCCATTTGAACCCGTATGAACGGGTCCTGGGCCGTTTACCTTCCCGAAGGAGACTCCGCCCTTCGGCGTAGCCTCCTTCGGGTTCCTCTCGCCCGTAGGAAGAGAGTTGAACCGTGCAGTCAGTTCAGAGGTGAACGACTGACAATATTCAGTCACCCCCACGAGGGTGTCATGTGGCACAAGGCCTTTTTAACGTGGGCATTCCCGAGCCATTAGGCTCGGCCAAAAAAATAGCCCATTTGAACCCGTATGAACGGGTTCAGGGCCGAGTTTAACCTCCCCGAAGGAGACTCCGCCCTTCGGCGTAGCCTCCTTCGGGTTCCTCTCGCCCGTAGGAAGAGAGTTGAACCGAACAGTCAGTTCAGAGGTGAACGACTGACTTCTAGCCTACTCCTGAGGCGCAGTATTTATTAAGTATGGAATAGTCCATTATTATTATTATGGGTAAGATCCCATAACACTATATATATATATATATATATATTTTTTTGTGTGTGTCTATATATACTGACCACTGATATTATTATTAATTTATATACACACACACACACATATATATATATACGTATATATATACTGACCACTGATATTATATATATATATATATATATATATATATATATATATATATATATATATGAAGATATATAGTCTTAAGGTGTGTTATATTTATGGGATAAAGTGCTCAATATCAGAGATAGAGCATGTGCAAATATAAAAGTGAACATTGAAGTCAACCCTTAGAGGCGACAGTCTGTTTCATGCTATGACGATTGCATATAGCATGAAACAGACTGTCGCCTCTAAGTGTTCACTTTTATATATATATATATATATATATATATATATATATATATATATATATATATATATAGGGAGAGCGAAATATAGCGCTGTCATACTACCGGTTCAAGCGAACCGATTCTTAAGATTATAAAATCTTAGCGAATTGGTTGTTGGATTGCAATTGTATACATTTATAGCCGTATAGGATCGAATGTTACGATCTTTGGGTCTGCAGCGATTCACTTTGAATGTGGCAAAGAAATCTTAACACAGCTGATGACATTAGACTCAAAAGTTATCCTACTTCTGAACAGAAATATGATGGCAATAGAGTTTCAATCTGGAAAAATCTTAATAAATAAATGTTTTATATTCTATTATCAAATCGGTTTCATTCTTTTTGATACTGTATATTGATCCGTTACTATTCTTAGATTGAAAATAAAAAAAGGTAGAATCGTTTCCTAAATATTACTTGACTTTATAGAACAGTTTTCAGGAAATTTACCATGGAGCTACTGTATATATATATATATATATATATATATATATATATATATATGAAAAAATGTATATAAATACAAATAAATATATATATGTATAATTATTTATATATTATATGCGCGGTACTTATTAGAAATAATATCAGAGATAGAGTTAACATATTTGGTTGGATAGATGTGAGTTTGTGACACTGGGTTTCACGCTTTAGCGATCGCTAAAGCGTGAAACCCAGGGTCACAAACTCGCATCTATCCAACCAAATATATATATATATATATATATATGTGTGTGTGTGTGTGTGTGTGTGTGTGTGTGTGTAACTACACTCATCTCGGAAAACCTTCGGTTTCTTGATTTGCTAATGATCAAATCAATTTCGAAGGAAAAAAGTTTAAAAAAAAAGAAAGAGCTAGAAATATGAACGTCTGTCGAAAAAAATCGCACAGATACAGGTTTGAAGGCCAAAGAAAAAACCCCGATACGAGTAAACAACTAACTAAGAAAAGTGCTCAATACAAAAGTAGAGCAGACCTAGTCAAACCTAGAGAGCCAGACAAACCTACCAAGGTTTCACCTAAACGGATCGTCATGGAAAGCTTTCCCTGACGACCTTGGTAGGTTTGTCTGGCTCTCTAGGTTTGACTATATATATATATATATATATATATATGTATGTATGTATGTATGTATGTATGTATGTATTGGAGAAAATATATAACAGAGTGCAAAAAGTTTTCATGTGACGCGGTTCGCCTTTTAGGACTTCATTGGACGAAATTTGTTATGTTGGTGCGACTGCACATGCGCACGAACAAGGGATGCTGGGAATTTTAAATTCAATTTTTTTTAATATTAGAGCCGATTTCATTTAGATTCTTTTTCTTTTTCTTTCCATCATTTTTGTTAGTAGATATCCCACTGTGATAATAGAAGTTCTGCCAGGAATGGTGAATTCTTTTAAGAACCAGGGCGAACATTTATTGTAGACGATCTTGCGATCAAGGTACTCTATTGATATTTACGTCGTAGTAAATTGTTTTCTCCTTTGATCAAAGTCGTTTTTTTTATGTTAAAATAGTAGTAATTCTCGTTACGATGGGCAACCAACGCATATGATGTATTGTTTTTTAAAATTTCCCTTTTTTGTTCATATAATCTTTTATTTCAATTCCTTGGGGTTTCTCCTGTGTATTTTTGTGACAATTATTACAAGCAATGAAGTAAACTCCTCCTTCAGGTTTTAGCTTATTATTTTGTTCAGTATTGACGAAGTCGTTTATTGTTTTAGATAGAGTATTAACAAATTTTATGTTGAGTTTCGATAGATTCTTTGCAATTGTAGATGTGATAAAGTTAGCTGGTAGGACAATATATATTTTTAATTCAGAGAGTTTGTCAGGAGGGGCCGGTTTTCTATTTTAGAATATTTTATGAGCCTTAGTAATTAGGGTACTGAGGAAGATTGAAAGTGTTTTCAATCTATTTCTCCTCTTCGTGCAAATATTGAGGGCTGCAAATTCTGAGTGTTCTTAAGTAGAATTTAAATTCCCAGCATCCCTTGTTCGTACGCATGTATAGTCGCACCAACATAACAAATTTATTCAGATGACGGACGAAACGCATCACAGGAAAGAATTTTCCATTTTGTATTACACTTTTCCCCAATATTGTTCTTTGTTCTTGTTATATAAACACATATATCGTTATCTGATATACATACATACATACATACATACATACATATATATATATATATATATATATATATATATATATATATAGAGAGAGAGAGAGAGAGAGAGAGATGTAGATAGATAGTAAAGGTAAAATAAATTCCGTGGTTATATAATCCAAACTGGGGCCCTAGTAATATAAAAATTTTAAAATTGATCCACAAAAGAGGGCTCGATGCATTTTATTTATACAAAGCAATATGACGAACAATCAAAAAAATTATTTTTACCTTATGTCGGGTATAGGCTATTTCGGCAGATGATAAAAATGGTCGTCTGTCTCTACAACCCCAATATGGAATGAAATTCACGTCAGTAGAGCTAGAGAAAGTAGGAAGTAAAAGTTAACTGCAAAGAATATGGGAAGGGGTCAACCTGCCAAAGACAGACGACCACTTTTATCGTCTGCCAAAATACCCTATTTTCCACATGAGGTAAAAAAGAATTTGGGGGGGATTATTCATTATATTGCTCTGTACAAATAAAATACATTGAGTTCTCTTTTTGTGGATCAATTTTAATATTTTTATATTACTAAGACCGACTTGTATTATACACCCACGGAATTTATTTCAACTTTACTACATATATATATATATATATATATATATATATATATATATATATATATATATATATACATGTATGTATGTATGTATGTATGTATGTATAAAACACGCCGCACTAGTTCTACAAAACTTACCTTTTGTCTATATCTACCATGATGATGATTTAAGAAAGTCGAAAACTTGGACCACATTTTGGACAATTTCTGACAGAATTTCCCCTTGTTTGATAAAGGTTATTTGTAATTTAGAAAAGTCGATCATATATATTAATCAGTCGATTAATAGACATAAAATTCTGTGAATAATAAAAAAAAATTCTTTTTATTTATGTGGGAAATAGGCTATTTCGGCAGATGATAAAAGTGGTCCATTCCATATTGGGGTTGTAGAGACAAATCTCTACAACCCCAATATGGAATGGAATTCACGTCTATAGAGCTAGGGGAAGCAGGAAGTAAAAGTTAACTGCAAAGAATATGGGAAGGGGTCAACCTCAAATTTAACATGCCAAAAAAAATAAAATAAAATAAAAAAATAAAACAGAGTCCCCACTTTTCGATGTATAAAATGTATGTGATCTTCCTTAGTTTTATTTTCTGCTTCCACTAACTCTAAGGATGTGAATTCCATTTCATATCGAGGTTGAAAAGACAAACGATCACTTTTATCGTCTGCCGAAATAGTCTATTTCTTACATGGGCTAAAAAGAATTTTTTTTTTATTGTTCTTTATATATATATAGATATGGCCCTGATTGGCTGTTTGGGGAACGCTGGCATACCCAGAGCACATCATGCCTCACCCCAGCCCTTGCGTATGGGTCCATAAAAACAGAACGCCGAGTAGATGAAGACACACTATAGTAGAGACACGGCAAAGAGAGAGAGAGAGAGAGAGAGAAAAGAGAGAGAGAGAGAGAGAGAGAGAGAGAGAGTGACTGCGGAGACGAGACTGAACTGAAAGACGAGAACCCTCGCTTCCCCTGATCTCATGTGATTTGCCGCCCTAAAGAAAAAGCCTCCGACTTGTTTACTGAATATTTCGTTCAAAACCGTAGCAATAAAACAGTGTCACGATAATCGGGAAAGGTCGATTGTTATTGCATGAAGAATATAGTCCTGCTTAAGCCATCAATAACTGTACCGTCTACTTTGTATGAAGGAATTGCATATTAAATATTTGTTTTTCTTTTATCCAATTTATTTTTTCTTCTTTCGTGTGACTTTACTCTTACTGGACCAAATCAAGTTATCAATTCCAGTCGACCTTTCGGACCAAGCCAGTCTTACGATCAATTGACACAATGTGAGGCGAGTCAAGACTTGGAACGAAGCGATCATTCTACGAAGGGATCGAACTTGAATACGGAGCGGCCGGGGTAGAAGTCATAACGCGCCGTACAAGAAAAACGTAAAAACAAACGTAGGAAAACTATTCATTAAATTCATAGACAAAAAGTTCCACCATCAAGTACTCTCCACAAGATATCCAACAAAATACAGTAAAAATAAGCTACAGTTACATCGAGAACATGACACAAATAATAAAAGAAGTACAATAGAAAAACAACCAACAAACCACCAATATGTAACTGCAGAGCAAAGAACGAATGTCCCTTAAATGACAATTGCTTGCAAAACAATGTAATATATCAAGCCACTGTAAAATCAGCAGATAACAAAGAAAAGAATGACAGAAACAGCGCAAACAAAACACCCTTTACAAATTGTAAATACGGGAACATATGGGAAAATTAAAAACAAAAAACACACAAAAAATATCATGGAAAATAAGGAAAAGAGCATCAACCTATAAAAATAATTTAAAAAAATTGTAAACTCTATCTGGAGGAGAAAATAATTATAATTACGTTCCCAGAACAACACAAATTACTAAATAAACGAACTAAACGCCGACACAAAAATAAATTTTTACTACGTTACTTAGAAATCGAAAACTAATATGAACAAAAGTAAAATAAAAGAGCAATATAATGATAAATCAAGAAAAACCTTAAAAATCCGTATCGATTATAATTCATTTTATGGATTTTTTATATTCATCAAATCAATTATAACCAAAATGGATTTTTACGGTTTTTGTTCACTTATTTTATATATATATATATATATATATATATATATATATATGTTTGTGTGTGTGTATGATTTTTTATTCATGTTATTGCCTAAGAAGTCTTTCTAGGAAAGGCGTCTTCCGGCTAAATTCTTCAAAGAATTGGGAAATTCGGTCTCCGCCAAGACAATGACCATTTTTGAAACAGATTTAAGAATGTTCATCATCTTCATTATTTATCACTTCATTGTTTTTTTTTTCTATTCCTACCAACACTTCGTCATTTTCTATTCCTATCGGTAACAATCATCCTGTCTTTGCTAATCTTTTATTTCTCTTTTTGCCCCACCCCCACCCATTTTTCTTTGCACAATATTATTTTTCTATTATTGTGATGCCTGCTGACAGGTTTATTATTGGTGATGGCATTGCTATTGTAATCAAAATAGCGAACATATTCGCTACCATTATTACGTTCAGTTGAAATACTTGTAATCGTTGTGGGCGTGGAACAGAGGTAAAAAGACGTAAAGTTCTTTTTTTTTTATTTCTTACTTTTTCAATGTTTTTCTTGTCGTTCACTTGGAAGCATTTTCTTACCGCAATTATTGGTTAAGTTGTTTTTAATGGGACTTTTATCATTATAATAAAGATCATTATTAAGATTATTATTAAGATTATTATTAAGATTATTATTTGTGATAATGTATATTAATTCGAATTACATCTGTGACGCAGTTTTAGTTCTTACAAGCTTGCTGCATCTTTATTCCCACGTTCCTTATTGATAAAATCTTCTTCTTCTTCTTCTTCTTATTATTATTATTATTATTATTATTATTATTATTATTCGAACAATTATATTGCAACGTAAAGAGGGAAATTATTGAAACAACTGAAATCCGTAATAAAAGATTCTTTTCAAGAGATAGTGACATTTAAATATTATATTACTTTGAAATATACGAAGGGGTGGTGAAAATTCTCATACCGACCTTAGTTCTGATGTATACAGGTGTCCATAAAGTTCGTGTGCACTTTAAAAACTTTATAACTTTATTTATATTTGCGATAGAAATAATCTGTAAAATTTTTTATAAAGTTTAATGTCCCTAGTTTTAAGTATAGTTATTGAATAATTCTTTACCACAAAATTTGCAACATTTTTTAGATAAGTTAAAAAATATTTTCTTTTTTCCAGTATCAATTTGATCCATGGCTTCAACTGAGTTAAAAGTAAACTGTGTCCTTTGGTTGGCTGAACTGAAATCTACTATTGCTGTACAAAGAAAGTTTAGAATTGAATACAATAAAGAACCACCTCATAGGAACACTATTGCTAAATGGACGAAAAAATTTAAAGAGACAGGCTCCGTCCATGATAAGCCACGGTCTGCAAAATTGTATTACCCTTTGTATTGCTAATGGCGGAGGACATGTGGAAACTTAAATAAAATATAGATTTACCTCTTCCTAATCCTTTTTACAAATTATTTCTATCGCAAATACAAATAAAGTTATAAATTTTTTAAAGTGCACAAGAACTTTATGGACACCCTCGCTTTCTCTCTCTGTCTCTCTGTCTCTCTCTTTCTCTCTCTCTCTCTCTATATATATATATATATAATTTTATATGCGCAGTACTTATTGGAAAGCGTTAAATATCAGTGATAGAGATAAAATATTCAGTTGCATTGGTATGAGTTTGCGACCCTGGGTTTCACGCTTTTGCGATCATCAGACAAACTGGTTTATTTTTAAAAATTGGATCTATTTATGCTTTTTTGATTCTGTTTGGTGGTCGAAGGAGGAATCTACTTCTGTGTTTCTTTGGGGTGACACTCTTATACACATAGACACACATACATGCAGGTGTACGCGTTTTGGTTCAAACAAACACATCCATATAAACAATATGTGACTAGGCGCAGATACACATCCATGCGCACGGGCATACATACATACATACGCAGTTGTAATTCTGGTTCGGTGTCGAGACCGAAGCTTTTATATATGGAGCGATGTTCCTTTCAACAAGAAGCGAGTAGGGGTGTTCTTGACGTTTTTCAGATCTCCCGCCTGCGCCGTCAGATAAATTTACACTTCCTCACACACACATACATCTACGTAGACGCGCACATACACTCTTATTGGTCTGACTCTTTGGTTAAGCTGGGTTCTCTTTGTAGACATGGTGATGATGATGTTTGTATTTTCAACGCTAACTGCTTGTGTGTTGTTGACGATTGTGATTATGCTGATAGTAATAATAACTGTGATACTAATTATTATTAATATGTTAATAGTAGTTATGGATAGGTTAACGGTAAGTTTATATATATATATATATATATATATATATATATATATATATATATTACAATGAATCATTCATACAAAATGTAGATTAGTAAAGTTAATGATATAAAATGGCGAAAACTTCTTCGCAAACAAAATTTTTAAAGTTGCGCATTAACCTACGAACCACTCGATGAATGTTAGGATACTTGTTTTTAATAACTATAAGCTGTATAAGGTATTTTTTTTAATCTGAAAGTACTTTCAACTGTACATTCAGTCATCCTCAGGCATGGAAATTATTTTGTTTTTAGTTAAACCCAGGTAGCATCAGAGACGAAAAAATTAAATGCGAATCGAAATTCGTTGTAATATAAATTGAACTGCACCACATATTTGATTTAAAAGAACTGATCCGACATGCAAATTTTCGGGATAACAACTGAGACATTATTCTATTTATTGAACTATTAAGTTCATGACACATTGACTGATAAACTTCGACAACAAAAAAATTCGCAAATTACCATATTAGTAATAATAACCCCACTCTCTTAAATTTTTAAAAAATTCAACCTTAGCATTGCGACTGCACGCTCCAAAAGTTTTTTTTTACCGTTAACAATAACACATTTCTCAAAAAAAAATATATTTCGATTCGATTTTATATATTATTAACTTTACTAATCTACTTTTTGTATGAATGATTCATTGTAATATAAATTGAACTGCACCACATATTTGATATATATATATAAATTCATATACATATTTTTACCTAAATTGCTAAAACTATACCACCCCTCTTCTTCCCCCGTAAATACATCTCCTTTCTCTTTACTTCCCCTTTTTTCTTTTTCTTTGTCTCTCTTCTCTCCTTCCCTTTCAACATATCATTTCCGTTAAGTTAACCGATTAAATAGGTCAATGTCTGATCCTTACCCACTCCTTCCTCAATATTAAGTATGATAGAAAGATGTATAAAAATAAAACCTCTCTAAACTCGACCATATCTCTCACACCACTCCTCGCTACCCTCTCTGTTATATTACATAAACTTAATATTACCCGTCAAAAGTTTAAATTTTCATTTCATTTTTTTTGTTTCACCTGTTGAAAGTGGTGTCTGAGGATCCAGGGTACTGTAAAAGGTCTCTGGTGAAATAAACTATTACAATGGAGCCTTAACGTAGTCTGTTTTTTTTAAATACATATATATATATATATATATATATATATATATATATATATATATATATATATATATATATATAAGCTACGCTCTCGACACCGAAATAGAATTACAACTTCGTATATATGTATGCCTGAACTCATGGATATGTATCTGCGCCTAGACTCGGATTGTTTATATGGATGTGTTTGTGTGAACTAAAATGCGTACACCAGTATATATATGTGTCTATGCGTATGAGAGTGTCACCCCGAAAAAACACAGAAAGAGAATTCCTCCTCCAATCACCAAACAGAATCAAATAAGCATAAATAGATCCAATTTTTATACTATAAATCAGTTTGTCTGATGATCGCAAAAGCGTGAAACGCAGAGTTACAAACTGATATCCATGCAACTGCATATATATATATATATATATATATATGAAGAAATATACACTTAAGGTGTGGTATATTTATGGGAGATAGAGCGTGTGTAAATGTAAAGTGAACATTGAAGTCAACACTTAGAGGCGACAGTCTGTTTTTCATGTTAGACGCAATCGTCGATGGCCTGACGATTGCGTCTAGCATGAAACAGCCTGTTCACGTGTTGATCAGACATATATATATATATATATATATATATATATATATATATATATAAATATACATAATATCCAACGTCGATAAGGGGACTCGCAGTTTCATGCAGTTGCGACAATTTCAGTTAATTCACGTTCTCGTGGTGCATCACGAGAACGTGAATTGATGGTCAGATTCTATTTTTACATGACGGTTGAGGTAACTCTATGAAACTGCGAGATGCGCTGTTAACGTTGGATATTATTCACTAATATATATATATATATATATATATATATATATATACAAAATATATATATTACAAAAGCGTATCCTTGGTTTGTACTGAGAATGTATTCCTAGGCAAAGTTCATCATAGAAGATTTAACCTTCTGTGTTTAATTCGTATGACATAACTCGTCCACCGAAGCCTGTGACAATGCATGTATGGTTCTAGGCTGATAGAATTTGCTCTTGAAGGCTAATTCATATATATATATATATATATATATATATATATATATATATATATATTAAATAAATTTTTCATATATATATATATATATATAATTTCATCCGTTTTTCATCTCATTATGAACTGTTTTTTGTACGTTGACTTCGTAAATCAAAAACAGGCAAATACTTTTTTTATCAATTAGAATTACTTTTAATTATAACGGATGCTTAGTTGGTTTTCAAAGGTAAATATTCTGAAAGAAACACATTTTTGTTTCATTTCTTTTGTAGAAATCATTTCCAATCAGAAAAGAAGGATTTATTGTCTGCTTGAAAGAAAATCAATATTTCGTGGCATCATTGTAATGTCATATTTGCATCAAGTTAACTAGAAGTATTAATAAAGCTAAGATTTGTATATGAATGTCGGAGTGTTGAAAAATTGTCGATCTGACTAAAATGGAATCCCGAAAGAAAATTCTGTTTAATCATCTTATAAAATTGTATCAATCGGAAAACCTTTCACCAATCACTCATATATATATATATATATATATATATATATATATATATATATATATATATATATATATAATAAACAATAAAATCCCAAATTACCTCTTATGGGGAGTAGCCTATTTCGGCAGACGAAGATATCCATCGTCTGTCTTATAAACCCCGGTGTGGACTGAGTTAAAAAAAAAAAAACTAATACAGAATTCATCCATTTCAATGTTTCAGTCAGACGAAAGGCGCCAGGCAGGAGTCAGGGGAGGGTGGAACATATTTGTCTTAAAGAGAAGAAGTTTTATAAAATTCAACCCGAATATTAACGTTATGACATTAATATTAAAAGAAGAATAAAAAGGGGTCTAAAAATAAATTTAGAATATATAGATAAAAGGATGTAAGGGATTAGTGGGAAGAGAGTTGGGGAGATATTAAAGTAGGAGAAAGTTCATAAATTATAATTAATATAGTGTATAGTGTAACAAGGCTATAAAGGGTGGAGTTAAATATAAAAATTAGAATTAGTTATACTGTCGATATTTGAAGAATTAGAGGAAAGTGATTATGCAAATATGGTAGCTAATGAAGTTAAACCTATATTATGGAAATTTGAATTTGTTTTTATGTCAACATTTTAACACTAATTCATTCCTCTGATTCAATAGTTGGCTTTATTTTATTTATTGTTTTTTTTTTTCTAAGCATAAGTCATAGCTATTTCTAAGACTGTTAGGAGTACGTGCGGAACCTATAATTTTCCAAACTATCTGAGATTTCAAAACTTTCTCCTTCAATTCCATTTTTTTTTTTGAAAGAGCTGTCTAGTGTTTTAGTTTAGGGTTAGAAAATGAATGCCTATGGGTATAATGATATATAACCCTGGTAGATTTACTTGTGTCCACTACTGGACAGTTCTCTTTAGATCTACAACTACAGGAGGGTTCAGTAACAGGTTTGTTGTTTGTCCCATAGAAATTTCTGAAAATACGATTATTGTTCTATACATGTTGTTGATACATAAGTAGCAAATCTTAATCGTTTTCCTATTAAAGATCTTACATAGGGGTTATTTTTTGGAAGTGTTTCTTTATTAACTTGAGAAAATACTGTCCGATGTTAATATTTGAGAGTTTGCAGAATGTGTCCGTATGTGAGGTTACATAGCCACATAGTTTTTCCTTTTCGGTGTCTACATTTCACTTTAGATGTTTCTGTGTTACTTATTGGTGTTAGATGGGATAATTTATTTTTAAAACCAATTTTTTTTGGGGGGGGAGCATTTTCATACATTTTTTTAAATTTTTTTTATTAAAGATGTTTATCCTCGTGCCCACAGTGGTAAGTAACTGTTTCACAATGGCATTGGGTGGTTAGAATTAACATTAATAGAGGTGGGGGTTTCATTGTCTTTATGGTATGGTTTAAACGTTTTTATTATTCAGGTTAAGGGTGATGTCTAGATAATCAACTATTTTAAGGTTAGATGAAATCTCAATACTAAACACTAGTAATATATATATATATATATATAAATATATATATATGTGTGTGTGTGTGTGTGTGTGTGTGTGTGTGCCAGTAGCCACTATTTTATTAACACCAGCTCTCAATGTGTGATATTATATCTTCATATTCTTCATTTTTCATTCTTTTTCTGTGTCTCCATGTCACTTTAGATGTTCATGTGTTAATTATGGGGGTTAGATAAGATAATTTATTTTCAAAACACCTTTTTTGGAGAGCATGGCTGGTTCCTACGACAGCAGAGCAGACCAAAACTCAGTAGCAAGTTTTTTTTTTTTTTAGAATTTCCGAAGATATCAGAATTAAAGTTTATCTTTCTATTCATTTGGATATTCATTTGGATGAGCAGCCTTCTTTGAACGGTCAGATGTCACTCTACTTGGAAAGAAACAATGCATTTATTATTAACGAAAAGAGTTGAAATTAATGGATGCATGGTTTCACAGATCTAGCATCATTCTTTCACAGTTAGCCTATAACAAGGCTTAATGGCTTCTCTAGTTTGTAGTTAGATGAATTATTTCTTATCTTACAAACCCTGTCCCACAGACAAAACTTTGCTAGCCTCTTGTTCTTCTATCGCTGTTTAATAGCACATGTTCAGGCGAACTATTTTCCTTTGTTCCATGAGTCAAGAACACACCTGAACAGCTAGTACCCACTTACACTTTTGTACCCTATTACTACTAAATCGTTTAGTAGTCTTTTACCTGGAGTGGCTGTTGGGCATTGGTTAGGTTTTGGTTTGTTTTACAGCATATAAACCTCAATGGGTTATTTAATTATTATAGAATGTTTTTACACATTCGCGTCGCTGCTAGGATATTTACCGAGTTTAACTTCGTCAAGGACGTCCGAGTGACGTCACGGTTATCGGGTGGAAAAAGAAATTGACGAACTGCAATCCGGTCGAGTTCGTTGCATTTACTTTCACACAAATACCCTTCAGGAAGGCATGAGCCCATCTATTTTTTTCGACAGTTATAACAAGGCATACTGGCCTGTCTAGTTAAAGTTGGCGACCAGTCTAGGAGAAGGACAACTCTGAATCCAAAACTCTGCCTTCTGAAGCTGTGTAAAGACATTTAAACCTGGTCAGGCAGATACTATGTAATAAAAACAAACACCTGTTATCTCCAACTCTAAAAATACTGAAAAATAGTCGCTTCCTTTTACTTGACTTCTTCTGCGGTGCTCTATGTTTCCAAGAATAAAATCAGACCAAAAAATAGAATACTACAGCCATATCTTTGTTGCTTTGCCCAATCTTAAATCTCCAGCCTTGACAGAAATCAAAAGCATTTATGTGGTCGTCCTTGTAGGCGATGAATTATTTCTTATCTTACAAACCCTGTCCCACAGACAAAACTTTGCTAACCTCTTCCTCTTCTATCGCTATTTCATATTCATCTGGATGTTTATCACCGCCATAGAAATTTCCATTTAACTTAAAAGCATTAATGCAAATATACTATTTACAAAATTAGTATACTAAATAAAAAATTACCTTCGACATTAATATACCCGGTGAGTATCTCTCAAAAAGCTGACATGAAAGGATCATATCTATATCAACATTAATGTTGAACAGCATCTGCGCTAGGAGAAGTTTCGCCTAATACAGCCAATTGCTACAAAACCAAAACATTAACCTGAAAACTCGAGTCATTTTTAAAAAATAACTTCATCAGACCGAGACTTTTATATGGATGTCATATACATGGCGGGAAATCCGTTCAGAAATATCTAAACTTCCAGCTGTATACAACCCGCTTTGTCAAGTCAATGGCTTTGGGCGAATGAAATGTGTAGTTCTTAGCAAGGATCATCCCTCTTTGAATAACGTGAACTGGCGCTACAGAATCACAAAGAACAGTACCAAATAACAGAAACCACGTCTTGCATCCATTGACATTCATCGGTGGAACATTTACGAAGACCAAACAGTGGATTTGAACACAGTATGTAATGCATATCAGCATGAAGTGCATAGCAACCCATGTCGCCAGCGTTGGCTTAAATGCACAGCTAATGGCAGTGACTATGCGGCTAAATAGTATTTTATAGTTGAAAATTAAATCTATGAAATATTGTCATTGCTTTCGCTATATTGTGAGAAGCATTACTTTTTGAGCGTCTGTCATGCATAAATCGATGTACATATATAAGTTTGTGTGTATGTGTGTGTGTGTGTGTGCGTGTGTGCGTGTGTGTGTGTGCGGAAGCTTGAGTATATACCTCGATATTCAGGATGCAATTTCCTACTTATGTTTTTTTCAGGTCACATTGACACGGCGTGTCCATGGCTATATATCGAGATTTATTAAGCTTAGTACGATGCTGTCCAAGGTCACAAAGTCTTACACGAGATAATGGCCAACAAAGCTTGAAGAAATCTCTTCAAGCCAAGTTAACTAGCTTCATCTTTAAAGCAATATTGCTTCTATTTAAAAGCGGTTTCCTTTCTTAATCAAGCCACATCAGTGAGTGCTTACACATAATATATGCGTGTGTGTACGTGTGTGTATGTTTGTGTATGTGTGCGTGAATATGTGTATGTATGTGTGCCTGTATGTGTATGTATGTCTGTGTGTGTGTGTGTGAACAGTCAAACTATTCGAACTGTGCAAACGACGTGAGTTCGACTATGCAAAATTTAGGACTTTAAAAAATCCAGACTGACCGCCAAGAAAGCCGAGGGTTTGGTTTTGCAAACAGGTAAATTAATAAATGGCCTTTCACCAATGTTGCAGTCGACTGAAGGATAAAAAACTGAAAACATATGAAGATCTTAGTTCGTGAATTGAAGAAAGTGTTGAATATTGGGTTTTATAGTTGTATTCGTAATTGGCTCACCTGGTGACGATAGCCTCCCCCCAAGAGAAAAAAAAAATGAAGAGCGAGAGTAAGGAAACTGGTTATTCAAGGGCGTAACCTTTCAATACCAAGAAATTTTTTTTTCACCCACGTGTTTTATTTTAAATATTCCACATTATGATAACAGAAGGTCTGTCAGAAAAGGTGAATTGTTGTAGGAACCTGGACGCAAATTATCGTGATTAATTTAGCAATCAGCACACTTTCTATATATTTAGCCTCAAAGTAGCATTTTTAAATCGAAATTATGGTTAGACTCATTACAGTGAGAGACTAAAGCACTGTGTGTGTTGTTTTGCAAAAGATCCATTTTGTATTCATTATATTTTTTATTTCAATTACTTGAGGTTTCTCTTTTGTATTTCCGTGTAGCAATCATTACAGGTTATAAAGTAAATTCCTGCTTCAGATTTTAGGTTGTTGCCAATTCGTTTTGTATAATTAAGTCCTTTACTGTTTTAGAAGTAGGTGTAATACATTTTATGTAACGTTTTTGTAACTGTTGTTGTGACAGGGTTGCTAAATAGTATAGTAATAGTATGTCTCATTTCGTTAAGTTAATTATATTCTTCATTCTTTTGTTGGAACTTCGAAAATAGATAAAAAATAAATAATTAACGACGGCCTCGCAATCTTTAGAAACTGTAACAGACAAAAACAGACAAAACTACAAAAACAATCATAAAAATCTTGAAAAATATGGAATTCGACATAGACATAAAATTATCTAAAAGGTGTCGATTTCCTACATGTGACATTCAACCTAAGGAACGATATATATCAACGATATAGAAGACCCTATGATAAACCACTCCTATAGCACCCCTCCGCCATCAATAATAAGGTAGATCCCACAATCAATCAACCGCAGTTTATCCGAAAATTCTTCCAGTCAAACCATCTTTAACTAAGCCAAGAAAGATTAAGAATCTGTCTATATTTCTGAGATGACATATTATGTACATTATTTACATTATTCGGACTATTGTCCTCATCTTTGTCGCCATATTTATCACAACGGCCGTTGTACGCTCCAGCCTTCTTCAGGTGGTTGGAATGTCAAACTGAACCCTTTATTTCGCTAACTGGGGTAGACTGTTCTAGTTCCACGTGCCATGTTTGATGGATGTCAGTTATCAGTTATCTCCTGTTAATTTCCCTCTGAAAGTTCTCCACTGCCTTAACCGGGTATTGAACTCACACTCTTTGGGTCCTGTCACTGGATCTAACCAACGCCTTTATCCACTGTGCCATGTCAAGGCTTTGGTTAGATCCAGTGACAGGACCCAAAGAGTGTGAGTTCAATACCCGGTTAAGGCAGTGGAGAACTTTCAGAGGGAAATGTTGTGATAAATATGGCAACAAAAATGAGGACAATAGTCCGAATAATGTAAATAAAGATTAAGAAATAGCTCTAAAAGATTGTGAATTTTCAGTAACACTCGCATACACACACAAAAAATCCAGCAGTAACATCAGGTGGTTTAACCAACTATACAACAAAAACGTAAAAACAAACGGAGGACAAATATTCATTAAACTCATATACTAACACAACTCCCCACCATGCACTCTCCACAAGATATTCAACAGAAACGCAGTAAAAATCAGCAACAGTTGCACCGAGAACATGACACAAATAATAAAAAAAAAGCACAACAGGAAAACAACTAAGAACCACCCACACAAATCAAAACCACGTGTAACTGCAGAACAAAGGACCAATGTCCCTTAAACAGCAATTGCTTGCAGGACATTGTAAAATGAACAGATAACGAAGAAAAAAAATATATAGGAGTGACTAAAGGATCCTGGAAACAAAGAAACTAGGCACACAAAACAAATAGTAAATACGCGAATAGAACAATATTTTCTAAACATATATGGGAAATGGAAAACAAAATCACATGAAAAAAATCATAGAAAAATAATAAAAACGGTAACATCCTACAGCAATAAAACCCCAAAAATGAAAACTTGGTCTGGGAGAGAAAATAGCTATAATTATCTTCCAATACCAACACAAATTACTAAACAAAGGATCAGAACTAATCATAAAGATAGGAAAACAAATTTTTACTGCGTTACTTAAAAATCGAAAACTAAACAGTAACAAAAATAAATAAAAATAAATAAATAATAAAATAAAATAAATAATAAAAATATATAAATAATTAAAACAAATTAGTCTGAAACAATAAATAAGTAAATAATAAGCAAATTAGTAAGCTACGAACATACATAAACATAAATAAACATAATAATAACAACCAACAACAAATAATAAAATAATGAAAAATAAATAATGAGTAAAAATTTAACAAGCAACGATATAAAATAACCGCAAAACTGCATTCGGATCTATAATTATTTCCACTCAATAGCCTCTTGAATAATGGGAAACATAATCATTACCGCCCATCCAAATAACCGTTAGAATAATACGATAAACCTACCCATAATGCACCAGTGAGCAACATATATAAATACTCGATCCTAAACACAATGCACATGGCCTGACGATTGCATTTATGCAAGTAACAGACTGTTGTCGCTTGGTGTTGACATCAATGTCCACTTTTATATTTACATACATATATTCCTGATATTGAGCGATTTAACCCATAAATATAGTATACCTTAAAACTATATTTTATCACACACACACACACACACACATATATATATATATATGTATATATCTTAAAAAGATAAGAACGCTAACCGGAAAACTACAGGTGGTTTGTCCAGCGAATCAATCAGAGCCAATTCAACAACATAAATGCCTTCATTCTGGCATATATATATGCATATATATATATATATATATATATATATATGTGTGTGTGTGTGTGTGTGTGTGTGTATGCCTGTGTTGTGTATGCGTGTGTGTATGCGTGTGTGTGTGTATGTATTCCTTCACACCTACATATATCTTAATTATTACCATTGCTGTTATTAAATTGTATTCAAATTTTCAAGATGATGTTTTATTTTTTGATTGGAGTATATGAAGGATTGTTTGCCCTTTCTTTCTCTCGTTTTCTACCGGATAAAATATCACCTTCTCTTTATCTCTATAGTGTTTACTAGTAAGTGCCTTATTCGACCGTCAAAACATGACTGACAATCAGCAGTAGTAGTCAATACATCACATTTATCTTTAAAAATTGATGAGTTAACTGTTTTGCGTTGAATACGAAATGATTAGGGTATTGAAGGAACATAAACATAATGTATTTCTCCTCATCGCGTAAATACTGAGAGCTACAAATTCTGAGTACTCTTAAATAGAATCCGATAACTATTCTGCATTTTATTTTGTTATTATGGTGAGAATAGAAATTTATGAGATCATTTTATTATTTGATTTGCAGTAGACACCGAGTTCTAGGTCATTATCAATACAGTTTATTATAAGTGAAGGTAATGTTTGTTTCTGTTTCATAAGTAAATTCTATTAGGGTGTTCGAAAAATAATGGCTGATTTTAGAATTAACTTGCATTCATTTATTTAAACAGTATTTAATTTAATCAAAATGGAACACCGAAAATCTATAAATTTCTATTCAGTTGCAAGGTTATTTATGTCTTTACGATAATACTCTAAAGGTTTCTGCACCTTCGAAATGTCTTTTCGCTTAAAAAATGATCAAGATCCTTGAAAAAAGTGGTAGTGAGTGGGCGAAATGTTAGAGTTGGGTGTGGTAAAGTCTCGTACCCCAAGTTGGTGAGCATCTGCAATGTTAAACTATCAACATGTGGACGAGCATTGTCAACCAACGCCAGTCGCCTTTTCTTTTAAGGAGTGGTAGTAAACTTCGACAGTGAAGCCCTGCTTAGATTTCATTGGATTTCATTAGATTTCATTTCCCTGCTGTATTGGATAAGTCCATTGACGGACCACCAGACAATCACTAAAATCTTCTGTTAGTTCAGTTTCAGTTTTGGAAAGTATTTGTGAAAGTATTTCTTTCATGTTTGAACGCAATCTTCAGGCCTGAAGAAGAATGCGTTCAAGCTTGAAACGTCTGTCGCCGCGCCGGGTGATGACCTCAGTTTCAACTTTTATATTTGCATACACGCTCTGTTACTGATATTGAGTACCTTTACCCATAAATACAGCATAATTTAAAACAATCTTCAGAGACAGTTATTCACTCCTGTAGTTCACTGCTAATAACAAGTAGGGATTTTTTTTATCCTGATGATGTCCATGTTGGCCGAAACTAATCGACGAGGGACCTAATTTTAATTATAAAGAAAAAAAATTAATATACAACCCAGTGTGTTTGAAATTTTAATTTTTTAACCTTTTTATTGTTCAACACACACCACACACACACGTGCGCATACATATATATATATATATATATATATATATATATAGATTTGTCACTTGTAACTTCAGCATCCCGACTCCAGAGATTTGTAGACAGACTCTCCGGGAATTACACCGTCCACTCGTTCGTGGGTATCAGCCATTCACTGCTTATACTTCTCGATTTTCCTTTTTTATATGTACTTTTCATTGGTAAGTTTTTGTTTTTTTTTTATGGTGTATGTGTGCGTTCATGCGTTCTCGAACGTGCGACTGTCTGCGCGGTTGTGGATACGTGAAGAAGGTCGTGATTATTTATCCATTTCGTGTTTTTTAATTGTTTTTCACTTTACATTCACTCCTTAAGCTTTTATATATTTTTCACTTTTTCCTCTTTTCTCCCAAATGTTACCATTTGACATCCAGTTTTCTAGACGTGTTGTCGTTTGGTCTTTTCTTGAGTTAGGAAAATTGTATTTAATTTTTTTTACATAAATAATTCATTTCGATGATTAAATAATAAAGTAAATATGCAGATTTGTGTGAAGACCAACAGAAATGTTTTTCCTTCTTTCTGTTGAGTTGTTTAAAATCAGATGCTGGATATACACTGTTCAAATTCTTTGTCCTTTGAAAGGCATTTATCGAATAAAGACTATATTTATTTATTAAAATGAAATTAAAGATTTGCATTTATTTTATAGATCATGTTCCGTGTTCGTTTTAAATATCACGTTTACATCCGTGTCCTTGGTAAGACGATAGAGTAAAAATAAAAAAGTGTAAAAATAGGTTTTAATACCAGCCATAAATTTTTTGAAGGAAAAATTATTACCAGCAGTACCTGAGGCAGATATTAAAAAATTTTCTGTGGAAATAAATCTATTACAGAATTCTTCGATGACGTGTTAATTTTTTCCCTTCTTGATATATACGCCAATTCAGTCGGGATCGATCCTAGCTAGAGGAAACCGGACGTCTAACCACACTGATGAGCTGTGATACAGCGAAACAGTCTGTCTGTGGATGACAATATATATGCTCCTGAAAAATTTATTTCGATTGAGCTCTCTGGGAAGAAAGTGTGGGTTTGTAAACAGTGACTATTACGGCTAATAATGCAAGACTCTTCGGTGGATTGAATCGAGTTCTCTCAATCAGTATGTGTTTATCTAAAAATAATACGCTTAAATTCACCTTCATCCCTGCCGTGAGCCAACGGCTTAGTGGTAGAATCCCCGACTGACGCCAATTCAGTCGGGTTTCGATCGTAGCTAGAGGCAACCGGACGTCTAGCCACACTGATGAGCGAAACAGTCCGTCTGTGGATGACAGTATATATATATATATATATATATATATATATATATATATATATAAAAAGTGAACACTGAAGTCAACACTTAGAGGTGACAGTCTGCTTCATGCTCGACGCAATCGTCAGTCTGTTTCATGCTAGCCGCAATCGTGGCCTATATATATATATATATATATATATATAGTATGTATATATATATATATATATAGCATGTATATATATATATATATATATATATATATATATATATATATATATATATATATATATATATATATATATATATAGTATGTAGTATATATATATATATATAGTAAGTAGAATATATATATATATATATATATATATATATATATATACTCGACTCGACTCTCCCGTCGGATTCGACGTATGAGGGTCAAGCAGATCAGTTCCTAGAAACCGACAGACCGACAACAGCACATGAGATTTGATTATAATGGTGAAGGTTTCGTGCAGGATCATCCACACTTTTTGAAGGGCCGAATATAGAGACCTGGTGCACTGCGTGCCACAAGGTCCCCAAACGACCTTCCGCAGGTTTTGGATTCAGCGTTGTCCTTCTCCTAGACCAGTTGCCATCCAAGGCTATAGAACCCGGTCTGTCCTTCTATTTACCCATAGCTGGAGGGAAGAAGAACAAGAATCACACCTTTCCCAAAGGTATTAGCGCGTAAGTGAATGTAACTTGATTCGACACGAGTAAAATAAAAATAACTAAGCAAAGTGCTCAATACGCTAAGTAGAACAAGTCCAACTATGAACTCGGCTTTCCGATTCCTCAATCCCAGCTGCTATCCATTACTCCACCCTGCTTTATCTTATAATCTTATAAATATAAGTAAGTATACTCGTCTGGAAAAACCTTAGGTGTATTGGCTTGTTAATGAACAAACCAATACGTAAGGGAAAAAAAGAATAAAAAAGAAAGAATTAGGAACATGTAATTTTGGCGAAAATAATCGACCAGAATCCAAGCTCAGAGTCTAAAGAAGAAAACCTCCAAAACGAGTAAAGCAAAAGTAACTAAGTGCTCAATACACTAAGTAGAGCAGATCTAACTATAAACAAAAAGAGCCAGGAAAACCTACCTAGATTCCACCTATGCGGATCGTCAGTCTGACAATCCGCGTAGGTGAAACCTAGGTAGGTTTGCCTGGCTCTTTCGGTTCTTAGTTATATATATATATATATATATATATATATATACGTAATTAATTTTCGATATATATGTAAATAATTTTCGATTAAAGCTTCCCAATGAGACTGCATGACATTAACCTTTACTTAAGAATCTCCGTCTCATATTCTTCTGACTAATTTTTCGCTGATCTAATGATCAAAAGGAAAGCATTCAGATTATGACCTGTGGATCGAATTGTTATTCTCAATATTTTTTCTGCCTTTCCTTTTGATAATTAACGATTCTTTCTCTTTTGGCGGTTAAGCGAAATCATAAAGGCTTTTAAAAATCGATCAACTTAATTACTTTGAATGCGGCTTAAGATAACAATGGCCGCCAGCTTAATCAACTACTTTTTTCAAAAGGAATTATAAAGGATTGAATTAATAATGTCTATTATTCTCAGAATAATTGAATATTTCTGCTATTGTTATTGAAGACTTCATTTTTATTTGCCATTTTATAAGAATTATTTATCTTGTATTTATTTTTAATTTGACGATCACGAGAATTATATTAATATTATTATTCTTGTATCTGTCTATATTTCTGAGATGAGGCATTGTAATTATTTACACTGTTTACATTGTTCGGACTGTTGTCCTCATCTTCGTTGCTATATTCACGACGTTTTGGCCGTTTTACGCTCCGGCCTTCTTCAGGATCTGTCTATATTACTGAGATGAGGCATTGTAATTATTTACATTACTTACATTGTTCGGACTGTTGTCCTCATCTTCGTTGCCATATTTACGACGTTTCGGCCGTTATACGCTCCAACCTTCTTCAGGATCTGTCAATATTACTGAGATGAGGCATTGTAATTATTTACATTATTTACATTGTTCATACTGTTGTCTTCATCTTCGTTGCCATATTTACGACGTTTCGCAACACAAACAACACACTTCGGAATAGAATGAAACATATATCAGCAGGATGAAGGCTTAGCAATGGGCTCGCCATTATCACCAGAGATGGCTAACATATCCATGGAATACTTCGAAGAAATGGCATTGGAATTCACATCACTGAAGCCAACTCTACGGCTGAGATAAGTAGATGACACCTTCATACTTTGGTCACACAAGGAAGAGATCCAGCTACGACTGGATCATGTGAACTAGATATACAACGACCGAAACTTCGTGAATATAGCATTGAAGATGAGGACAATAGTGCGAACAATGAAAATAGTGTAAATAATTCTTCCAGTAAATAATAAGTATACTTTGCTGCAACATTGTTCTGTTTTGTTTTTTGCTTTCTATTTTTCAATGTAATTTTTAAATTAACACCATTTCTTTTCAGATTAGTTTTTCTTACAGGTCAGCATTAAATAATGGAAAATTTCGAATCTTTATCTCTTGTCAATGTTCTTGCCTGTCTAAACAATGCTATCACATATAATGCATCGATCTTTTAATCTTTAAATCTCTTTATATGGATTTTCCGTCTGTTCGCATTACTTCAACTCGTTATTTTTTAAAATATTTCTACTTGTTCATTCTCCACCGTAATTGGTGGCTTTCATTAGGGATTAAATACTACTCAATACTTTAACTGATTTTAGTAATACTGTCTGCATTGTTTCAGTTCTTCCTAGGATTTCGAATTTTAAAAATTTATTGTAAAGGTCTTCATGAATTTTCTGAATTCGTCAATAATTGTAGGCACCACAGTCACCTTCTTGTTTCACATTTATCATTTCTGATGCATATTAATATCGTTGTCATTGTTCATTTTCTGGAGATGAAAAGGAAACTAAAATCACCAGCACCTTCCTCAGTATCTAAATCAAGGATATTTCGGTCGATTCCCAAAACCCAAACGAGGTCCTGGTATGTTACTATCTATTTCTTTTTCTGTAATCGTTAGACTCTACTTCACTAGAACAGCCACGTATTCGATTTCACGGCGTATTCAACCAGTTACAGGTTTTTTTGATTTTCAAAATATTTTTTTTTTCAAATCTCTTTAATACCGTGTCATGTGCATCGATAATGATGTCATCTTCATATTCCACAGAAGTTCTGGGGACATTATAAGATATTTTTGCAACTTTTCAATTTCTTTTAATATCCCTTTTAACTAGTCCACTACAACGGGGAGGGGGACATCTATTATCACACATAACTTAACTTGAAATAATCTGTGGGGTTCTCAAAATGTTATAAGGGCTTGAAAAACGGACATTTGAAATACACGGTGACCACTTAAAAACTGAAGATTTGATAAAGTTATAACTTCTTCGTTTTCAATCTTTTTTTCTTATCTTCTTTTTCCTGCAGTTTATAGAGCATCCCTTGGAGATTAAAATGGCTACGTATGATGCCCGACAACGAGTAAAACTCACTTGGTATTTCTCTTCCAATGAAAGATCAATTATTTAAATTAAGAGAAAATACCGAGAACATTTTAATGTCAGAGTATCTTCAAGCGATAACATGATTCCGGGATCTAATTTCCTGGTTTGAAAGAACTGGATCAGTTGGCGATCTTCCGGGAAGAGGTCCTAAGCGCACTGTTCGCACTGACGCAGCTGTTGAAGCTGTACGGTAGTGTGTCCTTGAAGATCCATCAGCTTCTACCCGTCGTCCCTCTGCTTAACTCGACATCGCCAGAACATGCTACAGGAGATTTTGAATCTGGATTTAAAAATGTTTCCATCCAAATAAAATAATAATTTTTTTTTTTTTAAATCATGTATTTGTAAAAGTTATTTTTGTTTTATATCAATCAATCTTTCAGTGGTCACGCTTTATGTATATAAATAGAAACAAAAATATAAAACAAGTGTAGAGAAAGAGCAATGATTAGAAAAAATACTCACTGTAAATTGGTGGATCGAAAATATATAACAAAAGATTGACATACGATTGTTAATACTTCCGGTTCCGTGATTGCAGAACATTTAATCCGACAGGCACCTCGTCTTTTACCAAAGACTTTTTCACAGTTGTCAACAAAGCACATTCGGATTACCCTATGAAAGTGCCTGTGACTTATATTTATATTAAGTCTAAGCAGCCTTCCCTCTGTTAGTGGAAAGAATGGCTACTGAGCCTAAATGTAATCTATCTATGATTTATACTGCTGATTCGCTGGTTGTAATTTTTTTCTACATTTTTTTAGTCGTTGTACACATATTTATGTTTTATCCTCGATTGGTTTTGAAGAGCGAGGAGCTGTAAATTGATCGTCCTTTTCAGTTGTTTCTTCTTTGTTATATTTTTCACTTCAATAGACAGTGAGTGTTTTTTCTATTCTTGCTTTTCTTTTCCTTTGTTTTTTATATATTTTGTATATATAGAGTGAGATAGGTAAATTGTCGCCATTTTATATTTTTTTAATTTCGAGCATACACGTTTTTTTTATCATTATTATTTTTTTCGGTTGCATAGTTATAGTAGGGTCAGTTGGGCACCATCTGTGAGAAAAAGAGTACCATAGCGCAATTCATTCCACCAGAAATTTGGAAACGACATGCTGTACTGCTTGGCATTCGCTCCGGAAACTCCAATACGAAATTTTCAGAGTCTATAGGTGTAGATCTTGTTATAGGCTATGAAAGAATGATACTAGTGTATCTGCCCCACCAGGTTTAAATGTCTTTGCACAGCTTCAGAAGGCAGAGTCTTGGATTCAGAAAAAAAGAGATGGACTCATGCCTTCCCGAAGGGTATTTGTGTGAAAGCAAATGCAACGAACTCGACCGGATTGCGGTTCGTCGATTTCTATTTCCACCCGATAACCGTGACGTCACTCGGACGTCCTTGACGAAGTTAAACTCGGTAAATATCCTAGCAACGACGCGAATGTGTAAAAACATTCTATAATAATTAAATAACCCATTGAGGTTTATATGCTGTAAAACAAACCAAAACCTAACCAAGGCCCAACAGCCACTCCAGGTAAAAGACTATTAAACGATTTAGTAGTAATAGGGTACAAAAGTGTAAGTGGGTACTAGCTGTTCAGGTGTGTTCTTAACTCATGGAACAAAGGAAAATAGTTCGCCTGAACATGTGCTATCAAACAGCGATAGAAGTGCAAGAGGCTAGCAAAGTTTTGTCTGTGAGACAGGGTTTGTAAGATAAGAAATAATTCATCTAACTACAAACTAGAGAAGCCATTAAGCCTTGTTATAGGCTAACTATGAAAGAATGATGCTAGGGCTGTGAAACCATGCATGCATTAATTTCAACTCTTTTCATTAATAATAAATGCATTGTTTCTTTCCAAGTAGAGTGACATCTGACCGTTCAAAGAAGGCTGCTCATCCAAATGAATATCCAAATGAATAGAAAGATAAACTTTAATTCTGATATCTTCGGAAATTCTAAAAAAAAAAACAAACTTGCTACTGAGTTTTGGTCTGCTCTGCTGTCGTCGGAACCAGCCATAGTCACTCATTTTTTTGTGCAGAGTCTTAACACGTTTCTATCTAATATATGTTCTTGTGGAATCTCACATTAAGCTCATCACTTACGTCACCTAAATCGAAAATCAAAATACGAATACAAAAAAATGCATTTAAAAAAAATCCAGTAAATAAATATTTACTAAGTTGTTAATATTTTGTTTATTAAATCTGCATAGTTGATGAGACCCATTAATGTTTTGTAAAACTAACACAAATGGATTCAATGCAACCAACTCTTATCAAAAGACGTGACACTACGAAAGGCCATTAGTTCCTATTGTTTCTTTCATGAGCCTTGAGCCAAAATTTTGTCCAATCATAGCCGAGCTGTTTAACCGCTATCTTAAAAATAAATGTTATACAATCTTAATATACTGCTTGGCATTCACGGCGGGAGCTCCAATACGAACATTTCAGAGTGTTTGGGTATCAATCTGAAGACACTGCAGAAGATTCGGAAAGAGTTGAATGAGTCTAATGGTGATTACGAAGGTAGGGCAGCTTGAAAAACTCACTGATTATTCTGATAACTTCTGAATTTGTTGGTGAGGGCCTCTGACTCAACACTGAGGCCTACATCAAGCGTCTTGAAGAGGTAGTGCTGCCCTAAACTAAGTAGGTGGCCGCTGGAAGATCCTATGTCTGGCAACAGGAAGCTGCACCATGTCACAGAAGCAGGAGATCCCAGTCATAGCTGTCAGACAATTTCTGTGACCACACCACCATTTATATATGGCCACCTAACTCCCCAGACCGCAACCACCCCCTTGATTATTATGAGTGGAGTGCAGTTGAACGAGAGACCAAGAAAACTCCTTGTAACACCAAAGATGAACTGAAGACAAGTATTATGGCGGCATTAACCAACTTAAACAAAGAGGCCATCCAAAAGAGTTGCAGGAGATTCCAAAGTCATCTGGAGACCGTGATTGAAGCCAATAGCGATCATACTGAAAAAAAAAATTTTTAGTTTTTAGTATTTCAAGATATATTTGTGTAATTTTGGTAAATAAATCTTTTAAAATGAGATGTCAGTGCCATTTTCATTTTTGCGTTATTTAGACGCCAATTTATCCATCGCACCCTGTCTGTAAATATTCTTTTAAATTACCTGTCATCTGTTTAGGATGTCTTTTAATTTTTATGCTTACACGTGACATTTGGCGATTTTTACTGAGACTAAGTGACACCGATCTCCTGAAGTCGTTTGCTCCCAGCAGGATACTCTCTCTGTTCTCGACCTTTCGGTCGTAATTTGGATACGCTTAACACCTCCCGGCTCTTGAAATTCGCAACTTGTCTTCATATTGTTTTCACGCACATTGCTGTAAGCAATGACTTCAATCCAACAATGCGATTTAGCCCGGATTATCCCCATCGAATTATTCTCAGCCCAAAGCCCTCACCAATCACACACACGTGGGTGAAAAAAAATCATTGGTATTGAAAGGTTACGCCCTTGAATAACCAGTTTCCCCACTCTTGCTCTTAATTTTTTTTTCTCTTGAGGGGAGGCTACCGTCACCAGGTGAGCCAATTACGAATACAACTATAAAACCTAATATTCAACACTTTCTTCAATTCACGAACTAAGATCTTCATATGTTTTCAGTTTTTTATCCTTCGGTCGACTGCAACATTGGTGAACAGAAATTTATTTATTTATTTGTTTACAAAAACCAAACCCTCGGCTTTCATGGCGGTCAGTCTGGATTTTTTAAAGTCCTAGATTTGTTTACCTTTATTTTTTAGAACTATATCTTTTTTTTTTTTTTTTTTTTTTTGCTTCGCCGAACTCACGTCGTTTGCACAGTTCGTAGAGTTTGACCGTTCATACTCTATCGTGTGTGCTTTATATCCCTTCCAAAGAGAGGGAGGGAGAGAGAGAGAACAACTGTGTATAAATAGGCATTGCGTTTTATATGCATAATTATTTCTGGTCGAAGTTATTGTCCTCGGGGCTTGTATTGAACACAAGGAAGAAAGGGGGCAGTGTTGGGATAAATAGTGAAAGGAAGAGGCATAAAAGTAATTAGATGGAGGAGGAAATAAAGATTACAACGACAAAGAAGGAGAGGGGAAAACGTAGGAGGAGAAGGCGGAGTGGAAAACATGAACGGAGGACAAATTGAAGAAGCAAAGATGCCGGGAGGGATGTATTGCATTTCAAACAATATCCTCTCTTCATTCATTGACAATCGCTACAATGCACTCGCGCATGCGCGCTAATGTGTGTGTGCGTGTGCGTGTTGCTTTTCTTGGAGACATATAAAGAGAGAAAAATAATGAAAGAAGCAATTGGTAGAAGTAAAATACATTAAATTAAATTTTTAAAATATATAAAAAATAAATAAAATTAATAAAAGTAAACTGAAATAAAAAAAGATATAGTATTAAAAATAAGTAAAAATATCTATACATAAATAAAAATTTATAAAAATTAATAAATATATATATATATATATATATATATATATATATATATATAAATTATTCCACTGCCAGGTCAGGATTTTCTGCTGAATCTTATATTCATGGCATTTATTCAAGCAATATGCATCACTTGTTTAGCATTGAATAAGAAATATGACTTTTATATTGTATTTTAAAAACTGACTGAATGTTAAGGATACAGGAAATTACAGAAATTACACCCACAAGGAAAATTACGACACACAGACGCGCGGCGCGCGCGCACGCACACATAGACACAAGCAGAAACACAGAGTAATGTTTAAAATCGGCTTTAAAATAGGCTAAAATGTTGATCCTTGAGAGCGCTTAGTGATTACTGCCATTTTCCCCCATAAAAATGTGGTTCTAAAACCGGAAGATCGGATTTTATCAGAAAACTGATAGCAAGGTTAAAACATCTTGTGAAGAGAAAGGATTTAATTTTTTTTTTTTTAATTCGATTTTATCATAACACTTTTTAATGATTTCCTATGTATCTTTGGAATTGTAAATATTATCTACACACACACACAGGCTGTATATATACAAACATATATATATATATATATATATATATATATATATATATATATATATATATATACACACAAATGAGAAAAAGAACAGATGGAATAAAAATCCACTGTTCGTAGCATTTACTTTTAAAAAGTGCTCAATACAAAGTAGAGTAATATATTATTATTTTTATTATAAGAAATTATAATGAAAACATGATATTGAGTCTTATCAACATGTTTTTATTATAATCTCTTATAATAAAAATAATAATCTATCTATCTATCTATCTATCTATCTATCTATCTCTCTCTCTCTCTCTCTCTCTCTATATATATATATATATATATATATATATATATATATATATATATATATATAACTTTAAAAACAATAACTCTGATTATTATTTTGCCCACGACTTCGAAGTCGGATGTTTATAGTATGTCAAAAAATAATAATCCGTAAATCATTTGCTATGTTTCAGCTAGTAGCTGAGCTGCAATATGGTAAAATACAGTCTGGCAAGAAAGTGCGTACGAAGCCGGAGTTGAAGCCCCATGCGGTAAATCAAAAATGGCAACCTACTAGGGTCAAAATTTCTGCCTCGTCAGTGATGAATCGAAAGAGACATGTTAGCTCAAGTGTGTATCACGGATGGTACCTGACTCACTTTATGTTTTCCCCCTATCTATGGGTTGAATAGCAGGACAGATTGGGGCCTATAGCCCTGGGTGGCAACTAGCATACCACAGAAAGAAACGGCAACCTACTGCAGGAATATCATCTGCCTAGTCTGTGATGATTCGAAAGAGACATTATCACCCAAGCGTGTATCACGGATGACACTAGACTGTCTTTTTCTCTTCTCCTCCCAGCTACGGGTTAAATAGCAGGACTGATTGGGTGGCAACCAGTCTAAATCACAAATGGTAACCTATTGTGAGAAAATATTCTGATTCTTCGTCAGTCATGGATGAAAAGAGACCAAGTGTGTATCGCGGATGGCACTTGACTGTATTTATCTCTTCTCACCTCTAGCTATGGGTTGAATAGCAGGAGAGATTGGGTTCTATAGCATTAGGTGGCAAGGAGTCTACCTCAGAAAATGCAACCTACTGTAGGAAAATCTTCTGCGTCGCTAGTCATGAACCGAAAGAGAAACACGTGATACACACCCAACTGTGTATTACGGATGGCAATTGACTGTCTTTATCACTTCGATAGTCTACATTTCCCCTATTAACTCGATTATCCGCGTTTCCCGTAACAACTCGACCATTTGCACTTCCCCTAACAACTAGACCGTCGGAACTTTCTCTAACAACTCGATCGTCTGCATTTCCCGTAACATCTTCTTTCGTGCTAATGGCACAATACGGCAACAATAACTTTACTCCAAACTTGATCTTGTCAGTTAAATATGTTCGACAGACTGTATAGTGCTCACTCATTCAAGTATTATTAGAAAGATGGTGGAATCAGATAATAAATAGTGAATTGGGTTACAATTGAAAACCAAGTCCTGTTAAATTTTGAATTGACTTCTTTTGCATGAATCACCCAAGCTATACAAGATTATTTGAAAAAGCAACACAAAATGTTAGCAAAAAATAGCAAAGTTCACTGTTCAAATGCTCAGAAGTGACTCAACCTGATGATCTTAATATTTCTGTGATAATAAAATATTAGTGAAGAAAAACAGAAAAATGCTGACATGACCGAGCATTCACTTTGTTGCCAAAATATAAATCAATATTCTATAAGTGTGAATTCATTTTAGAATGTACATGTATATGTATATTAACACATATATAAAAGTGTGATGAATTAGTTAATAACTATAATTAGCGCACACACGCACAAATACACACACACACACACAAATACACACACATATATATATAAGTAAAAATATGTCGATGCAAAAAAAGTATGTTTTCTTTTCTTGCATAGGAGAAATCAGGGAAGACATTTGTTAATTAAATTCTTTTCATTTTGAACTTTTTTATGTTCTTTGGTCGATTCTAATTTATTCGCTTGCATTTTTTTGATCGTTTTCGCTAGCGTGAACGAATTGTTAGTGTGAAAATTCAAATTTCTATATCGAAATTAATATGCATGTTTCTTTCCTGTTATAAGTTGACTTTGTTGTTGGTTTTGTTGTTGAAAAGGTGAAAACTGATTTTTCTCGATCCAATTTCGCGATAATAAACCATATTCCTTTTGTTCTAAACTTATTAGCGATTGCATCATATTCCAAGCGATTCGTTTTAACAAATGTATCGATGAAAAGATTTCGTGCACGAAATAAATAAATAAAATGAATAAATAAATAGGAGCTAATGAATTTAGAAAAGCTGATTCAGTGCCAAAATTGTAGAGAATTGAGGAAATCGTCAAGTGTAAAAGTGATTGTTGAACTAGACGTTATGGGTGTGTTGGGAACAGTTCAGGAGAAGCTAGGAAAAAGTTTAGATAAACAAGAAGTCAAGGGGAGAATTGAGATCCTGTAAACGAAATGGTTGCTAAAATCGACGAGGACTCTGAGGAATAACCAAGAGGAAAGGTTTTGGTAGTTGGACGACTGGGAAAACTTTGCATTTCTGCAAGAACTAGGCTTTGATTGATGAAAGGTGAATTGTAAAAACGAAACGGAAAGTCCAAGCTCCGAATAGAAATTATCTCCGGCAGAACATCTATCAATAAATGGATTTAGACAAGTGAAGGCTGTGTGGTATGAAGTTGGGAAATGCTACCTACATCATTATCGCCTGTGAAATGCTTGCGTGGAAAGAATACAAGACTTGAAGTTGGATAGAAATGGTAACCTTACAAACCAGAGGTAATCAAAAACATCGTCAAGATCTTATGGGATTTTATAATTCAAACAGAGCGCATTCTTGAAGCCACAAAACCAGAAAAAATAAGAAAATGTTTCGTCATCGATATGTCTGTTTCACGTGACCATAATACGAAGGTTTGGTTTGGTTTGTTTTATGGCATATCAACCTCAATGGGTTATTAAATGCCGACAATATTTTTATTACTGATAATAATTTTCCCTCAAAATGTATTGCTGGTATTAAAACCTATTTTTGCACTTTCATAGTGTTTTGACCCCAGTTTGAGGGTTAACTATTTGCCCATAGCTGGGACCCTAACAGGTGCTACCACCCCGGGTCAGGGTGGACCTGGGAACACAAGCAATTAAGAGGTGGTTCCACGCTCCTCAGAACCTCCTGATCAGAGTCCTTGCTGCCGAATGCAGTTTATCGTCATACCCATAAGGTCAAAGAAACTGAAAATCTCCATAAATACGCTGACGTCAGAATTAGTACGTTCAGGACATTATTATCCCAGTTGCCATTAGGTCGTTGGGGTCTGTAGCACCAAATTTAAAGGGCTACATTAAGAAAATACAAGGAAGCCTATTATCAAATCACTTCAGAAGTCTGTGTTGAATGACTCTGCAATAATCTGCGAAACGTGTTATCCGTCTGAGGTCGTACGGTTTGATGGAGAACACCGATAAAGCAAGATTTCCGGTTTGAAAACGAAAAAAACTCGTGCAGAAGAAGAGAAAATAATAATTTATTTAGCATCCTCTGGAATTCCAGTGTTTAAACTGATATGGAAATCCAAGCCAATCGACCAGACGTAATTGTGAAAAATCATACAGAAAACACCCGTCTTCTGATAGATATTGCAGACCCCAAGGCAACAAAAAAAACTTATCTTTGCAAACGTTTGAGAAACAAGAGTAAATAAAAGACCTCCAGATAGAAATCAATGTAGAAACCTCGAGACATCGACATGACCTGTTGTTATTTGGGCTTTGCGATTGATATCAAAAGGAGCCAGCAAATATCTGGAACATATTCCTGGAAGCACTAAAATTGGTAAATTGCAAAAAACACACGGGTGGGTATTTCTCGCATTTTGCGTTGACTTCTCTCGACGCAGTGACACTAATTACATATTTTTCTTCTTGATGACATGGCACCTTATCAGTTAGCATCTCTTGATACAATAAACTTGTTGTCTTTTGACGTCTCTGCTTGGGACTTGAGAACAATGCATACAACACAAAGCAAAGAGCCAAGCACAGTAATAATAATGATTCAGAAGTCTAACACCGTAAATACTCTGTGAAAGATGACCTCTGATGTCCTACGACTCGACGGAGAACTCCCGCAATGCAAGTTTTCCGGTTGTAAACGAAAACCGTGCGAAAGAAAATAATAAAATAATAGTGTTATACATATATATTTTATATATATATATATATATACATATATATTTTATATATATATATATATAAGTTCAAATAATGAAAGTATTAATGTTTAATCTTTTTCAAAAAATTTGTTTGTTTTTTTTAAGATAAAATTTTATTCTTAAAAGTCGCCGGCTGTTGTAGAAAAGAGGTCGAATCTCACAGATGGACAGATTTTTAGCGAAAAGCGATTTCTTTAATTTATTGTTATAATTTGTCATTTTGAAAAAAGCGATGCGAAAAAAGTGAAATGCATTTACAAGTTGTTGAGTAAAATTTTAGGTTTAAGCGACTGCTTCTCAGCTTAGGGATAAACAAACACACACACACACACACACACACACACACACAAACACACACGCACACACACACCACACACACGCACACACGCACATGCGCGCGCGCGCACACACACAGACGCTCACAATCTGACACAATAGCAAATATATAAGAAAGTTTCGAAAGCGTCTCATTTGACATGTTTCGCTGGAGAACCGACGTCATCAGAAAAATATTTTTGACGACGATTGTCAAGTAGAAGTTTCCCAAATTTTATTAACAAAACTATTGTCTTGCTGCTCTATGTTGGCTGGGGTTATCGAATCTTCGCTTTCCATCCGTGACAGAGTTCCAAAACTTCTACTTAGCCTTGCTGGCAATAAATTATTTCTCAACCTAAAACCCTTTTTCCACAGATATGTCGCAAGTCTATCACTACTCTATCGCTATTTCCATGGAAAATGTTCAGACAGGTTTCGATTTCGCCAGATCAAATCTTTACAGCCAAAAACTACCATGCCATATGCACATCTCGAATTATCCTCGTGCCCTTGGTATTTGTGTGGCATTGTGGGTAATGAATTGATTTCTACCAAAACGTCGCAACCATATCGCTATTTCCATGGCAAATGTTCTGATGAGATATCTTTCTTTAGTTCCCCCAGTTCAGACCTTTACAGCATAAGAGGCGTACCATTCTAATTCCTTTCGTATATTTACTGGTAAGAAGGAAGTTGCATTTTCGACAGTTTCTTCCCAAGAAACAGACTCCCGTGATGATACTTCCCTAAAATTTTAACCTCTTAAAATTTTTGAGTTAATCGTTATCTATCCCATATATCTTCATAATCTTCAGTTCTTACTTTCTCCTCTTACGTCCATATCACAATTTCATTCAGTAACACTCTACCTTAAGGGGCTTTTGCGTCTTCTATTGGGGTAAGAATAGTGTTAAAAATATTTAAAAAATACTATGACATAAACTTGATTTTTTAACGTTGAGAATCCTAGGCCTGAAAGAGCGCAAAACTGCCGTGTTTGTCTTGTTATCGTGTGTGAAAATATGAATTTTAACTTACTACTCGATTGGCAATTAGGTCTCATTGTTTAACTGATGAAACAAATGTAACCGCAAGTTATATTCTAATGGTTTTTTTTCTCGTACATCTCACCTGTGGAAAACTCTTCCAGTTTCTTACTTTCTTGTCATCTACGACCTTCAAACATTTAAATGTCACGTCAATCGCCAACTTCTGTTTTCCTGAAGCATGTTCTTTTATTGTCCTTTCTCCTCACTAAAGTCTCATCGTTCTTTTTCATTCCCAGGAAACTCTCGCGTCTTAGTGGCTTTATCTCCTTGCTCGGAAGTAAATAATTTAAAAAAGCTTTTGCGTCTTATGTATCTGATAAGAAGGAAGTAACCATTGATATTTATTTTATATAGAGTTTATTTCTATTTTTATTTAGCGATATTTTTATTTAACAGAAAAAAATGAAGTAAAAATGTAAAATATATAAGGTTAGAAAACATGTGATTGCCATGGAACGTAGCGATAGTTGTAAAACTTGTAATAAAATTCTGAAGTATACACATACAGTATTGTTATCGCATTGTCGGGTATCATTTTCAAGTGTTAAATCGAGAGTCCGGATTTGTTATATGCAGAGTTCACACCCTCACACAATTGTCAAGAAAACTTAGCTACAATTTGATAAGCATGGCTAATCAGAAAGAACACGTGATCTCATTGCCTTTTCACGAGATGGAAAACGAGACTTCTAATAAGAAACAAGATTTCATTTTCGTTACTTCTTTTATGTGTCACGTCCCTTCAAAACGCAGGTGATCATGGCCCTCCACATCTTCCTGTCCCTTGTAGCTTCTAATAAGTTTGGACTTTTTCTTATTTCTCCCAAACTCAGTTCTACCATCCATTTGCTCAAACTCATCAAGTACACCCTCGTGAAAATTAATTAAATCCAAACAAATAATTCCGTTATTATTTACTTTTTTTTTCGTATTTTTCCAATGAAACATTACTCACTGCACATGTTAGTATTTCGTATGTCCATTCCACGAAGTAGTTCCTTGCAGATTGATCACAGATTCTCGACTGGATTTAAATCAGGAGAGTTTCCGAGCCAGTACATTGATTTGCTCACTGGTAAGGCTTGCCATTGTGTTCGTGCAACGTTACAATTTCCGTACGCTTAGTTGAAGTAACGCTCATCGCAGACAATGGCCGTAGGACAACTAATCGACTGTCGAGACAATAGTGTTTGGGCGTGATGAAAATCTGATGACGTAATATTTTTCAAGGCCAAACAAATTTCATCATACAACCCGAAAATTCTTATTATTGTACAGCACTGTAAATGACCTAATCTGAGGAAAAAATGGAAACTCACCGTATGATGAAAGAAAGGAAATTAAATCGGTTGTTTCAATTAATTTGGGTGTATGTTACGCGCTTCTTTCATCTGTCCATCTTTTCCTCAAGCCCTCCTCCCTCATTACGTGCTCCATAAATTTTAACTACCTTACATATTCAGCCCATGGTATCCTCAACATCTTTCTGTAGAATTACACTTCTGTTGCTTCAAGTCTCGTCTTCATCTTTGAGGAGATTGTCCAGCATTCGCTGCCATACAGGAAGACATATATCACGTTTTTCTGACAATGTAAAATGAGAACGAATAAGATTTCATTGATCTTTCAACAGGGCCAGCTTTCCAAATTTTGGCTTTTTCATAAACACGGATATCTGGAGAAAAAGATGCATTTTTGCAGTAATTTTTACCAATATCAGCATATGTTTTCCTTTTAATTATTAAATTTCTCTTTTTCCTTTAAAAGAAGCTTTATTCTCGCACTATATGTATGTGTATAGCCAACCAGGATTGAACACGTGAAATTACTAATGGCTCACAGGATGTGTATTCAGCTGCCTCGACCTCCCAAAGAAAATGAAATCTTCATCCAAATGTTGTTCGGCTTATTGAACCTATATTGCTTTTATTGAGCACATCAACGTTTCAGCCACTCGATTCTAGTCTTCTTCCTGTGCACAATGCATAAAAAGAAGGATTTCCTTTTTTTTAACGAAAAGTGTGTCAAACAGAGAAGAAACATTAACCGGTATAGTTCATTCTCAGCAACAAGAAACACAAAAACGATTCTGTTCTCAACAATTCGTGACAAATGTGTTTTTTCTTTCTTTATTGAACCAAGAAATCTATATTTACACAACTATCCAAAAATACCTGCAGTTTCCATCAATTTTCTCACACTCCAACGCTGTTCCGCAGTATTTGTACCTCAGCCCAAATAAGGTAATGGAAGTTCCTTTTCTCGTTGTCATATAGTTTTCTATCTCGTTTTTAGATATGGTTTTCTTAAGTTCTTCTAATCTGACCTTAATGGAGCGATTTTCTTTATTTTTGCACGTTTATTTGCTTATGTTTTAAATGCTGTCTTTTGTCAAACACTTCATTCGTGACACACAAACACGTGTAAAGAAGTTACCAAGAGTTTCTCGTATTTTTATAGTTATTTATTTTATGTGACGATGAAAAAATATTTTGCGCAACAAATATTATTGACATAATATTTTCCATGTCAAAGCACTTAATCCAGCCGTGAATATTAACCATATCGATTGAACATTATTCAGTAAAATGTACTCTTCAAAAAACAGTTAATATTGTCAGGCTAGGGACTTATTGATCAATGATCGTAAGTAGTTGTTATATTTAGGGTTACCTGTCTCAAAGAATGAACAGTTTTTACGGTTCCCTGTTCTAAGAAATGGATACTATTTAGGGTTCCCTGTCTTAAAGAATAGACAGTTTTTAGGGTTTCCTGTCTTAAAGAATGGACAGTTTTTAGGGTCCCCTGACTTAAAGAATTGATAGTCTTTTTGGTTTCCCTGTCTTAAAGAATGGATTGTCTTTAGGGTGCCCTGTCTTAAACAGTTAATCGTCTTAAGGGTTCCCTGTTTGGAAGAATGGATAATATTTAGGGTTCCCTGTCTTAAAGAATGGATAGTTTTTAGGGTTCCATGTCTTAAAGAATTTAAAGTAGTTATTTCAAATGAATTGTTACAAGGCCTTTTTTTAGTATGACATCAGATAGTAATGTGTGATGAAGAGAAACAGTAAGAGAATAAAAGAGAAAATATCTTGGGTCACGACTCCACACACAGAATCTTTTCGTCTGACCAGTCTCAAGATAGAAACAGGTTTTCTATTTTTTTCATTTAATTTTATTCAACATATTTTTTATTAAATTTTTTTAATTTAATAACATATTTCAATATTTTTATGATTTTATAAAATCACATGTGTATATCACAACATGGGAGTGATCCAAAAACAGCAACGCCAGAAATGAGGAATGAGTGATACTGCGATTGTGTTTGATTTCATTTGCCTTGGTGTACGTCGGATGTAAACAGACGTCAGGAATAGTCATACATCTACCGACATTTTTACTATTCATAACTCTTTCTTTTTGCCACACTCTCCATGTTTCTTTACATTTCAAAATTTGTGCTATAAATATATTTACACTATTTTTTCTTAACATTTTATATTTTTTATTTTCTTCTAAGTTTTCTAATAGACTGAGAGACGCTTACTTTTTCAGTGAATTTTCCGACCACGCCCTGTTTATTAATTTGGCACTTTTTATTCTTCAAAGGCTTTTCCAACAATCCCATAATTAAGAACACGTCTGTTTATTGCATATAGAGAAAAAAATCCTACTCTGTCCAATTATTAAGAAATTAGAAATTTATTAGGTTGACTCATAAATAATTCATGTTTCTGTTTATCAATTTTATTCTTTAAAAAAAAATTCAATTATATATTCACCATTATGTACAAGGATTTATTGCCACTATCAAACAGTTCGTAAACAGGTTTTTTAGATTTATCTATCTACCAGTTTGTTCATATCTATCTATCTTTGAATAGCTCATGTCAGTCAGTTAATTAGTTATGTGCCATGCGTGATACACGCTTAGGCAATCATGTATCGAAAGATACATGATTGACGAGGCAGATTTTTTCCCGCAGTAGGTAGCCATTTCTTTCTGCTGTAGACTAGTTGCCATCCAAGGCTATAGAACCCGGTCTGTCTTGCTATTTACCCATAGCGGGGGGGAGAAGAAGTGGATTCATACTTTTCCCAAGGGTATTGGCACGTAAGTGAATGTAATGTCACTTGAAGTGAAAATAACATAATCAAGATGTGGACGTTCCACACTACTTCAAGTAAAAGGCTAGGAAGGAAAGCCCTATGCTTGAAAGAGCGATAACGATTATTGGACTTTATCAAACTGTTTTCCTGAAAAGATGTTTTAAGAGAACGATTTGGATTAAATTCCGTAGATTTTGATACTTTCGACGACCTCTTGATTAATTTTCCTTAGCAAAGCGTTTAGCAGCGATAGACGAAGGTAATAATTAGTTCATGCAAAGTCAGGTGAATATGGCAGCTGGGGAAGAACAGACCCCAAAGGAGTTCCAAAATTTCATTTGTTATTCTTGCTGTGTGTGACCATGCATGCAGTAAGAAACATTTTCATGACGGAGAACAACATTTGACCTGTTGATGAACTCAGGGCGTTTTTCAAACGAAAGTTTAAGGACACCTTGCAGCTGCTGGATATATAAATGTGCATTTATTGTTTCATTACGTTTTAAGAATTCTAAATGAATAATACTCCAACGATCGCACTACACATTACTTTTCTTTTGGAAATTTATCATTGTTAATCCATTTTGCGTTGAACATTGTCATATGTAAGCCATATTTCATCGCCTGTTTTGATATGTTTCAGGAACGGTTTCTTAGCATGATATATATTTTCAATTTTGGTTCCCTAAAACGGAAATTGCTTATTACTCAGCTTGATGAAAATAACACACGATAAATTTTGTGTCAGTGAGCAAACAGAATTAATTACATACAGTGTAAATTCGCAAAAAAATTCACCGGCTACGGAAAAATGAAGTTAATTATTTAGAATCATTGATAGGCTCTAAAAAGGGGTTTGCTGATTGGATAGAAATGTTTCCTTTTCATGATTGGTTAGAAAAGATTAGTAATAAATTTCAAATTCTTATAATGAGTAATCCTACTTTTGCATAGAATATGAGAAAAGACAGCATAACTTTGTCGGCTACAATGTCCTCTGACCAATGTCAATTCCCACTGTTTGTCATCTCAGGTTATTGATGTATAAGCTACCATGAGAAACAATAACACTCTAATATACACACATATGCGTATGGGTCATGTGGGTATATTTGCACACACACACAAATACAAACAAGGAAGCTTTATATATATATATATATATATATATATATATATATATATATATTCATTTGCTTCCTTTGTGAATTTCTTTTCCTTCATAATTTCTTTTTTTTCCCCGTTTTCGTTATTCTCATTTTTTTTTCTTTTTTGTTTTCATATCTTTTCTCATTTTCTTTTACTCTTTTCCTTTTATCCTTCTTTTTAGCGTAATTCTGGTGCTTCTTTCTTTCTCTCTTTCTTTATATTCTCCCTTTCTTTCTCCCTTCCTTACTTTCTTTCTCCTTTCTTTTTTCTGCCTTTCTTTCTCCCATTCTTTCGCTTTTTTCTTACTTTTCTCCATTCTTTCTTTCTTTCGCTTTTTTTTTCTTTCTTTCTTTCTCTTCTTTCTTTCTTTCTTTCTTTCTTTCTTTCGCTTCTTTCTTTCTTTCTTTTCTTTCTTTCTTTCTTTCTTTCTTTCTTTCTTTTATTCATGTCGTTCTTAATCGCCCATTTAAATACGTAGAAGCATGTTCTGTATAGCACACCGAGAATCCATTATCTCCGACCGTGGCGCTATTTATGGAACTCTGGGCGACAATACTTGGAAGACCAAGCCTCAAAGAAGGTTCCATATTTGAAGACCGCATCAAAGATTATTACAAAACTAATGCCTTAATCTGTAAGCTTTGAATCGCTGCTCACCACATATGCGCACAAGTTCTCTCTACACACGGAGAAGACGAAAGATCAGGAAAAACTGAGATAGATGGATGGAGGGATATGAACATATATAAATAGATAGTAATGTTAATATTTGCCGTTTACTTATAAGGAAATATTTAGCATTCATTGACCGAGGAATCAGTGCTGCTGTTGGCTGAAATTTATAAAATCTTTCTCTTAAAACATTTTTTTCAGGAAAACAGTTTAATAAAGTCCAGCAGCCATTATCGCTCTTTCAAGCGGTGGGTTTTCCTTCTTAGCTTTTTACTTGAAATAATGTGAAACGTCCATATCTTGATTATGTTATTATCTCTTCAAGAGACATTAGCTATCCATAGATAGATTGATATACACAGACACAGATAGATAGATAGATAGATAGATAGATAGATAGATAGATAGATATGAACAGACTGACAGATAACGCTAAAAAACACGTTTGGTTAAAAAAAACAAAAGGTGACCGGTTCTATTAATAATTCAATACGATGATGCCACATGCAATTATAACATATTTGGATTCTCATCTATATATCTATCTATCTATCTATCTATCTATCTATCTATCGCGAAATCAAAATCATAATGCAGGCACAAAAATCTATACTATTCCATAATAGTTATCTGTAAACCAAAAGAAATAACCCAGACATTAATATTGCTATTGAAGTATATGATTCAGCAGAGGCATGTGAACTTGCTGGAATCTTTTTATTGTGGCAACTAAGATTTATTATCGACATTAAGGACACCGGACTCTATAGAGATGACGGTGTAATTCTCCTCCGTAAAACAAGTCCACTAAATATAGACCGATTGAGAAAGGAACTGAGAAAAGTTTTTGAAAGATCACGAGATAAATATTACCAGAATCACCAATGCTGAAGTGATCAACTTTCTTGATGTTATCTTAGACTTAAATAATTGGTCATTACAAACCATATTCAAAAGACCTATATAACCATAGATACGTTAGTACTGAATCAAACCACCACCACAAAATTCTAGATAATTTGCATAAATCAGTCCAAGTTAGATTATGTATCAACTCCAGCAATAAGGAAATATTTGATAATAATAATAAAATTAAATCCATAAAGGCTTTAAAACTAAGAAATCATAAAGTAAATTTCGAGTATTTAGAAAAAGAAAAAAGATAAAAATAAACAGAAACACCATAAGCGTAACGTTATATGGTTTAATCCACCTTTTAATTGTAATGTTCAAACTAATATCAGAAGAATCTTCCTAAATTTGATTCATAAACACTTTAACCATTCAAGATTTTTATTAAAAATAATGTTAAGATCACCTATAGTTGCATTAGTAACATCGATAAATCTATATCCCAACATAATAGCATTATATTAAACAAATACATAGAGTTAATCATTTAAAAATTAAATGCAATTGTCAAAAAATATGATCTGTCCCTTAAACGGTAAATGTATGACTAATAATATTGTATATCGAGCTAGCATACATTCCGGTAAATATATAAAATTTTATTTTGGTTCCACTAAAAATCCTTAAAAATTTCGTTTCTGCCATCATCAAATAACTTTACGTAATATAAAATATACAAAGATAACTGCTCTCTCCAAATATTTGTAGCAATTAAAGAATGGTGTTAGTACACCCATTATTACGTGGGGACCAAATCTAACAACAGGAAAGGCAATAGTTGTAATTTGTGTCTTGTTGAAAAATTGGTTATTTTAAAACACTTAAATAACCCTAGCTTATGAAGGAAGAGAAATGAATCGATGGTTACATGTAGGCATAATAATTAATATCTGCTTAAATACGTTGATCCAAATTAATTTTTAATGGAAATTATTTTTAAATAGAATCAGTAATCTCCCTTTATGCTTAATATAAAAAAAATTATATTTACAAATTTAAAATAAGTTTATATATATATATATATATATATGTGAAAAGTGTATATAAATATAAATAAATATATATATATATAATTATTTATATATTATATGCGGTACTTATTAGAAAGCGCTCAATATCAGAGATAGAGCTAACATATTTGGTTGGATAGATGTGAGTTTGTAACAAACTCACATCTATCCAACCAAATATATATATATATATATATATATATATATATATATATATATATATATAGATAGATAGATAGATAGATAGATAGATAGATGAAGAAATATATTCTTAAGGTGTACTATATTTATGGGGGTAAAAGTGCTCAATATCAGAGATAGAGCGTGTAAATTTAAAAGTGAACGTTGAATTCCAGCACTTACAGGCGACAGGCTGTTTTCATGCTAGACGCAATCGTCAGGCCACTGATGATTGCATCTAGCATGAAACAGCCTGTCGCCTCTAAGTGTTGACTTCAATTTTCACTTCATATATATATATATATATATATATATATATATATATATATATATATATATAGCCTGTTTATTTTAAATGGCAAATATATGTTCTTAAATTAAAAACTGTAATCCCAGTATCATATGTAAGTGTGCACTTGTGGAACTCCCTTGAGGCTTCATGCTGTCCATCCAACTTTAATCTGCAAAAATTTAAATGCAATGTCAATCGCCATCTACTCTCCACCTGATTACTCTATTCACTTTCTGCTCATCATTAATGTTTCTGTTCTTAATTCTTCCACACCCTGTAACCCCCTTGTGTTTTAGTAGCATTACTCTGATAGCGATTAAAAACTGTTTCAATAATATTTTATGGTCGGATGTCACCAAAGTCGATCTATTTGGAAATTGCTATATTATACTGTATTAAGGTAGAAAATGAAGGACGCTTAATATCTAAAATGTCTCATACCCATCACGAAATATGAAGAGGTCAATCTAATGGTGTGAGGATGTTTTTTCATTTATGGCTACTGTGGAGATTTATATCATCGAAGTAACTGTAGGGAATTTTTTTAAAAAATCGATAAATAAAATAATAATAATAATAATAATAAGACGGCTGAAGCTGCAAAATGCTTAATAAAGAAAGCAAAGACAAATGCAACCGACTAGATACAGAAACAATGGCAAGATAAACCGCTTCATGGCCAATATTTTGCCCGTACCAAACAAGCTGACGTAGACAAAACCCGTACCCATCAGTGGCTACGTAGCGCAGGGTTGAAAGCTGAAACTGAAGGTTTTATCCTTGCTGCGCAGGACCAATGCTTGCTAACTAGGAATTATCAAGCATATATATTAAAATATTGTGTTAGCTCAAAATGCAGATTCTGTGATAAATATCCATAAACAACTGATCATCTTGTACCTGGTTGCACGATATTGGCACCCACTGAATATAAAACTCGGCATGACAGAGTGGGCCAATATCTGCACTGGAAAATAAGCAACTTCTACTGAAAGGAAACTGTAAGAAACTGGTATGAACACCACCCAGACCCGGTTACGAAGATAGGACCTGTTATAATTCTATGGGACTACGCAATACACACTGACAGAACAATCAAAGCCAACCACCCAGATATTGTTATTAAAAACCACAAACAAAAAAAGTACTTCCTTATTGATATGGCAGTCCCTGCAGACTGCAATGTATCTTTGAAGATATTCAAAAAGCTGTAAAAATACGAGAACATTGAAATAGAAATGTCAAAAATGTGCCACATCAAAAATCCCTGTTGTAGTTGGAGCCCTAAGATTGGTTGGAAAAGATTCCAGTAGACTAATTGAAGGGATTCCTGGAAGTCCATGCCTCAAAGAAATACAAAAAATTGTTCTGACACACTTTATGAAAGGCCTTTATCTATGTAGTTTTTTTTGTCTGTGGAAAGTGTCATGATGCCATTTCTAACCTTAGGTCCCTGGGCGGGACCCGGAAAGAAATGTGTAAACGCCAGAAATCAAAGGAAATAAAATAATAATAATAATAAATAAAAATAATGAGTAATAAAAAAGAAATACACTTTCTCATGATGCTAAGAGTAAAAAAAAAACAGAAATATGTTTGCCCCATTTCGCCTAACCTCGTTAGGCTATAAAAAGGCAAACATTCCCTGCTTCAATGTCTTTCTCCTCTTTGCTCCAAGATGTGGTACCACGAGGTAATTACGTTCCCTCTGGGGAATATTAATTTCCACAGTTCACTGACGACTGAAATCTCTTCCCACTTTTCAACGCATGACACTCGCACGTAAATCTTCCATAAATCTCAACCTATGAAGTATGTCAAGCCTTTTCATTTGGTTGTTTCAACTCAGTGCAAAGCTGACTTGATTGCGACTATAGGAACGATGCTTGTACTGACTTACTCTAACTTCTGCACCCAAAAAAGAAGAAAACAGACATCCCATAACCATGTGTAAACCATCCTGCGATAAAGTAAGTAGAAACCTTCCTTTGGTTGTTCCAACTCTGCGCAAGGCTGACTTATACTTACCTTCCTAACTCCTGAACCAAAATGAAAACGTGCATACCCAAGAAACATTGAGGACTTTGTTTCACTACAGTCATCATAAAAAGAAAAAACGTAAAGTTTTTTTTTATGCTTCTGTCTTCTTTGTTTACATATTGAAGACGCGCCTTCACCTAAAATACATACAACTCTACAATTGTTCAATTTTATAGAACTACGCATCGCGCAATTCTGGAAGAATATTTCATCTTCTTCACTAGAAACCTCATCATGAAGTGAGGCTGGATGTTTTAACGGGAAGATAATCCCAAACACGGCAGATTTTGAAGAAAGAACATATCAATGTTCTTGAGCCACCCAGCCAATAAATATATAAAAAGTGCTGAAGAATCTAGTCTGGAAGCATTTGACCGTTTAACCTTTTGGAATTTAACGAAATATATCAGGAGGAATGGTTAAGAAATGCCAGCGAAAGTTAAAGAAATACCACTGCTTAAATTTTGTATCATCTTTAGTCACGCAATCAATTATCAATTTCGTAGAAATTAAGGATATATTTCGCCCCTTTTTGTTCTTATTTCTCAAATAATTTTTGTAGGTAAAAGAAATTGCTTTGCGCTGATAATTTTCTTGTTCTTAAGATTTGACATTTGGAAAATGTCAGATTTTATATTGCTTGATATTTCGTATAACGCAGTTTGAAATATATAATTATAAATCGAAATATATAAATAAATACGCATTTATTTGAGGAAATAATAAATATTTTGTATATTGCGCATATTGATTCGACCCAGTTTATAGCATTCGTCAATTCGGCAGGGTTAGGATCTTTATCCAAGATGTTCAAGATTTGCCCATCACCTTAGTACGAATAAATTTCAAATTTATAAATACAGAAATCGATCAAGAAAAATATGGATGTATAATTAAATCGAACGTTGAAACAATAAATACATTAATGGATCAATAAATACAGGGTTGGATTCATTAAATACAAGGTTGGCTCATTAAATACAGGGTTGGCTCATTAAATACAGTAATCAATAGATATATTAATGGATCAAAAAATAGAGGGTTGGATCATTAAATTAGTAAGATTTGTATCGGTAAATGATTATTATCTAAAAATAATTCTTACAATCTAAAAATATTGAAATTGTTTCTAAGTCGTGAAAAACGAATCAATCAACCTAACATGGACTTAGAAAAGTTTCTGTCTCTCTTTTTTTTCTTTTTAGTGTTCTTTCAAAATTCTGTTTTTGTTATCCGGGTTCTTTCGTCTTGGTCATTGCAGACATTTTGGTTTTGCAGCGTCCAGACACAGAATGACGAATTGTCGGGAGGATATATGTAAGATCGCAAAAAGAAAAATTCTTAAAACCTAAAAATTATTTCTCGGCTTTAAATAACCAACAAAGGGTCGATAATCCGTAAAAAATGAATGCATGAATCAATCATTCAAACTTTGTCATTATATTGTAACAATAGAGTAATTTTTGTAAATCACTTTATCGGTGTTTACTGAATGAATCTCTTTGGTAAAGAGAGACAACGAAAAGGTTAAAAAAAATCTTTTATTTAATGACTAGGATAACGAGAAAAAGTAATCGTTACTAGATTTGACATTTCTAATCTTTTCCATCTGGGAACGAGGCAAACCTCTGCTCATACTTCTATAAGAAATACACACCTTCAAGAACTTTAAGATAAACAAGTGGCGGCAAAGCGATAGGTCAAGTTACGTGTCCATATCTTGACCTTCAGCTGACAACTAAAAATATGTCAAGCGTTAATCAGTGGCGTCTCGATAAGAAGAAAATACAAATGGGAACAGAAATATGCTTCAAACGAGCGGCTGTCTCCATTTTAGGAGATTCATTTCACAACTGGCTTTAGATGCACACGCACGGAGGCATATATATATATATATATATATATATGTGTGTGTGTGTGTGTGTGTGTGTGTGTGTGTGTGTGTGTGTGTGTGTGTGTGTGTGTGTTTGAACAATAAAAGATATTTAAAAAATAACATTTTAGGACATATTGGGTTGTATATTAATCATTTTTGTTTTATTATTTCAATTAGGTTCCTCGACTAGTTTCGGCCAGCATTGGCCATCATCAGGAGAAAAAATTCGTCCTTGTCAGTAGCAGTGAACTACAGGAGTGAATGACTGTTTGTGAAGAAAGTGAACTTTATCTGTAGTTTTCATTTGTTTTTTATCGTTAATTTTGATCAGACCTAGTGTTGGTCAAACGGCCTCTTTGAAGTTGTTTTTAAGATAGAGGATGGGAGATTCCTGATTTTAGGTATTCTCTCCTTGGTCATTTTGTCAGTTTTATTGGTTCCTGAGAATGGGATGTGTGTGTTAAGTGTATGTTATCTTTTACTTCTTTGGGAGTGCGTGCACTGTGTGTATGTGTATTTGTTTGTGTGAGTGTGTGTATAAGTGAGAGAACTCAACTCCTCTGCAAGAATAACTGTCTTGTGTGGGTGAGAAATGTGGGTAGGGCTTGATTTAAGGAGTTATATATTAATTATATGTTGTTAAATTTGTGGTTAAGCCCGACTGGACGAAGTGCTTTGAGGCGCAAAATCCATTTGTCTTCATGTTCCTCTAGTATTTTTCTAAGTTTATCTTTTCTGTCTATTTCTATTTTTTTCAATTACAGCGAATTTGGCATGGTTTTTAAAATTATGTTTTTCTAGGTGGAAATGTTGTCCTACTGGTAATAATCTTTCGTGGGAAGCCGACTTGATCCAATTACGATAATTATTAATTTTGTAGCCATTCAGATTTCCCACATATTGTTTCTGGATTAGCGTGCATTCTAATAGGTTAATTATGTTATAACTTCCACAGTTAGAGTTGTGGTAGATTTTGAAAGTAGATTTAGTGACTGAGCTAGTGAATGAATTGGTATGTCTAATGTGGTTACAGCATAAGCTCCTTTTGTTGTTACATAGTTTGGAAAATCCTGATGTTTTTATTTTTGATCTATTACGGGTTACCTTATCATCTGAAATTTGGTTTGAGATGTACTATTTCCCAGCGACTTTTGATTATCTGAGATGGAAGAGTGGTGTTGAAAGTGGTTACTAGAGGGAAGGATTTATTTTTAATTTCATACATTAGGGTGTTTTTTCTAGGTTTGGAAATTGCTTTATTTATTTGTTACCTGATTAGGTGTTTATAGCCATGTGTTGTGAATTGATGCTCGAGATTTTGAGTGTGTTTACTTAGTTCTTCATTGTTAGAACATATCCTTCTCAGTCTAAGTGCTTGTGAACAAGGAAGGTTCTCCTTGAGGTGTTTTGGGTGGGAAGACTTAAGGTGTAGATAGTTGTGGGTGTCGGTGATTTTAGTGTGTAGTGTCGTTTGTAGCTTTCTGTTTTTATCGATGTAGATGCAGGTGTCTAAAAATGTTACCAATCTTGGTTTTCTGAGGTCAAACTTAATGGAGTCATGTACCGTGTTTAGGGTCATAAGGAATTCAGTGAGTTTCTCTTTACTGCCCGTGTATATAAAGAAGATATCATCAATATATCATGCATAGGATATGCAGTCGCTACCGAGGTAAGGATAAATATGAGTCTTCTCAAATTTTCCTATGAAGATTGTGGCATATAATGCAGCTACTTAAATGTAGTGTTTTCCATTGAAATCGAAAGTATTCAATGTAAGAATATGTTCCATAAGTTTCATTATTACTTTTGTTTCTAGTTTTGTTCTTTGAGTAAGTACTTCTTACTCAAGGGCGTTTGGTCCTTCGATATGTTTGATGTTTGAATAAAGTGATCCTACGCCCTCGATTACTAGAGTAACATGTAAAGCTGTTTGTATATGATTAATTCTGTTTAGTATCCATCTATATTTCTGAGATGAGGTATTATGTACATTATTTACATTATTCGGACTATTGTCCTCATCGTTGTCACCATATTTATTACAACGTTTCGGCCGTTGTACGCTCCGGCCTTCTTCAGGTGGTTGGAATGTCGAACTGAACCCTTTATTTCTCTCACCGGATTGCACCGTTCTTGTTCCACGTGCCATGTTTAATGGATGTCAGTTATCAGAGAACTTTCAGAGGGAAAATTAATAGGAGATAACTGATAAGTGACATCCATTAAACATGGCACGTGGAACTAGAGCAGTCTACCCCAGTGAGCGAAATAAAGGGTTCAGTTCGACATTCCAACCACCTGAAGAAACGTTGTAATAAATATGGCGACAAAGATGAGGACAATAGTCCGAATAATGTAAATAATGTAATTCTGTTTAGTAGGTATGTTGTGTCTCTAATGTAGGATTTCACTTCCTTAGCTAGTGGTTGTATTTAATGGTCTACGTATTTGGTATTTACAAGGTTTTAAATATTTGAAGGTATTTACAAAGTTTTGAATACTTGAAGCTATTTACAAAGTTTTGAATATTGAAGATATTTTCAAAGTTTTAAATACGTTGAGGGGTTTACAAAATTTTAAATACTTCGAGAGGTTTACAAAGTTTTAAATACTTCGATGGGCTTACAAAGTTTTAAATACTTGAAGGTATTTACAATTTTTTAAATACTTGGAGGTATTTACAAACTTTTAACGATTGAGAACCGGAGATGTCATTACAATTCCTGCCAAAAGAAGGATATTATAAACTTCGGATTCTTCCGCCTCCTCTGTTTCTGAAGTGCGCTATTGTTGGGCATGCACATAAAACGGCTTGAATAGGTCATGAAAAACAAACAAAAAAGAATTTAGAATCACGATATTTACAAGATCATTGTGTTTCTTGTTTAGTCTGGATTCTCGTCTTCGACCTTGCCGCCAAGGGTGGTCCTACCAGGATTGTAGAACTCACGACAGTATCGTTCTCAGAGACATTGGACCACGCAAGTCCTTTCACCACGATAAGGAGAGATCATCAGTGGTACACACATAGAAACATACATGCATAGACATATATAAATTTTACACTGAATGTCGGAGTAAACAGTTCGTCATCAAATGTTACTTTAATGAAAATAATAGAAACATAACAATAAGTAAGAAAAGACCTCAACGGCTGAACAAGATGATGATTACAACAGATCTCAATGGCTGAACAAGATGATGATTACAACAGATCTCAATGGCTGAACAAGATGATGAAGAGGGCTACGCATGACGGACATGCTACAGAAGGCGACACTGGAAATTATAATAGAATCAGCGGCAGTCCGTTGCAGTTTCATAACTGAATTCTTCATATCTCATTCCTTAAGTGCTGCAGAGGAAGGTCATGAAATCAAGTGTGTGGTTCACTTCCTAGCCAGTTGAGGTCCACCTTAAACAATTGACGCCATCGGCACTTTCTTCTACTCTGATTTTCTTTCACCTTCAAGCAACTCTTGCAAAGCCAAACGGCGATAGGGAATAGATGACAGGAACAGGTTTTGTTGAAAACCGAAGCTTCTAGTCCTGAACCTGCACGTTGGCCGACGATGTAGTCATCACCGCCATCATACTAAAGGAAGCAGTCAGCAAAGAAGAAATTCAATTTTTCGATACAAGATAAAGCCGACAACAATGTTCTTGTAAAAGAGAAAAAATTTTTTATTCTCTGACGGAAGTGGATAAAAGTATGATAAATAAACAAACAAACAAACGAATGGCATATTTAGAAAACCACTGATATCACTGGATCCTGGAAGCTTGTACCATCCTGACGACTTAAAGAATTTTTATGTATATACACAAAAAGGAAATAGTCGACTGAAAATAAAAGAAGAATTTGTTTTAAGCTAGAATTGACAATATTCTTAAAGAGCTCGTATTAAATTTTATCAACGTTCAAAGATCAATACATTGAGCTTAGAGGATTGAACTTTTATATTTCATTTCAAAATAAATCTACATTTTCACAGAATGAAAACAGTACACCTCAACTAACACCGATATTTATTTGGAAAGCAGGTGTAAATATGCATCAGATTTTTAATGCGTTCTTTTCAGAGAGTTTTGTATAACAAATGTTTTACTGAATCTCCATTGAAGCTCAAATAAACCTCAACTGAATTTCCATTGAAGCTCAACTGAACTTCCATTGAAGCTCACTTGAACCTCTATTGAATTTCCACTGAAGCTCAACTGAACTTCCATTGATCATCTAATTTGTCATTTGAATCCCCTGTAAGCTTATTGATATTTACAAAGCTTAATGTATTTTGAAGGTATAATTGACGTATATATTAAAAGCAGTGTTATTAAATACATGAGCTTTTATCAACGTTCAGTGATCATACATAGCGCTTAGGGGAGTGAACTTTTGCATTTTGTTGCGAAACATTTGTATATTTTCACTGAATCAGAAGATTGGTGTGAAGAGTAATCGTTTCTGCATAATAATAAAACACATTCGTTAAGATTTTCCCGAAAAGCATATCTGCTTAGTTTTGTGTCCGAAACGTAAACCAAGCAATTTCTGAAGAATTAATGGATTTTACTTTTTAATTTAGTGGATACTCGTATTTTAGTAGACGCTCCGTTCATTTTAAACAGTATTTATTTCGTCTACCGGTCTGTGTACTTGAGAAAACTTAATAAGGAATACGTTTCGGGAAAATCTGAACGAGTGAGTATGCTTTTAACAAATAGAACTTTGCTTTATTATGAATTTCTTTGTAGCCGCGTGGTAAAACACGACGGATCAGACGGCGAAGGATGACGTAGGTTCGAATCCTTTTGGAGGGTATATATTCTTTATTAAGTTTTCTCGTGCCCTTGAAATAAAGACAATGTGTACTCAAATAAGAGAAAAAAAAATATTTGAAGTAATGGAAATAAACCATCTCCTGTCTTGTTGAAATATGTTCATTTTTGTCCTTTCCTCAACCCTCCCTATTTTCAGCTTTCTCTTTCACTTTCATTTTCACTTTTACTTTCATTTTTATTTTCACTTTCTGTGCATTACGTTCTTGCTTGGCTTGAAATTATTACAAAAAAGGCGAATTAAACACTAGAATCCATTTATTTTTCAGAAATTACTTGAACTAGACATATGAAGATGAAATTGTTTATCCCAATCAATATCGATTATTATCTAAAATAATGAATATGTTTTATGAAGTGAACAGTACAAAGCAAATTGCAAATATTTATCCTTAGTGAAAGCCGCTCTTACAACGCACCACCAATTTGCATCGTACTGAGGTAATTTCGAGCCCAAGCGAAAAAAGAAGTGTTAATAGGTCCTCACCAATTGATGGCCCTGTGCCATATTTATACTTAATAACTTATAAATAAAGTTGTTCCGAGTTCTAGAGAGTGAAAGAGAGACAAGAGGGACAGACAAATGAGAGACAAATGAAAGTTTGAAAGAAAGATAGTGTTGTGGATCCCGCGTGAAAAATAGGTATCCAATAAATGACAAACGCAAGTATTTAAGCTAAGAAATTAAATGTATTTACACAAAATACAAAAGGTAATGCTGTTAGTAAAATCCAGGAACACGGTTAGTAGCAAATACAGATAGATATATACAGTCTCGAAGTAGGATTTCCTTAGAGTCTACGTGCTTGTAACTGACTTCTACAAGAGGTTACTTTACTCTATCCGCCACCCTAAGACTCCGGTACGACTTTTGTACGACTCATCTTCTCTGCCTGACTGTGGCTATTTTATGGCAGCAGGACGAGTCCATTATATCCGAAAAGGGTGGACCCCATAACAGATAGGTAAAGATAGAGGAAGAGAAATAAAGAGAGAGAGAGAGAGAGAGATAAAAGAGAGAGAGAGAGACGAAAAGGAAGACAAGATTAAGAAACACAGAGAAAAGAGACAGAAAGAAACGAAAGACAAAAGAGAGAGACAAAAGAGAAAGACAGAGAGAGTGAAAGAAAGAGAAATGAGAGAAAGAAAGAGCGAGAAAGAAACAGAGAGAAAGAAAATAAAGGCAAAGTAGAGAAAGAGAGAGAGAAAGAACGAGAAACAAAGGATGAAGAGAAAGAAGGAATAAATAGCAATGAAAAGCAAGTTAGATAGAAAGAAGTAAAAATGAGTGACACAAAAGATAGGGAAAGAAAGAGAGTAAACAAAAGAGATGAGAGAAAAAGAGAGAGACAAAAGAGAAATAGAAACAGAAAGACAGAAAGACCCAAAAGATACGGAAGTGAATAAAAAGAGAGAGAAGAGAAAGAAAAAAGAAAGAGAGAGAAACAAAGAAAAAATAATTAAAGAAAGAGATAAGAGCTAAAGAGAAAGAGTGAAAAGGAAAGGAAAGGAAAGGAAAGGAAAGGAAAAGAAACAAAAAGAGAGGTAAGAGAGAAAAAGGGACAAAAAAAAGAGAGAAAGAGATTGCGTCGTAAATGCATGGATTATATTTCTTTATCTCCTTCACTCACACGCAAACTTTTTTTTTTAGTAACTAAGTAGTACCCTCCCTTGTATTTAAGCACCTATCCAGTTGTCAAAACTGATAAAGAGTATAGCAGTCATTGATTCGATTATCATTCTCGTAATTAAAAAAAAATAGTGGATTGATCAGGACAACGCTGCGCCTCTTCTGTCTTCACCATTTATGGAACCAATGTGTAACTGGCTAGGCCAAGAGAAGAAAAAAGATCATTATGACTGGCGATAGGACAGGTCTTCGTTTGTATTTCTTTAAAATAAACAAAATTTAATTCTGGGTTAGTACTAGAATATAAGAATATTGCGTCAGACTCGCCTACATACTGTTCCATCTCTTTCCTGCACATTGGGACTATTCCGACGCAAAGATGAAAACTAGTAGAAAAGATGTTTGTGATTACATTTTCTGGTAACCACTTTTACATATGCCAAGTCAACTCAGACAATATTCCGTAAAGTTTAGCGCTATTTTTTCTTCTTTTTTTTCTTTTAAATTTAACATCTACCGTATTTATAACAAAAATTTTATCATTTGCTTATTTGAGAATGTTTTATGGTAAGGTCTTTTCTTTCTTTTTTTCTTACGTCAGTTAAAGCATAAACATTTCTCCAAAACACTTATCAAACGGAATGAAGTAGATATATAACAACTGACATTCAAGAAGTCGTCTGCGTACTTTCAAAACTCACATGACAGTAACATGCACACATAAACGCGCGCGCAAACACACGTGCGCGTGCGCGCACACACAAAGCAAGACAAAGAGAAAAATACTGGATTGTCTCCCCTAAATTACAACTACTCTTCTTTGAATGCTCTTTTTCTTACGTGTAATTATCACAGAAATAGTATCATTACCATAGTGGAGATTTACTCATAGAAACAATCAATATCTGGAAAGTAAGATCAATATGACGATTTAGTGTCTGAAATATTTTTCTTTTGCAATAGAGAAATAGGTAGCTAAAAAAAAAAAAACTAATAAAATGTCTAGTTACGAAAGCTTTCTTAAAAATGCACAAATCCAAATTTTTATGCCAACTATCGGAACCTTCTGCAAGTGGCACTCAACGTTATATCATACAGAAACTTCGAATAGCTTTTAACTAAAATATGGCCGACTATAAAATAACGAGGAAGTTTTAAGAATGTTTTCTTACTTTTATTTATTCATGTATTGAATGCATTTCTGCTAAGAGGTAAGCCATTGTATAGTTCATGAAAAAAATCTTTAGAGATTTCGACTTGAGTAGATAGCTATAAATAATTGAATAATGTTATGTTCTTATCTACTTATATTAGTTCTAGCACAAGACCACACGTATAGGACATGAAGTGAGGATCTAATTCACTGTTAAGTAGTAATAATCAACTAAACTAGTTCGTTAGCCATTACTCCAAAAAGAATCTCCCTTCAACATTACAATGTTGACGAAGGCGATAATATAAAAATCTGGTTTTGAGTAATAATCCATTCTAATTCTATAAGAGAGAAGTTAATGTGTACTGTAATATAAAAATAACTTTAAATAGAAGGTTATGAAGCTTTATTCGACTAATTCAGCTTTAGCGCTGAAAAACGTTTATTTTATTGTGAGGGAAGGTTACAAGCGAGAGGGGAGATGGGATGTGTTTATTTTATTACCACATATACTAATAAGATTTATCAAAACTACTTCAGTTTGTTTTAGGCGGGGAGTTCAAAAAGATCTGTCGAGTGCTTCTGCATGTCTTTAAAGCAGATGTCATGTTTTAAATATGTTATCTTTCAAAGATAGAAGCTCTTGTGATAGTTTCCCAGTGTTGATAGTCGAGTTCTCCTCTGTCTTGTATTTTAAGACATCATAATCAAGAGCTGATTGTCGTCTACTTCTGGGCCTTATTTCAAGGAGCAAATGACTACCGTTAAAAAGCCAAAATCAGTTTTGGGAAATACGATAAGATTTTCTTTCAATTATTTTCTATTATTTTCCATTATTTTTAATTTTTATTGAATTTATTTTATACGACGTTTTTGTAATTTTTTAATTTATTTTATTTATAATTTTCATTATTATTATTTTATATTTTATTTTTATTTATTTACAATAATAATAATAATAATCCTACAGATCTCAAGTTCACTTTAAACTTTTATCATCATCCTTTCCTCTATCACGCCTCTTTACTCTTGCTCGCACTCTCTATAACCCCTTGGGTGCTAGTGGCACTCCCGCCTTGCTTGGGGGGAAATGCTTAAAGAAAAAAATCAAGCTGTCAATTAAAATCATTGGAGAATATTAGCAAAAACGAAAATTGGGTTATCTCCCCTGAATTACAACCTTTACGGTTCATTAAATGTCTTTTTATTTGCGTATTATGTTATCAGAGTATTATATTGCAAAGGAGTGGATTTTACAAGTTGGTGATAATAATTAGTCCTTTAGGTTAAAAATTAATGTAAATTAGCGTAAGCAACAAATGACATACGATCCCCATTACTTTTATTGTTATATTCTATATAGACAGAAAATTTTTAATTTTGAGAGCATCAAACGTTTTTGGAAATACCTGCAAATAAAGCTGAAAGTAGCATTTCGAAAAACTTAGATAATTGTTGTTAGAATAAAGAAGAAAAATATAAGCAACTCAGTTTGGGAATCTTGCCATTCGGCGAAGTTTCATGGCGGGAATGTCAACTGGTTAAATTCAGTGATGGAATATTGAAAAGATTTGTTAAATGTTTCTGAAGAATATGTTAGTCTATGGACGAACGTCCAAAAAACATTTAAAAAAAGGAAAAGAAAGACCAATATGATCGAAGCCTTGCAACTGATTTCTTCTCTGACGAAGATGTTAAACTCAATGGGAAACTCTAACTTGTATTTTTCAATACGTCAATCATCAATCTCGTATCATTTCATCATCGATCAGACACTGACTTTTCTCCAGTCAGGATAAAATTATTTTTTTATCATTTCAGTGAAGTCGCAACAAAGACTCTATACTTTGATCGTCTCTATTGGATCTGCGGTGGTCCACTCACATCATAAGAGCAGAAATTAGCGTCGTATTCACGGAGATAAAAGCATACTTGACAGGAAATTGTAGTGAACAAAACAAGATCTAGATTTAAAATTCAAATGCTAAGCACTGACTCACTGATTTTGTTAGAAACTAAAAAGACTCGAATTTACAAACTTTGCTTAACACACACGCAAAAGTGAATCCAAAACAAAACTCGTGAAATTTCACTGAAACATATCCGGAAGTGAATTCCCAAATGACCTTTTCAAGCCCCACAAACAAATAAAAGACAGGCAAGTTCGCCTGTCACCAGAGAGAAGGAGACGAGCGTATTAACACGTCCCTTGGCAAACGTCAAGCGATCGTTATTATTATCTCTACCTTTCTCCCTCACCTGTTTTGTACTTGATAAAGAAACGGAACATTTTAAGACTGAGCGATTACTTCAAAGACATTCCTACCCTACGATAACGCTCATACATACATACATACAGACATACATAATTCCACACATACATTCCTGCCTACGTACACATAAACTCATTCTCGCAAGGACTACTACAAACATTTTGACAACCTTGTATCAACCAAAATACATTAATTTTATTTATAAAGACCTTAATTGATTTATATGTATATAAATTTGTTGTTTCACCTTGCAATTTGATTTTCTTGTTTTATAACCCTCTTATGGTGGGTTATCTAACTAATAAGGCCAAATCAAACTAATCTGTTTCAACACTCATACACTTCACTATAACTGATAACCCACTATAAAATAAAATGTATAGAAATAACAGGGACGCATGGTAAATTGTATGTTAATTTCATGCAATTTATTTATATTTTTCTGGTGTGTATTGAGATGTGTACTTTTTAGGTTACAGTTATTTTATGGTCCATGTGATAAAACGGAAGTGTGACGGTTACACACCTGGCCCAGTGTCGGATCCTTTGGTTACGGCGCCAACGGTGACGTCGCTCCTCCTGGTCGCTCCTCCGGGGTCCAAGCGTGCCGCTCCAACCCTTTGGTCAGATGATCACCAGCCTCGCCTTTCCCGACTCGCTTCCAATACCTGGTCACTAAAGCAACTATACCGATCTCCGGTCTGTCTACCCACGCTGTGTTTAGATCTTAGACAGACGGGACCAGCAGGATCGGGGCCGATACAAGTTGAGTCCGACGGGGTGGCAAAACACAAATAAAATAAAACTCACGACACCAAACAAAATGGCTGATAAAAAGGTAACAACCTTTTATATCTTAAAGTCCGTTACATAAAAAACAAAAGTGTTCTCATTTCCCGACCCGCTCTGTGGACTATGGCACCAAGCTTCTATCACACAATAGAAAAATGTCGAATTACCTACTTTCTAGAATCATGTATGTATGTCGGAGTGTGGTTCAGTTCGACACTGGGGCTAATTTCTATCGATCATTCGCAGTTGATTCTTCTCTCCGACTTGAGTTGTATTTCTTCTTCTTCGTCTGCTTGGGCTGGTAGTTTTCCTGTTTCAACTTGGTGGAAGATTTCTTGTTTCAACAGCCGCAACTCTCTGTCGTCTGAGGTGGTCTCTTCTCACTGCCGTCCGGAACTGAACTTTAACTTCTCATCGACTTTCGGCTTGTCTGCAGCTCCAATTCTTCTCAGGCTTTCAGGCAATCTTCTTCTTCATCTACTTGGGCTGGAAGTTCTTCTTGTCTGAGGGTTCTTTTCTCGCTGCCGTCCGGGGATGAACTTTAACTTCTCATCGACTTTCGGCTTGTCTGCAGCTCCAATTCTTCTCAGGCTTTCAGGCAATCTTCTTCTTCATCTACTTGGGCTGGAAGTTCTCTTGTCTTCGACTTGGGTGGAAGGATTTCTTGTCTGAGGATTCTCTTGCCCGCAAAGGGGCGAGTGAATCGGGCCTGATGCCCGCGTTCAGGCTCTATCCCTGCCCGCGGTCCAGCTGCAACTCCACTCCAACTGCAACTCCAACTGATTTCTGTCGACTGGGGTCCTGCTTATATTGACGCCGCAACAAACTGGGGTGGGTCTGTCGGCGTCAGGGTTTTCTCGATAATTCCAAAAACTGCATTAATTCTGTCTTCTCCATTATCGCTATTGTTTTCGCCCCTACTTCCTCGCAGTACCTTTGGTGGGGCGGCGCACATCCATCTCTCTTAGTCTCTCGTATGTCAGGTGACCGCTTTTCAACCAATCGTTCCCGATCGAGCATTTCTTTCCTTTTCTTCCGCAAGTCACGTGATCGTATTCGACCAATTGTTATTGGTCGAACATTTCTTTCCCTTTTCTTCCGCAGGTCACGTGATCGTATTCGACCAATTGTTATTGATCGAACATCCTCTCCCCTCTGTTTGCGGGCGTGGTTACATCGTTCTTGTTTAAAAAAAAAAATCCAATTTTTCCCTTTTTGCACGTACGCAAAATGACAATCTTTGGCTTTCTCTCCCTGGACTTTGTCAACAGCCCGCTGCTAATTAGTCTTGACTTTAGAAAGGATCTTTTCCGCCTTCTTGGCGCCCTCTGTGAGCCAAAAGCAATTGTCCCTTCTTTTTACCTCTTTGTTTTTCCTGATAGTCGAAAATCTTAATTATCTACATTGAAATGTCTCTACTTTATTAACGTGGGTGTCCAATTCTTAACAGGTCAAGATCTGTATATCGTTCCACCGGTAACTCCCCTCAACCCAAAAACACTTTTCTCTGATTAAAAATTTCATTTCTATTGTTCTAAACCAAATTGATAAGGAGTCTCTCCACGCAAAAGTCGGTCAGATGCTTTGACGATATCTGGTCTACATCAGCGGCCCGTTTTGATATCATGTCTTTTTTTCCCTTTCTTTCTTCTTATTATTTATAATTCTATTCTTCCAATTGTCTTTCGAAAATCGGCCAAGACGCTGACCTAAATCTCTTTCTGACTCCTATCTCCACCCTCAATTGGGTCATGCATCATACAACTCTTTTCTTCTTCTTTTTCTTTTCTTTTTTTTTTCTTCTTCTTCCCTTAAGATCGTCTAGTACAATCTTAGTGAATTATTTTCAACTCAGTTATTTTCCGTTTTAAAAAAAAATCAACGACCTGTTTAGTAACCGAGTAAGAAAAAATTAAATCATATTTCTATGAATATTTCTAATAATGCAAGGTGCCACAAAGAGTTTACTCCGTAGTATTACAAACTATATCATAGAGAGAAGTCGGACACATGTTGCCCGTACCAAGGTTCGTGGTGAAGGGATTGAATTTAACAGGATGTCCGTATTTATGGCAGGAATAGTTTTTGTAGCATGCTGAGAGTATTTTTTTTATTTTTAAAATTTATTTTATACAACGTTTTTATGTTATTATTTTATTTTAATTATAATTTTCATCATTATTATTTTATATGTTATTTTTATTTATTTATAATAATAATAATAATAATAATCCTACAGATCTCAAGTTCACTTCAGACTTTTATTGCGAAAGATGCTGGAAACGGATCATCTCATTGTTTAACTCTTGGAAGAACATTTTTTTAATCAATTCACCCAAAACAAGACGATAGTTCCACTAAGATGCAAGGTTGGGGGGGTAGGTGAAAGAGACTGAAAAATCTTTTTAGAATTATCCGGAAACTCAATCCTAAGCAAGGGATAAACCTCTGCTTTTGTTCAAAAGACCCTGGAGGAGTACGAACCGGATTACAGCCTTGAATACTTCTGTCACGCTTTATCTTTACAAGGGTCAGATTAGACCAAAAATGTAACATTGCTTCCATATAATCATCAATTTCCGGCTACTTCTACGGAGTCTAATCAACCTTATTTCCTCCGTATACTAAACATAAGAAGAAAGTTCCAATCAGCTTTGTCCCAAGAACTGCTACTTTGTAAAAGAGGCTCCCACATAAATGCTTCCCTGAACACTACAATCTTTACCTTTTCAAATCAAGGGTCAGTTTTCATAATATCCAATCATATTCAAAGTTTACTACTTCGTTTTTCACATATCCCACACTTCATTCATCATAACCATTGTGACACCCACCGTCATGTAACGTCCACTGGTCGCGACGTCAATATATGACACTGCGCCGTCAGCCCGTGGTCAACTCCCAGTTGCGGCGCGAAACTGTAAGCGTTTGGGGTTGACTCGTTGTCACTGCCACCAGCCTATGTCCCGATCGATCTGGTTGTTCCCAGTTCGATACCAACTTGTCATTCACAGGTCACTTCCAACGTCTGGTTACCGAAGTAACTGCTTTGATCCCAAGTCTAACCTACCCATGTTGTGACTTTGATCTTAGGTAGACGAAATGAATCGGGCGTCGGGCCGTAGTGCAAGCTGAATCCGGGTTAAAGGTGATACCGCACAAGCGTAAGTAAAAAAAAAATAATAAAACAAATTCAAGAGGTTCAAATATGTTGATAAATAACAATTATCTTTATCTATCTGTTGAATACAGGAGTGTGTTTCTCTCCCAGCCCGTTTCTATGGATTCGTGACACATTTTGCGTTTTTTAAGCGAGTTATGGTATCTTAAGCCGTTCGTCAATAAAAACTTGCTTTTGGTCGGAAGACTAAGTTGAGAGGACGTGGAAATCTTTCGGTCAGCTTCTGCGAGGCTGGTCTTCAACTTCTCGAACCAACTCCAAACTCGAACTGTCTGGAACTGACTGCAACTCCGAACTCTCTCTGAAACTCTTACTACCTGCTTCGAGACGTTCGTTTATATGGACACCGACCCAAACTCGGTGTGGGGGCCCGACGTAGTTTGGGTTCCTTGACAATTCTCAATTCCCAACAAAAATTCTATTTGTTCTTAGGCCAGGAAAATTAATTACTTCCCATTTTTGGAAGATAAATCACTTTCCACTTCGGGGTTCCTCCCTCGTCCGTGAGGGAAGGTTGGAGGAGAGTTATCCTCTTAGACTCTTCCTCTCTAACATTGGTATCTCATACCAATCCCCTCAGTGGGCGTTAACAACTTCTCCGTCTTTCTCATACGTTCACCTCCGCCTATCACCCATGCTACCATTTAGCCAATGATCACTCAGCAGTGTGGGTATGGCTAGACCAGCCCTCTTAGAATTATTCCAGAATTTTGTTTACAAAATCCTTTTTTTCTTTTTTTCCTTTTCCTTCGGCCAAAACATTTACAAATCCCAGATTGCCAATTAATTCTTTATCACATCCCAAATCCACTTAGCTCGGACCTCTACTGACTCGTTAATCATTGTCAAAAAAAAAAAAAAAGCCAACCCTTGTGTTCTCTGCCAGTCAACTTTCAACTGGGTGGTCGTGTTTACCTGATAATTAAATTCTTTATTTTTCTCATGTCTTAGAATTCTCTTATCACCAGATGCTCATTTTCGAGATGCTATGTCTGACGTCAACAGTTTGAATAAGCAATAATAATGATCCCCTTTTCGATTTTCATGTCAAGATTCGTGCATATACCCAGATGGCTTCCCTCGCTGGAACCAGGAATTAAAGTTAAATGATATCTCTGAAAGATAATTAATACCCACTCTCCAGGGTGGTCTCAAGCTGAAATTTTTTTATGGTCGCATGCGTTGGTTGGCTTTGTTTTTCTTTCAGAATTGTATTTCGTTTAGCGCATCACTCCCTTATCGTGACATTAATTGATTTTGACAGAATCACAGTCTCGCTTTTTCTTATGGATTTTCTGTCTTTTGCGAAAAGTATCTTCTTTTGTAAATAAAATAAACTCTTCTTTTTAATGTCGCTCAGTCTATCTTTCGATATATCTCTTTCTAGCCTTAAGTATTTCCCGTTTTTAATTTCTATGGTTAATTAGTTAGCCAATTACCATAGCTAAATAGTGTCACACCCTTTTAACAGTAACGCTCTATCTTAAGTGGCTCTGAAGCCTTGTATTGGTTGAACATTAGTAGGAAAAAAGTGTTTAGCTCCTTGTTTGAATTAACAATAAAAAGGAGGGACGTCATACGAGTAGACTCGTCACCCAAACAAAAAAAACTCTGTTGCTTGTTCAATCAGTTATCTGCTGTCCGCTGAAGAAGAATTTATCAAATGACAAATTTCAGTAATTAAAGAAAGACAGAATTTTTAAATCTGGAAAAAAAAGATTTGGATTTATACTTAATTTGTTTCCGTATAAAGTTTATTTACACTTGGAAGCATTTTATTTTGCTTCTTCGCAACGTTTGAGGCACTGCAGATATTGTTACCCCCAGGGAAAATAAGACTCTGTGTGTGTGTGTGTGTGTGTGTGTGTGTGTGCTTATGAGAGAGAGTGGGGAGAGAAAGAATAGTGAAAGATAATACCCCACAAAAGTCAGCCCTCTCTTAACATTAATTAGCAGCAGATGCAGAGCTCTATTACACATCATGAAGCAATTCCCCGCTAGGTGGCGTTAGAAGTGTCTCTGGATTTTTTCTCTCTCTCTCTCTCTCTCTCACACACACACAGGCGGGATGTGGTGGGTCTCTCACTGCCCTATTGCTAATTCTATGGAAAGTGCTCGAATGAACTACATTCCTGGGTCCCGTCAGGTATAACCTTCACGGTTAGGATCCGCCATGCCACTTACATTGTATCAAATCACCCACATTTCATCCGTATTCCATCGATGAGAAGTAAGTTCCACTCGAACAGCTTCTTTCCGTTAACCACTGCCCTATGAACAATGTCTCAAGAGAATGTTTTCCAAATCACTACAATCTTAACCTGTTCAAGTCTAGAGAGAACCGTTATCTTTCCCTCCCATCGGTATAAACTACACCTTAACGTAACCCTCTACCTCGAGTGGCTTCCGGGCCTTGTACAGGGTGAACTTTACTGTAAAAAAGAAGCTCTGTTGCTTGTTCAATCAGTTATCTGCTGTCCATTGAAGAAGAATTCATCAAATGACAATCGGAATCGTTCTTTTATCATTGTATACATAATTTATCTGAAGTTTGGAGTTTTAACGTCATAGAAGTTATTTTGATGATTAAATGAATTTATACAAATGAAAGCTTTATCCGAAAAATGCGGATTAACTTTTCCTCTTTAATGATGGATGGGTGCTGGTTTCCGAGCTAGAGTGGCTAGTACACTCATACCCTCGGTCCCGATGACTTGTGGCTCTGGGTTGGCACATCAATGGAATGATTTTCAAACACTTCCCAACGGTACCAGCAAGATACAATCAAAAGTTACTTTCTTGACAAATGGACCATGAAGAGATTCGAACCCGGGTCAAATACAGGGGTCGGCAACCTTTTGCTATGTGCCGACTTAGGGTTTTAAAATCATTCAGTGTGCCAACTGCATACGTATTTTTATACAAGTCAAGATCAATATACCTGTTCTACAATATGTTTTATATAGTAATATATACAATAGAAATAAACTGTTTTTTTTTTAAGTCTTTTTAAGTTTTTATTCTTAATAGGAGTCCAACGAGTGGGCAGTTTTGAAGCAGCTAAATATCTTCTTTCCGTTTTAGCAGTTCGGAATTCGTGATATCATTTGCGGCTGCGTGCCATTGGAAATTACTTGGCGTGCCGCGTGTGGCACGCGTGCCGTAGGTTGCCGACCCCTGGTCTTATCACTAACATGCTTAACAACTGTATAGCATAACAATATCAATCTATGGTATCACCTGTACAACAAAAGCTATATTGACATGTTTTTAAACAATAACAAAGTAGTTTTAAATATTGTTGCTACAATATTTCCAATAATTTCCTTTCGTTTATTCCATAACTCTAAACTTTAAAGTTACAATTCGGATTTGATAAGAAACATTCTATTTATCAATATGTTCAATTTTGCTCTCTTCATAAATAGACATCGATGTTACAAATATAAACGCTACCATCTTATCCCGTCGAGTAACATCGCCCACTTTAATAAAATGTTATGTCTGCAAATGTCTGGTGTTATTTATATATTAGAGTTATCTTTAGTTTAGATAACAACCTTAGCCAATTAAATTTGCTGTTAGAATAGAAAAGAAGTAAAACAAAATACTATTAAAATATGTTCGATTTTGCAATATTACATTTTTCGTGCTTCTTTTGAGCTATCAAAAAAAAAACGAAAAACAAAACAAAACTCTTACTGTCGGAAACTAGAACGATCTGATGGAACCTTTCGTAAAATGAAATTGCGTAAAGTGAACTTACAGACCCCGGGCGATAATTGTAATCTGATTCTTACTAATGACGTTTAAGTTTTTGATAGACAGACAGGTTATTATGACATATCAAAAGAGTTTTCGATTTACATTAACGGCGAACATCTCGAGATGTATTAAATTGGTCTCAGTAAATAGAATCGTGATGCTGGATTGGAAGGCGAAAATCGAGAAAAGAGTAGTGTCTCCCTACCGATTTCGGGCCATATCCCACTTTGGTATTTCCAAAATTCTGGTGACCCCCCCCCCACACACACACACCTGTAATATTTAATTCTTACATATTGAAAATTTTACTGCAATTCACGTGAAGGAAGCTTAAAAGGTCATTAACTTGGTCTCTAAACAAACCTCCAAAGACCATGGCGTCCATGAAAGAGAAAAATTAATAAAACATACAGACATTTAAATATATTGTTGTAGAGTAGTTTTCACAGTGGAGGCTTGTATTTCGCTAAGTCGGTCCTAAAAGGGTCCGACGTACAAAACGTTAGGAACTTGAAATAAGAGTTAATGACGTAGCAATCTAGTTGTGATGGTTGATACTTCAATGTCCGACATCGCCTGACTCACTTAACTCCACTGAGCTCAACTGGCCACTGCTACTACTACTACTACTACTTATTATGTGTGGGAGAGTCTATTAATAATAAAATAGGTACGTTCAGGTATAACATATATATCAAAATATAAATGAAAGGCAGAAATATAAAATATTTGAATGAAAGTTTATTCTGTAATATACTTTGATAATTTTAATCATGAAATTATAATGCAAAATGAAATTTGAGCTCACTAGAAAACAATTTACTGTTAATAACTCATTCTCGAATTGCTCCCTTATTCTGTTGGTATAGTAAGCCGAAGGGTGTACATCCTTCGCATGCCCCACCAAAATATTACCAGCAGCGGGGTATGCGCTCTACGTTGGGAAACATTGGGCTAGAGAAACATGTACTAAGTTAAAACTTTCGTAATATAAATCACCAACTTTTGGCAGGTGATCCGACATCCGGAGAATCGATTTGCCCAAGTTAGTCATCTTAGTTGAAAAATTTCTTCGAAGTGGCTGGCCTCCACCGTCAACTCAGACATTTACCGAAAAACTACCAACAAGATCTTCGTCCTGGGTGTGATAATAAACTACATCAAGCATCAAGGCCTCTGATTGGGGGTGGGCTGAGGTGCATGGCTCCCCCTCTTTATTGTTGTTGTTGTTCCTAGATGCAACAAGACCCAGGGTGGTAGCACCTCTTAGGGACCCAGCTATAGGCAAATAGCTACCCACCCCCAAACTGGGGTCAGAACATTATGAAAGTATAAAGATATATATTTATAGTAAAAATACAAGCAATACATTTTTTAAATCTTACCAGCAATCCATTTTTGAAAAAACGAAACAAAAAAAAATCGGATACATTCTATTCATATGTACCTATCGTAAAAATCTTGTCAACATGAAATAACCCACTGAGGTTGATATGCCGTAAAATAAAATAAACCAAACGAAACCAAACGAACGAGAACTATGACCTTTAGCCCACTATAAACCCTCATCAGTGCTGGTATATAAACTCATCAACGTATCCCATGAAACCAACGTGGAAAGACCTGTAAGTCATAGAATAAGTAAAAACAGTGTAAATCATATTTTGTGAAATCATGCCAAACATAAACAATTATTTGGTGATAAAAATGGCTCCCCGCTCACCCCCACCCATTTCGATGTGGATAGTGAGGGTAGTTTTTTACTTAAGAAAATTAATTATGAATATAGTACAACTGTTCTGAAATGCTTATAGTATATAGTTCTTGCGAAATATCTACGTTAAAACAAAAGAGTTTTTTTTTGTAAGTCTGCGCATGACCGGAACTATTAACTGTTTAACCACAAAAGCAAACAACTTACAAATATTTGTTTTAGTCATTCTAACTCTGAAGATGATATTGGAATATATCGATAGTACTCAGAAAAAATAAAATGAATAAATGCAACCATGGTACCTTCCTTGCACAACATGTCTAAATTGTTTAATCAGACATGCTTACATTTACACACACACACACACACACACACACACACACACACACACACACACACACACACACACATATATATATGTATTCAATAAATTAAGAAAATTTCAAGTAACTTATCTGGCTAGTCGACACAAGAGTTTCGCATCGAAATGCACATCAAGTCAGATATTTGATAAGTTTTTGATAAAGGAATTTATCAAATATCAGGCCCTGATAAGCGTTTCTATTTTCCATACGAAACCCTTTATTAGACTAACCAGCTAAGTCACTTGAAATTTTCTTGATTTATTGAATATCTATCTATTTATCTTTCTATCTTAGTCTCTTCAGATCTATCTATCTATCTATCTATCTATCTATCTATCTATCTATCTATCTATCTATGTAGTCACTTGAACTTTTCTAACTGAAAATCATTTAAAATTCTTGTAATTTTCACGTATTTTCTCAGCTGTATTAAATATATATATCAAACCTCCTTGGTAGAAGTTCTGTTTGCCTGAAAAAACATGTAAAATTCTTGTAATTTTCACGTATTTTCTCAGTTATATATATATATATATATATATATATATATGTGTGTGTGTGTGTGCGTGTATTAATTAGTACATATGTGACTATGTGTGACTATAGTTTCGCTGAATGGTGTTCCCAGTTCGTCGGACACGGATTCTATGTTGCCGGGAGTAAACAAATGGCTCATGGGATTTTGGCTGCTACGTAGTGTATAAAAAATAAAGTTGCACAGGAGTGTGCTAAATGCGATGTTGGTGGTTTACAATTTCTTAGAAAAAATTAGCGGAATATGGGGGGGGGATAAAAAAATGTGGAAGTTTTATTGATTTCAGCTAATAAGAAAGTCAACAGATTTAACGCGGGAAAATGACGGCGTTAAAGAAACAGAAAATCAACACGACCGACAAAAATATCTTCAAATTCAAAAAATTATCTTCAGTTCTACCCAATGAAGGACGTTGCATACAAATTAAAAAAAAATGAAATAATGATAAACAGCCTAGTGATAATTTATTTAACCTTTTCAAATTGTAACCCGCTGATAATAAAAAATAAGGATTCCTTATCTTAACATAATAATCATAGATAAACAAATCACGAACTTAGAAAGAAAATAAAAAATTGAAGCACTTTATCAAAAAGAAAAAAGAAAAAAAAAAAAGAGCTACAAGCAGATAAACCACACCCCCGTCAACTTACGTGATCAAAGATAATAATCAGATGGAATAAAAATAAAACAAAATCCTATATTCAGTCAAATATAAAACCGACGAAAAAATTCCATTCCAATAAAAAGATAATATAATTAGATTCAGTGATAAAAATATATGAAGCAAAACGACGATGCTGTGAAATAATTTCAATGGTTCATATGAAGGACCTGCGTAATACTTGTCGTTTAAGAAACAATTATAAGTAATATTACACGGTCGTTTGGTTACAGTTGCAAATAGCGGGCAGCGAGTCGTACTGTAGATTCTTCGTACAATGGAATTTATTCTAAATAGATTCAGACTATAATACCAAACTTCAACCTATTCAACAGCTGTCTATATTTATAAGATGAGGTATTGTAACTATTTACACTATTTACATGGTTTGGACTGTTGTCCTCATCTTTATTTTTCATATTCACGACATTTCGGCTGCTCTACGCTCCGGACTTCTTCGGGTGATATACAATGGAATTTCGATATAAACCCTTTATTTAGTCCACGTGGGTAGATTTTTCTATTTTCACGTTCAATCTATTCACAATAAGAAAACAGTATTTATAAAACTCCGAATAAAAGTACCTTCTTATAAAAAAACATATAAAAAAAATAATTACCGCTCCCAATGTAGAAATATGATCCATAAATTTATAAAAGGATGGAAATTACAAGAACGGCTACTTGTTATCGCTATCCATTCCAAAAAATGATGATGATTCATTTTTAGAAACGGCATGTGCATTCCTCGATTGTCTTTGGGAGGGTAAACATTTGAATTTTCAGTGGGATAGAACTTCTTTTCTTTTCTCTAGAACGCGTTCTGCTTTAAGGTGTAAACAATTCGTCTTCATTATCAAATCTCACTTGTTTGCATCGATCCTAGTTGCTTATTGTTCCTACCCAGTCATATCGCTTTTTGTATTACTGTTGAGCCAATTTGCTTATTATATGATTAACTATAACATCTCAGCCTCGGTACATAAGATAAAGAATTCACCAACAAGATATTATTATTATTATTATTATTATTATTATTATTATTATTATTTCCTTTGATTTCTGGCGTGTATACATTTCTTTCCGGGTCCCGCCCAGGGACCTAAGATTAGAAATGGCATCATGACACTTTCCACTGACAAAATAAATAAATAAATAAAAATTAAATAGATAGAGCCTTTCGTAAAGTATAGGCTGAACTTGTGAGAACAATTGTTTTGCATCTCTTTGAGGCATGGACATCCAGGAATCCCTTCAATTAATCTACTGGAATCTTTTCCAACCTAGGGCTCCAACTACAACAGGGATTGTTGATGTTCCCATATGCCACATTTTTGAGATTTCTATTTCAAGGTCCTTCAAGGCTTTTGGGATATCTTCAAAGATAAATTGAAGTCTGCAGGGACTGCTATATCAATAAGGAGGCACTTTTTTGTTTGTGGGCTTTAATAACAGTGTCTGGGCGGTTGGCTTTGATTGTTCTGTCAGTGTGTATTGTGTAATCCCATAGAATTGTAACAGGTCCTATCTCCGTAACCGGCTCTGTGTGGTGTTCATACCAGTTTCTTTCAGTTTCCTTCCCGTAGAAGTTGCAAATTTTCAAGTGCAGATATTGGCCCACTCTGTCATGTCGGGTTTTATATTCAGTGGGTGCCAATATCGTGCAACATGATACAAGATGATTAATTGTTTCTGGATATTTATCACAGAATCTGTATTTTTGGCTAACACAATATTTTAGTATTTGTGCTTGATAATTCCTAGTTAGCAAGCATTGGTCCTGTGCATCAAGGATGAAACATTCAGTTTCAGTTTTCAACCCTGTACTACGTAGCCACTGATGGGTGCGGGTTTTGTCTACGTCAGCTTGTTTGGTACAGGCAAAGTATTGGCCATGAAGCGGTTTATCTTGCCATTGTTTCTGTATCTGGTCGGTTGCATTTGTCTTTGCTTTCTTTTTTAAGTATTTTGCAGCTTCAGCCGGTACATTGTGCTTTTCTTGTATTTTTGCACCTATTTGAAACTCCATTTTGAATTTGTTAGCTTCCTTTATTACGGAGTAAAGACTCTTACTACTTTCATGTTCTTTGACACATACCATCATCTAGTCTTCTGTAGTTTCCAAGTATCTTTGGAGGCCAATTGTTGTAGTTTTGTAGGACAGTTCTAGTTGAACTAATCCTCTGCCTCCTTCGGATCTGGGCACATACAGATGATCAACATCAGCTTTGGGATGATGCATGCAGTAGCAAGTGAGAAGCTTTCTCATTTTGGCGTCCATTCGCTTAATGTCAGCTATGGTCCAGTTAAGGACATTAAAGCTGTATTGCACCACAGGTATAGCCAAGGTGTTTATGGCTCATATTTTGTTTTTTGAGTTTAGCTCGGTATTTATTACCAGACTTACACGCCTGTAGTACTCCTTTCTTACTTTCACCTTCATTTGGGTGTGTTGATACGATCTCCTTCACTCATTTCTAGGTACTTATAGGCTTCATCTTGTTCTAGTTCCCTAATCTTTGTGACAAAATCTCAATCTATTAAGGGTGTTTCTGTAACTCTACCTTTCTTGAATTGTTATTATTATTATTATTATTTACATTTCTCTATCAGAGGTATTTAGTCGTTGTTGCCGGGTTTTATCATCCACAAATTTCCAACTTCCACCCTTCAACCTCTTTCTCACAGACATAATGCTTCTAGGTTCTCGCTGCTCTAACGCTTTTTTTTTTCATTGTAGATGTTCGGACACACTTCATTGCTTGGTTCCACCAGTTCAGACCTCTTTCAGGCCTCCTCCACGTACACTGAATCGGCTCACTCTAATTCCCTTCATATTGCATTAGTAAGGAGGAAGTCCCACTTAGTTTCTTCTCCAAAACTGTTGCAATACGGAACGGACCTCTTGAGGAGATGCTTCCCTGATCTTTTAACCCCTTCAAGTCGGGGATCAGCGGTTAGCTATCCTATATATCCTATATATGTGAGACTGCTCCCCCTCCCTTTACGCCCCTTACAACATCCACATTCTGGAATCTTCTACCTTGAGTGGCACTTAGGCCATGTATTGAGTGAACAATAAAACAAGCCTCTGCAGCGATATTACTAATTTCCTTGTATTTCCAGTTACCCTTTTAAGGGCGAGTCCTCGTTCTCCAGTAATTATGGGTATGACTGTTATCCTGATTATGCTACACTCTATTCATATCTCGGATGTGTTTCCTTTTTTTTTATTGAGATGCATACTGTTTATTTAAAAAATGGAAGATTTAAAATAAGAATAAATAAATTTCAGGTTCAACTCAAGTTAAAACCGACTTGGAAATCATGCCCCTTATTAATGCATTCATTCGGGATGTTGGACGGTCTTCTTAAAGATGAAAAAGAGACTCGAGGCAGCGGAGGTATGGTTCTACAGAAGGATGCTAAGGATATCATGGACCGAGCGTGTGAGCAACGATGAGGTTTGGAGAGGATGCAAACAAGGAGGAAGCTTATATTTAACATCAAGAAAAGACAAATGAAATTTCTGGGACACGTAATGAGAAAAGAGGGCTTGGAGAATCTGATACTCACAGGTCGAATAGAGGAAAAGAGTGACATACCCAGCGGGCTTAAGCAAGTGGATGACAGAACATGGCCTAGGGGAAGTAACAAAGGGACAAAACTTATTGCGAGCTACAAGGGATAGGGGGAAGTGGAGAGCCGTGATTGCCTACGTCCTGAAGGGACACGGCACATAAAAGAAGAACAACAATATTAACTAAAGGTCTTTTTATCCTGCACAACAAATATTTGGTTTTTAGCATAACTTCTCTACTTCACAATGAACTCAATTACATTCGTGAATATTGATCAAATATTATACAATAAAAAATTCATATTAGAAAACAGCTTAAAAGCGCATGTCTGGCTACGAACTTATGGATCTACTGTATTATATAAACAGTTTTTACTTTACAATGAATTTCACTAAATTTACAATGAATCTTGTCTTTTTTTATCATCATATGCTCTTATAAAATTTATCATATTCATATTAGATAATTTCGTTATCTCGTATTGTTATCTTTCGCTGTAGTTTTGCTTTTATCGTGTTTAGCTACAAAATCAAACCACCAAAGCCTAATTAAACCAGATATGAACATACAGAATCTGATGGGTAAAGTGTCGCCATTTTATATTTTTAATTTCGCGCATGCGCGTTGTTTGTTTTTGATTTCGTCGACTGCACAATATAGTAGGGTCAGGTGGGCACAGTTTGTGAGAAAAGTAACACCAAGACGCAATTCAGTCAGGCAGAAATTTGGAATCGGTATGCTGTACTGCTTGGTATTCACGCCGGAAGATCCAATACGAATATTTCAGAGTGTTTAGGTGGAAATCTGAGGAAAGATTTGGATGAGTCTAAAGGTGATTACGAAAGTGTTTGGAGTGATCACTAGTGATGGCGAAGTTATGTCTCTATTCAGCTTTCTATATGGGTCAGAAGGTTCTTAAAAACAGGAACTACAGAGGAGGACTTTCGACAAGTTGGAAAGCAGGAAGCAGCAAAGCAATAGTAGTAGAGCATGAAGAGAGCTGCAGCCAGGAGCACATTTCTTTAGGACGACGGCTGAGATCCCGTCACCTTCACTTGCCAAGTGCGAGTAATTTAGAAATAATGTCCGACACCAAAGATGGGCTTATGCACATCTCACTCAGTAGAGCTTCATTTCTAGGAGGGAAGTCAGGTGTAGGCACTCCGGATGAGTTAAGTGTTGAGTTGGATGAGCATTTCCGAGCAAACAATTCAGCCTTATCTGTGGTAGATGTTAGGACTTCGAGTTGCTCGAATAGAGAAGAGATTGATGATCAGCACCCCCTTGCAGAACCACCAATAATCTTTAGAATCAAATTTGCGAGATGCTATATGTTGTTCCATTCTATCATCATTGAGGACACGCATACACTCGTTACGAACAGAGACAAAGAGACGTATGTTGTAATCAGACGGAAGAATTGATTCCTGTGATCTATAACAGCAAGCAGGTGAGAACCTAGGGACTGAACGCGGTTTAACTTGGTTATTACCTTGTTGGAATATAAGCATCGATGTCGGCTTTCACCCAGAAGGTCACCTCAGACGCGCATTTTTAAACAGGGTGATTAAAAACTACCTTCCAAGGGACGTCACGAAAGAAAATCACGGAACGAGTCCCAGTCTTCTCGTTGATAAAAGAAAGATATTCTGTTGGTAGGAGGTTCATGGCTGGTGGGGGAGCGGAAGGAGATGTTTACAGACACTACCACGTGATCAGAGTTACCAAGAGGGCAGAACTGCGTAGCTTGACAAGAGTCAGAGATAGAAGTAAAAAAGAGATCGAGAAGAGAAGAGTTTCCATCAGGGTTACTGGGAAAATGTGGAGGAAAATCAACCACTTTCGTGCAAGGTTGACTGATTGAGAATTTAAGGGTTTGGATGCCAATGACAAGGTCAGTGACAGAGTTTTTATGCCACCTGGTATAGTGAGCATTAAAGTCACCGAATATGAATATGTTTGCAAATGGAAGTAGGGAGATAGCCTTGTCTATATTATCAGAAATACTATCTAGCACACAATAGTCTTAAGAGGAAGAGGAGGATTGTAGAGAAAGAAGAGATTTGCTGACTGAATTAAGTAGAGAGAAATGGAGGCACATGTACAAATGGTCTGGAGATTCAAGGGAGAGTTAGCCAGTCAGTGAGAGATGTTTGTAGACATAAACTCCCAGGCCATCCATGTAGACTTCAGAATCCTTTCTAAGTAGAGGAAGGTAGCCAAGAATCAAGAAATCAGAGGAAGGGATTGAATAGTTAAGGTTAGTTTCACAAAGAGCTAGGATGTCTGGAGACTTTTTGAAGAGGAACGATTCCACACTGCAGAAGTTGGTACAAATACAATGAATGTTGGAGAAAGAAATGTTAAGGGTCTTAGGTGATTTTTTTGAACTGGTTTAGGTTTATATCTTTGGTTGTTTATGGTCATGGTATGTTATATTGGTAAAGAAAAGGCCTAGGGTAGTAGTAGCTGTTGGTCATCAAATATAACATGTGCAAAATGGAACTGGCACAGACTGCAACATAGTGTGGCCCTAGGGTTGCCCATCAGAGGTGCTTGCAGAGACACCTGTCTATGTTCAAAATGGCACTGCAAGAACACCAATATTATACAACTGTTGATCAGAGCAGCCTCTCAAGATGCTATACAAGAGTTTGGGCTCCTAACTACCAGTCGGGAAGAGCAACCAGAAAACTGCCAATCCGGTACCCTCAATAATAAAGGAACGTTGCCACCAACTACGCACATCTCAAGAAATTCATGACAGATCAACTATTAGGGCCAGAGAAAAAGTAAAGGAACCGGGAACTCCACCCTAAACAGGAAACAAGTGATAAGCCTCTACCCCTGTCCAAGAGAAGTGTGATGAATATTGTCGGGGCAATAGGAGAGACTATCTATTCCTATCAAAAAATTATTTAAGTTTTTACTTAGTATAAGTCCGAATACCAACTCCTACAAAAAGCGAAGTCGATCCCCTGCAAGTAGCCAGAAAAAAAGTTAAATGCGTCTAAACCGATCAAAATTAACATTTCCTTAATACAAATAATAGTATTAATAATACAAATAAAATAAAACATTAATAGTACAAATGTATTAATAGTACAAATAAATAAAACATTGCAAAAAAATGAGGATCAAGAAAAGAATTTTAAATTAAAACGAACGCATACATTATATATATATATATATATATATATATATATATATATATATATATATATAAAGTAAACATTGAAGTCAACACTTAGAGGCGACAGGCTGTTTCCTGCTAGACGCAATCGTCTAGCACGAAACAGCCTGTCGCCTCTAAGCGTTGACTTCAATGTTCACTTTTATATTTACACACTCTATCTCTGATATTGAGCACTTTATCCCATAAATATAGCACACATTAAGAGTATATTTCTTCATATATATATATATATATATATATATATATATATATATATATATATATATATATATTCCCGAATTTTTCTTTCAATTTTATTTTTTACTCTATGGCCAAGAATTGAAACAAAATAATGAATTCGTTTGTTGTGACAAAACACATTTTCAATAATGAGTTCTTTTACATGATTTCTTACATTGATTCTTCGCAATGAAAAAAAATACGAGAAAGAAAAGCGAATTGTTCTTTTAATTAGTTATTGCAGCGTCTTCTCCAATGAGAGGTCGAGTTTCTTTTCTTCACGTCTGCCAATATCAAAAGCTTATTGTTTCTCATCGACACACGGCTGTGGAATAATGATCTCTTTCGTTGTGATGGAAAATCAACTGAAAACTAAAAAGAATGAAATACAGTGTTTCATGTCGTCATAAAATTCGAAATGATTCGTACTAAAAACAACAATAAAAAAAATAGCCAGCGTTTGAAAAGTAAATCTTCAAATAGCACACAGTTTCCATTATTTGATTGACGATGCCGTTTAACTAGGTACCTCCGTGAGATCGCTAAAAACAGAGCATAGTATGATGAAAAAGACGCCAAACTTGACGAAAACAAAATTTTAGCGTCTTAATGTTTGTTATTATTAAGAGGAAAGAACAGAGTATTTTTTAATTATTTAAAAAAAATTTTCCCTCTTTTTAGAACATTCTAAATTTTAATTGCAAAACCTTGTTTCTCTTCGTGTCCAGCAGAACTACTAAGTAACATATAAAATTTTAGCGCGTTTTTTTCTGTATGACAGACATTCATTTTGAAAATCTTGCAAAAATAAAAATAATTGTCTGATTTTAATGAAACTTTCATAAACTATTCACAAATGATGAAACTTATTATAAATATGTTTTTCTTGCAAAAAAAAGTCATGGCAAAAATATTTTTTCATATGTATTACCCTCCCCCATAGCTAATGGTACGAAAACTATAATTTTAACAGATTAGTGATTATATTAGTTAAAAGCACAAGGCTTTGAGGAAACCAAATCATATTTTCTTTTTATTTGGACCACCTCTACCTGAAAATCATCTCTGAATTGTAACATACAAAACTCAATAAAACAGAAATATTATTTAATTTCAAAAGCTTTTAACTGCTTTTATTTTAATGAACATGGACAATATTGTCTGAAAGCAAAAAGATATCTCGATGAAAAATTAATTTTTATAACAATTATTTCCTATTTCTGAACATTTAATGTAAAAATAATAAAATATTTTTACATTAAATGTTGTTAATTCTTCTAAAATTAGGGAAAAGCTTGTGCAATTTAATTAATGTTGTTATTAAGTAGATATATATTTACAGATTATAATTTCCAAAGCTTCTTACAAACTAACGAACACCAGTATATAAAAAAAATATAATTTGTGTCAATAATACAGCTGCATATCAACTCTACGGAAGACCGGAAGTATCATGCGTGCAATAAAAAAAACGTCACGTGGATTGAGTTTCTGTCTAGTATTTAACTTAAATACTGAATTTTTAATACAATTATTTGCTATTTCTTTAATTATAATAGATTTTTACATTTGTTAAAATATTATAAAATTAATTAAAAGCCGCATTCAGTTTCGTAAATGTCCTTTTGAGATAGATCTTTTTTTAGCGCGTTGTAAATTGTATCGTTTTCTTATGAAATTTAATCTTACACTCAACAGTCTTATTTTAATTTCTTTATAATATATTTTCCATAAAGCATGGTAAACGTAAAGGTGAAAGCTAAGTACAAAAAAAACATTAGAGCGCTGAAAGTTTTTCTTAAAAATACCGAGGTAAATAATTTGTTCACTTAAATCTAAATAACTTCACTTCTCTCCTTCCGTAGAATAAATTATCCTCACGTAAGATATCAATATGACATGAAAATGTCTTTCGTCACCTGTCAAGTGACGCGAAATGTTATGACATGCTTTGTTTTATTTTCAAACTACATCTTTTCGGCGTAGAAACTAAGTAATGCTTGTTTCAAAATATTTTAAATAAACATTATAATTTCTAATTTTCTTAAAATAAATTTTGAAAAAATTATAATTGATTTTTGAAAGAATTTCAAACTGAGATTTCATTTTTTTGGAAAAATGGTTGACATGATTGATTGTCTACTGACTAAAAAGAAGTTTTTTAACGAAAATTTTGGACGTGCTAGGAACGATTAAAAAAAGTAAAAAAATATCCCCAAAATACTTTGGTCTTTCCTCTTAATAATAACATAAACATTTAGACGATAAAATTTTGTTTTCGTCAAGGTTGGCGTCTTTTTCGTCATGCTGTGCTCATTTTTAGCGATCTCACGGAGGTACCTACGTTTAACTGATCCACTGCAAACGATTCTATGTATTCTTTTCATTTACTAAGGCACTCACAATTTAGGGAGAAATCTTAAAAAAAAAAAATGAGAACATAGAACTTTCCCAAAAGTTCTGTTGGAGAAAAAAAACCATCTCTCTTCAGGGTTTTGTAAATTTAATCACTACGGTTGGCCAATTACAGGTTGGCGAGTATATTTAACCCATAAATTCAGAATTATCCTTCCATTAGATCGGTTGACACCTAAGGCTATAGAACCCAATCTGTCCTGTAATTTACCCATAGTTTTAAGAAAGATGGTTTCATACCTTTCCAAGAGTATTTGCGCGTAAGTGAATGTAACAATCCCGACTAGAATTCGAACTCGGCTCCCTGATTCCGCCATCCAAACCGCTATCTTTTACACTACCGCTAAAATTCAATACATAATAAAGTTTATAGATGAATTATTTACAACAAGGTAATGAAGGCAGTCCATTGTCTTCATTCTTCTGTTCATTTGACTTCATTAATAACTTCACTGATTTTGTGCACATATCGCCACTTAAGCGACTACAGAAAGACGCGGTAAATTCTTTTTTTTAAAGATTTTTCATGAAAACATTTCAGGAGTTTGTCTTAGATTTGAACATTATGAAAGCAATAAAAAGAAAAATCGTTTACATTGCATTCTCTACCGGAGATGATAATTAAACAATCAGATGACAACAAGGTCAAAATCAGGGACACCCAGAACAAAATCGAACTCACCAGCAATGAACTGACAGATTATTCATCTCCCTACAGCAGGCAGACATACAGTGAACAATCGGAACATTGAAGAATATATATATATATATATATATGGCTTTAAAGAATGGATATAAATCTTATGTTGTTCTGTAGATTGTAGCTTAAGGAGAAAGAAAAAAATTCCAAAGATTATAGAAGTATAAATCAATTTATAAATATAACGTGTGAAAATTATCCTCAATATGGGGCTGACAGAAATCAAATTACAATCTAAATGTATAAATAGAAATTAATCACTATCACTATACGTGTATGTGTGCGTTACGTATATATATATATATATATATATATATATATATATATATAGATGAAGGAAGAGGGGGGACATACAGATAGAAATAATTATTTCTTGCTTGAACCGGCTTCTAATGCTCTGGACTGTTTCGTCCTACATTTGGGACTCATCAGCTGTGCGCATCCACTACTGAGAATTGAAACCCGAACAGTTACGTTATCAGGCAAACGTCATTCTTCTAGACTCGATGAATTACTTAATTATAATTAACTCAAATCCTCCTAATTTCTATCACTTGTATAACCTTGCTTGAACCGGCTTTAAATGCTCTGGATGGAGCGGCTTGATGATAATGGTCGTGGCTCGTGGGGGCATAGTCCTATGGGTAAAAGAGAAACTCAGATGAGTTCCACCACGGAATATGTGATCGAGCGGCGCTATATCGAGTCTAATTCGCTACCTCTTCGCCACCGAGTCCCATTGGAACAGTTGGTATGACGTTTGCCTGATAAAGTATCTCTCCGGGGTTTCAATTCTCGCTAGTGGATGAGTCCCAAATATAGGACGAAAAGGCCGTTCAGTGCTTTCTGCTGAGGTTTCTTCGAGACTCGATGAATTACTTCATATTATATATATCATAAATAAGAGAAAGAACAGATGGAATAAGAATCCACAGTTCGTAACGTTTACTTTTTTAAAAGAAGTGCTCAATACAATATATTACAAAATATTATTTTAATATTTTTATTATAATAAATTACAGTAAAATGTTTTTATTGTAATGATGTAAAAGGCTTTTATTGTAATTTATTATAATGAAAATTTGCTTATATATATATATATATATATATATATATATATATATATATATATATATATATATATATATATATATATGAACCCAGGAAAATAATATACTTAAAATTCACCATACATCCTGCTTTGCAAATCGAATATTGATTATCTTTGAGTATTTTTTGCTGGCAGTGGATTCAGTAAATTGCTTTTATCATTTATATTTTGAAATGTCTGATTTGTTTGCGCGTGTCTGTATTTTTCATAGATTAACAGATAGAAAGAGGCTTTGTTCACCCACTTTATCATATTTTCTCTTTCCCCACTTGAACATCTTCACATAAGCCTGTCGACACAAATACATGAATTACAATGAAAGCAAAAAAATAAAGAAAATAAAAAAAAAAAAAAACAGTCGGGCACCGGAAGTGAATGTAAATATAATGACATTGTATTTTAAAACAACAATATTCATAACAGAAGTATTCACGTGTTCATTATATACAAATTGGTCACAAATGTACACTAATGTTAACTTTGTGGGGATTACATTACAATTAAAATTAATTGTTTGCTAGACGTGTAGGTGGCCTGAAATTTGATGTAGATGTGTCTCCTGTTATCTTTTATACGGTATTAGAGAAATCATAGAAATGTCTTTAAACTCATTTCTAAATTTTATTTCTTGTCAAACCAATCAACTGTACAACGTCGTTTACATGAATAAGGAAAAATTTATTCAAATTAAAATGAGTTCCCTAGGAATTTATAAAAAAATGAACATCGCTCAGCGTTTAAACATATGTCTCCCTTTTTTGCTCGACACAGAACAATTCAATTTTAGACATAACTGACGATGAAAAATGGATCTATTACGAGAATCCATAACAAAGAAAATCAACATATCACCCTAGAAGAAATTTACACGGAGAAGAATTCTCTGCTATTTGTTCAAATTCTAAGATAATTCTTTATTTAAAAAGGCTGGCACGTAAACAAATCGTTACTGCACAACAATGAGCAATTGGCTTGTTTGAATGACGCATTGGAAGACACTAGACATAAAAGTCGATTAATGCATAACAACGCTTCTCTTCATGTTGAAAATACGACATAGCATACAATGATAGAATTGGAATAGCACGTTGCATTTACATTCAATATTTTCTGTAGAGTTGTCACCTTTAGACTATCACTTATTCCGATCTATAGAATATTCTATGTCTGGTCAGTGGTCCCAATATGTACTTAAAATTCAAAATCAAAATTTGAATCCGTCTTTTATGAGGAGATACAATTTACTTTAAAGAGGCCAATAATAAATGGAAAATCACTGAAGATATTTTAATGCCAGAATTTTCAAGTTATTTATTTATTATTATAAGTGGATATGAATAATTTTGAAAATAACATTTGTGATCATATTGCAAATAATATTTTAGGAAATGCATATGAGAAATATGTATAGCATCTTTTTGTATTTTATTTGCCAATTTGGGTCAGAAAAGCAAATTTCTTTGATAAAAATATTTGTCAAAATTACAAATCGTACCTGGTCAGTGGTCCCAAGAGGTTATTGGAAGCGTTTGTTCACAGAGCAACCAAAAACAAAAAGAAAAAAAAAAGAATACCAAAGAAAGGAATCAATGAGAATAATTCTTGGATCACTATGAATATTTCTAGTCTTTTAGTGGCTGACCTTTTCGAACAAAATGCAATTTCCAGTATGAACTTTAAAAGTTTAGATTTTCCATCCTTTTCGTGAATTGTGATCCTTTATTATAAATTATTATTATGGATTTTTGCACTTGGAGATTTTGCTTGTGACCAAAACGACGGTGAAAACGTTAAGCTATTTGCCTTTGAACCCAGCTAGTGATTAAAAGGCACTCTCATATTTAATATGATCTGATTACATGAAGACACGACACGTCGCTAATCATACGACTCAGTACACGTAATCAGGTTATGATGTGGATTCGTCCAGGAAACACATGAATAAAGTGACAAGTAAACATTCGTAAAAGTAATTCATGCTTTTTTCAGTGAGTTTTCTTGCAATCAGCCGTTAAATATATAGATTGAATCAGACAAATTGTCTCTTGTTCAGAGTCTTTTCTCTTTTCATTCTTCATCCGAATAAAGCGAAGACTTTCAACTTCCAAACAAAGAATTGGGTTCCGTTGTTCTAATGCTGTGATTCCTTCGATCACAAAAGATAACACTCCCTAACATCTACATTTGGTACCTTGCCAACTGGACAATATCGCAAAAGATTTAAATAATTAAAATAATATAATGCCTGCTCATTTACCGAGTATATCTATCTGCTACGCTGGGAGCAAGTCCCTGTTGCAGGCGCCTGCTCAGGCACATTTGTGACAGAGAGAGTCTGGGAAACACACACACGTATATTTTTTTAGTGAAATTGGAGTAGATTTGGAACAGCGAAATTAGATCAGAGCATTTTTGTTTACTGATGGTGAAACCTGATCTAGGGCAGAAGTTGTACCCATTGAATCTGGGTCATAAGGAGACAATGGAAATGGACGAAATAATTTTTATTGATTAAAACTTGGAATAGAGCTGAGTAAGCAAGTAGGACCTTTAGAATTCACATGATTTTGGTTGAAACAGACATAACCCCGTGATAACCGCATGCGAAGTAGTAGGGCCAAGGGTCGGTTATGACCAACCGGGTTTTTCTATATAAACGCGTAGTTATGCTGAAAATGAGACAGACGGAAGAGAGAGACGAAAGGGGCAGACGCAAGAGTTGGGCTACAGAAAGCAGAGAGTCGAGTTGGAAACTCAAGAAGGAGAGAAAGTGACGTCAGAGATTGGAACAAAGCATCCGCTAACATGTACTGTTGATATAAGTACCGCTACTTCTGCTACCACCAATATTACTACTACTGTTACTACTGCTAAGGAGGAACGCCACTATAAACTTTCAGACGTGCACAGAAATCTTATTCCCCCATCGCAAGAGTCGTATATCGTTCTGAGACGATTTAACAACAAGTTAATCATAACACACACCCTCTCTCTGTCCAGAATTCAGTGTATGCGTTTTTACATCAATTACTTTTCTTTTCAGTGCAATTCTTTTCTGCTATATAAAAGACATTAACAATTCAATCATTGAATAGTTGCTTGTCCGGCTTTCTTTTTTTATTATTATTATTATTTTTATTTTTTTTTTTTTGCTGCATTCTAAATTTCTTAGTGCAGACTCTCCAGCCGTGTCTACATCTACAGTCGACCGTGAATGGATGAACATCACTTCTGCTTTCTGGATCAAACCAAATACAACGTGAGCAGGAAGCAGGATTAAACCAGTGGACCGGTCGAATAATCTACGGATGCTTAGGGGACCTACGGCCACTCCCTTAAGTTCGGTTAGGACCGAGTAGACACCTCAACCCACAGAGTAAAACACCGGAGGTTGAGGGGCTGGGGCGAAAGTGTTAGACATTTATGTTTGTTCAACACCCACAGAACCAACTGGCTTATTCTAAAACTATGCTGAGCAAACCTTAGTTACAGTTTCTGGGTGAGATCAAGTAATCTACTATGATCTGTAGTTGAACAAGAGCAGTACGTTTAAAGCCTCAGTCACGATGACTTGTGACATCATGTTACTACAACCATCAACGACTTCTAAACATTTTCGATTCTAAGGCTTGTGTCAACCTGTGGTAGGCTTTTCGGCCACTTCCCAGTGATGCTTCGTGTAGGGATCGGGGAAATCACTTCTTTGACAAATCGACGATTGTGTGGTTCGAACCCTGTCGACCGAACCTCTTACATTCTAACTACTAGACCATGCGCTTATTAAATGTTATTAATGTGAATAATATAAATAAGTCAGTCAGTCAGTTATGTGCCATGCGTAATACATGCGTACATCTTTCGATACATGACTGACGAGGCAGATTTTTTTCCGGCAGTAGTTTTCCATTTGTTTCCGCGTTTTGCTATCCAAGATCTGTCCTGCTAATTACCTATAGAGGATTCATACCTTTCCCAATGGTATTAGCACGTAAATGAATATAACGGATTCGACTGGAATTCGAACTCGGCTCTCCGATTCCTCAATCCGAGCCGCTATCCATTACTCCACCGCGCCTCCTTCTTATAAATAAGAAATAAAGGAAAATGAAAGAAAATAAAAGCCGAATACGAAAGTAAAATATTGCGTCCAAGATGGGAAAATTAACACTGAATTATGATAAAAGTCATTGCTATTTACAAAGCTTATCTTAATTTTAGAGTCACAAGCATAGAAAATACTCGATGTAGATTAATTTCATGGTTTAGTAGTAATGATATGTTAATCCACGAGATGATGCCAAAAATTGTCATCAAACTCACTAATCAGCCACTCATTGGTCATCTCAGATTTTTCTCAATGAATGACATTAACTGATATTTTTCTTAGTTCCTTTCAAAACCTAAAGTATAAAGAAACAGGAAAATATCAGTAGAAACAAAGAAAAGAGTACTAAATTGCTATGAAATATTAATCCTTCTATATAGCAGCCAATGCTGGACAAATTTCTCACAGATGAAGTGGAGACTTAAGGCAACAGATAATGTAAAATTTCTAGTCCGCCTCACGAGTAAAGAAGGGTTGAAGAATTTGATTCTCACAAAACATGTTAAACGCGTGAGGGATAGAGGCTTAGAGCTACATAGGAAGTTGTCGAGAGCCATGATCATTTACTGAACGAACTTGTGCAAATAGATGACAAAGCATGGATGGAGGGGGATAGTAAGTGGACAACTTTTGCTTAGAACTACAAAGGATAGGAAGTTGTGGAGAGCCATGATCACCTTCCGAACGTCTTTGTGTAAATAGATGGTAAAGCATGGTTTGAGAGGGATATTAAGTGAAGAAACATTGCTTAAAGCTACAAATGATAGGAAGTTGTCGAGAGCTGTGATCACCTACGTCTTGAAAAAACAAGACACAAAGAAGAAGAAGAAGAAGAAGAAGAAGAAGAAGAAGAAGAAGAAGAAAAAATAAATTAATAATTTTCCTGTTATTTTTTGCTTTATTTTATTTAGTTGGTAAATATCCCAAACACATTACAATTGCCATTCAAATAAACGATTTTATATTTTTGAATTCATAAATATAATTCCTTTGTATTAAAGTCAAATATAGATGTGCAACTATTTCTAATCAGCAGCGATAATGGCTAATTTTCACTAACATAATCTTAATTCTCTCTCATTAATTACAAGAAAAGCAATTTAATCTGCATGCACCACAGTTCAAAGAGTTATTCGATTCAAATTATTAGCTTTGCGCGTATGTTCCAAATTATGACGCACCAGAAGGAATTCAGCTTTTTATAAACGAAACGGACTGTTCTTTTTCAAGAGACAGCTAGCACTGAGGCAGTCAACCATAATTTTCTACCAAATTCCAGCCCTAGGGTTCAAACTTAAATAAAAAACAGCTACTCATACGCGTAGATCTCTACTTAGAAAAACACAGTCTCTTTACCAGATTAAATACGCTCATACTTATAAAATCTACACCATATAACTACCTATATAGGTAAGTAACTTTTGAACGTTTGGACATCCAACAATTCTTGTGACACCTTCATATTGTGAAGTCTTCTTTGACAAAACTTCCTGATTATAATGCAGGCGTCCTGTCTAGAAGATAGTTTCCCGGTGACAAGACAGATTGCACTTTGCGTTTTCGACTGAATGGCTTCGTGTGCATTCTTTTCTTTCTGGTTTGGTTGATAAAGAAATACTGATAGCGAAGTTTTGTTTCGAATAAAAGAGCAATTCTCATTTGAATGACTGACAAGTGCGTATTTATTGGATGATAGCAAGAAGAACGAATCTCCTCAACTTCTTGTCAATAAATAGTGTGTGACAAACAATGATGGCACAATGGGCAGAAATGATTTTGACAGGACAGAGCGTAAGAGGTGGTGGTGAGATTTACATAGACTAGTAATTACAACATGGCGCGCACACACACACACACACACACACACACACACACACACACACACATATATATATATATATATATATATATATATATATATATATATATATATATATATATATTCAGTAATATAAATATGATTTTTCGGCCTGGGTTCCACGCTTTTGCGATCATCAGACAAACTTGTTTATTATTTTTTATATTGGATCTATTTATGTTTGTTTCACAATGTTTAGTGGCCGGATGGGGGGAATATACTACTGTGTTTGTTTGGGGTGACACTCTCATATACATAGACACACATACATACACGTGTACGCATTTTAGTTCACACACACACACACACACACACACACACACACACACACACACACACACACACACACACATATAAACAATCCGAGGCTAGGCGAAAATACATATCCATGCGTTCGGACATGCATACATACACAGTCTTAATTCTATTTAAAGAGAGAGAGGGTGGGGTAGAGAGATTTAGGAGTAATATAAATTAATTTGCCACTTAGTGTCCTTAGTATATATACGTGTGTGTGTGTGTGTGTGTGTTCCATATGGCGTAAAGTAGATTATGTGAAAACGTTTCACTGAATGTAATTTGTAATAACATCGCAAACAAAAATATTATTAGTGTCCTCAGTATGTGTGCATATATTTATATATATATATATATATATATATATATATATATATATATATATGTGTGTGTGTGTGTGTGTGTGTGTGATTTAATCAACAAAGTACCTACTAAGATATAGAAAAAAGACACTGGGGAGATTAAAAAGTGCTCAATTTTTTGTAGCAGAGGGAATATTCGGTGTCTCCACGGTCGGCTAATACTTCAAGTTTCATATGTGCATAAGCATATAATCTTTAGTCACCCGACCATATGCACACAGAAAAATTAAAGCAAAAATTTAATTACCTGTGAAGACACCTTTATATATTGTAAATAGTCGAGCTCTCTCGGGATTAATCCACCTGGAATTCTAAAGACTTCTACAATCGACCATCATGGATAAGTTCTGTCCGGAGTACTCCCCAAATAACATTCCATACCCATCTCTACCTTCGTTCAACATATCCCTCAACGAGAAAATCGTGGACTCTGTAAAGAGATTAAGATAGAAAGCGTTTTTCCTACCTTAACCCCAGGAGACAACAAATTACAAACAGGAAACAGGAAACCTAAAGACACAACAAACTCCACCACTCTGTAAATTCCTGGATCCTTTCGAAAAGGACTTGTCTGACATAGATAAATGAAGTTCAACAAACGATCCGATCAATTCCAAAAAGAACTAAACAAGGATATTTGGGTAAGAGCCGACAAATCAAAAATATCTATAAATGTAATCCCTAACACTACTACAAAATATTCACGAACAAAATAACAGAAACACACAAACTAGATAAATACAATAGTAGGATGTCCGAAATAGAGATGTCACCGAAATAGCCAAAAAGTTAAACATTACAGATAGAGTAGGAAAAATCTACACTAAGGATGCTTTCATTTTATTCAAGGACCATAAACAGAACTCCACCACAATTAATTTTGATATAATTGACTTCTATTCCTCTATAACTATGGAACCTCCTGGTCAATAGTATCAACTTTGTAAGGAACTATATAGAAATAATAAATGATGAAACTAATCTCATCTTAACGGCAAGAAAGTCACTACTAATACTAAATAATTCCACCTGAATTAAACGCCTTAATGACAAATTCCATGTCCCCATAGGAGCGTACGACTCAGCCCAAGTTGCAGACCTAGTATGTTTTTACATTTTAGATGTACTTAGTAGAATTGTAAAATCGGAACTAACAAGGCTATATCGGGACGACGGACTCATCCTCATTCCTAATAGTAATGGTTCACTACAAGTGAAATTACAAAAGAAAATTATCAAGGCCTTCAAATTGCTAGGGATAGATCGAGATTTCCTCTAACCTTAAAATAGTTGACTACCTTAGATATCACACTTAACATTAATGATAAAACCTTTAAACTTTACCATAAAGAGAATGAAACCCCCAGATGTATTAATATCAAGTCTTACCACACCAGTGCAGTCCTAAAATAAATACCTACTCCCATTGGCACAAGGATTAGCAAACTATCATCCAATGAAAAAACCTTTAATAAAAATAAAGAACTATACGAAAAGGCCCTCCAAAAAATGTGGTTTCAAAAGTAAACTGTCTTAAGCAACCTCCATTAGTAATACAAATACACGAAAAGTGGAATTTAGGTGTAAAAATAGGAAAAGAAAAATCATTTTGTTCTTTCTCCCCCCCTTCTGCAAACTGTCAAGTATCAACATCGAACAATAGTACCTAAACTTAATTACTAAACACTTCAAAACCTCTCTAAATAAGATATTCAACAGGAAATCAGTCAAAATTAGCTACTCCTGCACTAATAATATGTATTAAATTATTAATTCCCATAACAATTACATTTTAAGTAAATTCCGTGGGGAAAAAAATTAACATGGAAACCCCCTGTAATTGTAGAATTAAGGAAAACTACCTAGTAGAGGGGAAGTGCGGATCCACTAGGGTAGTATATCAGGCAACCATTACCCCTCAGGAAAATACGACAGATCTTAATATTTACATTGGCATCTCTGCAAGAGAATTTAAAAAGAGAATCACAACACATAGACATTCATTCAACAATCTAAAATTAATCAATCCAAATAAATAAATAAAATAATAAACAAATTAAAAAGTGTTCCCAGCCAAAATAACAGAATAGACGACGGCAAGCAATCTAAACATTGGATGAATAAATAGCTTTAATCATCTTCCCAGACCAAAACAAACTATTAAATAAGCGACCTAACTGAATCCGCACAATTTTTTACTACGTTAATAAAACATCAAAAACCGAAAAGATTAAATAAATATATAAAACATAAAATGAAAATAAAAAAAGTAAAATAAATAAATAAACAAACAAGCCACTCCCGCCAAAATAACCACCAGAATGGATTACCCACAATGCACCACTGATCCATATATATAAATAGTCGAGAAAAAAATCGAATACTCGCGGCTTGACGATTGTGTCTAGCATGAAACAGCCTGTTTAAACTTTGCTATATTTCTAGGAGAAGGGTAATCGGCATAGAAGCGTTTATAAACAATGCAGACCTAGAAATCAATGCTGCATGGTGAGCCAGTTTTACGCTTCCGAATAAATAAATAAATAAATTGTGCTCAGGCGTGAACTGACATCCACTATGCAGTGCTGTGTCCACACTGTTTATACACACGGGGTGCAATCGGTAAATTTTCATTTAAATTACGCAAAAATGAAACTGACATCACATTTTAACAGATATATTCACCAAAATTACACAAAAATATCTTGAAATACTAAAAGTAAATTTATTCAGTAAAATCACCATTGCCTTCAACCACAGCAACCAGACAATTTCGGAATCTTCTGAAACTCTTTTGCACGGTCTCCTTATTTAAGTTGGTGAATGCTGCCATATTTCTTGCCTTCAGTTCATCTTACAAGGAATTTTGTTCGTCTCTCTCTCTCTCTCTCTCTCACTCAACTGCGCCCCACACATAATAGTCAAGGGGTTTTCAGTCTGGGGAGTTAAGTGGTCAAATGTAAGAGGTGATGTGGTTGCAGAAATTATCTGACACCTATGACTGGCTTGTGTGGCATGGTGCAGAGTCCTGTTGACAGATATAGGGTCTTCCAGCAGCCACCCTCTTGACCTAAGCCAGCATTACCTCCTCAAGGCGCTTGATGTGGGCCTGCTGTATTGAGTTTGAAGCCCTTATAAATAAGTTCGGGAGTTCTTTTCTTATCAAAACGATCAAAGTGAATCTTGCTGTGCCTTCGTAATCACCATTAGACTCATCCAACACTTACGAAATCCTCTCCACTTTCCTAATAGTGACACCCCAACACTCTGAAATGTTCATATTGGAGTTTCTGGCGCGAATGCCAAAAGGAAACAATGCGCATGCGCTAAATCAAAAATATAAAATGGCAACAATTTACCCATCGCCCCTGTATATATATATATATATATATATATATATATATATATATATATATATATATGTATGTATGTCTGCGTGTGTGTGTGAGTGTGGTTTTAAAATGACGGAGTGCATTCTTTTAAAGGAACCTTTTTGACCAATATTTCTTCAGAAAAATTCGTTGTAAAACAAAAATCAAAACGGTGAAACTTACGAAGGTGAACACAGGTAAATTTATTAGTGGATCCGTATTTACCCCACCCACCCCCCCACTCCCCGAAGAAAAATGTTGGACGAAAAAGGTTCCTTTAAAAGAATGCTGCCCGTCATCTTTAAAACCATATATAAATTCTGTGCGATAACAATTTTGTTTATATATATATATATATATATATATATATATATATATATATATATATATAGAGAGAGATAGAGAGAGGGAGAGATAGATAGATAGATAGTGTTACGAACTAATTGCCGAAACACAAAATTTAAAAAGAAAAGATAAAAAAAAAACAACTGGTTGTCAAAGGAGATGACCAAGATTCAGATACACGGATGAGGAGAAAAAAATCAACAGTAACGAACAATATACAAGCGCCAATATATAATTTAATAAGATCTAATTATAACAAGACGATACATGAAAACATTAATGACAGTGCGTGGAAAGATATTTACTATACATTTCTGTGTAGAAAGATGTATGCGTTATATAATCTGATATGAGAAGTTAAATCCCACTTCGCTTTAGTCATTCGCCTGAAATAAAAGAGAATTTTCTCTTTTCTCTTTTTCTTTTCTTTTATATTTCCCTTTTGTTCTTTTTTTTTACTTTCAGTTCGTTTCGCCAGTGCAGCAATATCTTTTGATATGTTTTGTGTTATCAGTTTTGAATCCAACAGCTGGTCGTTTACTCTCTTTTTCACATATTCAGCAATGTAGAATTCATCGTTCGTGTCTGAAGATTTGACACTGTATAAGTCTTAGCCTGCGTCTAACTGAGTGGTCACACATGCTTGTCTTCGTTGATTATCACACTTAGCAATTCAACTATGCATTTGATATATGTAGGATAGTGTACTGAGTTGAGTTGAATTGGAACACGTCTTCATTGCCCGATTTCCATTGCTTGGCGGTAACAAGTGAAAGTGATATAACTCGGTTAAGACTCGGATTCCAATAAAATCTTTTCGTTATTTTCTCGCTTGATGTTTCCTGCGATTCGGCATTTTTAGATCTCGCTTGGACCTGTTACTAGATCATTAGCTTGCCTGACCTAATTGTTCTTGTAGTCAGCGTCTACTATTACAGAATGAAAGAGAGAGGGTGAGTGGATATACTATATTATATAGTGAGGTGGAAAGAGAGATGGTTCGCTAAGTGTAAAATGTATGTGGTTAGAAGTCTTGGATGCGTAAGGATATAACAATCTATAGATAGATAGATAGATAGAGAGAGAGAGAGAGGGGGAGAGAAGTATTATTTACAAAGCCTTTGGAAGAAGCAGAATCAATGATCATTGACTGACTTGACTGGTTTTCAATTCATCTTTTTTGTTGAATCTTTACGCCTCATAGTAGTAGATATAATAGTCTTAACTGTTTCTTTTATCTCTGATGCTTTTTTCTAGACCGTTAACTCTACAACCGTGGATTGGTAAACAAAGCCTCAGCGAGATCCGAACTGATGTTCCTTATCCCTAGGAGACTATTTTATAGCGTCAGCATCATTGTCGATTTGGCTACAAAAACTTTTACCTTTTATTGTAGAGATTAGAGAAATAAAAAAATATATTATGTGGCTCATTTGACCAAATAATACAAAGTTTTGTAGACAAACTTAATTAACAAGGATAAAATGGTGTGGAATCAAAATTCATATATTTTATTTCGGTAAAGTTTCAGCACATGCTCATATGAGGGGGTGGGGGCTTTGCAAACTTGGGAACATATTCAATTCTATCAAGATCTCTTAAATCTGATCCAAGTTCGAGAGTTGCATTGTTTTTTTTTAATTTCGGTTAACGCTAAGCAATCTGATAAGTTCGTCGTAATACTTTGGTTGAATTACGGTCGGATTTTTTCCTGTTTTAATTAAACTAAGAAGAAAAGTGTTCTGTCGATAAAGCCAAGCTGGCAGAAAACTGGCAGAAATGTCAACTCTGGCGGATGAAGAATAAATGGAAGGAAACTGGATTTGAATCTACTAGAAAGAAAGAAAGAAAGAAAGAAAGAAAGAAAGAAAGAAAGAAAGAAAGAAAGAAAGAAAGAAAAGAAAGAAATGAAAGAAAGAAAAAGATATTAATGTAAGAAAGAAAGAAGGCAAAAAGGAAGGAAAAAGAAAAAAGAAGTGAAAGGAAGAAAAAGAAAGAAAGAAGAGAAAAGAAAAGAAAGAAGGAAAGAAAGAAAAAGAAAGAAATGAAAGAAAGAAATGAATGCAAGAAAGAAACAAGAAAGAAAAAGAAAGAAAAGAAAGTAATAAATGAAAGAAAGCAAAAGAAAGAAAGAAAAAAGAAACAAATGAAAGAAACGAAAAAAGAAAGAAAGAAAGAAAAAAGAGAAACAAATGAAAAATTTGCAAGGATTAAAAAAAGATCAAGAAAATTAATCAAGAGGGGAAAAGAATGAGAGATTTTATATAATGAAAGAAAATGGCGCGGAGAAATTGAACAAGATGGTGCGGGAAAAATTCTTACTTTGACCAAGAAAGGATATCAAAATAAATTGTTTGTTCATTAGGTCAAAGGTCAGATTAAATCTGGCCGAAAACCTTTCAGCACCTCTTCATGTTAGACAAGAATTATAAAAAATAAACAAAAGGCGAGAAAATACTGCCTGAACAAAATGAAGAAAATAAAAATAAATAGGAAACGGTAAAAGAAAAAAAAAAGAAAAAAAAGCATTATCAACAAATCGCAAACCCATAAAAAAATGACTCAAGCCAGAAAAATATTGAAAAGTTCGTTCCACACTGAATGCTCCATACTGGTGGCCTTGTACCAAGACTAAGATCAATTTAGTAAATGACAACAATAAACTGGTTTTTGAGTAGCTCCGAATTGTGTAATGGTTAACAAGGTAGTCTTACCGTTAGTACTATGTAAGGAGTTCTATACTAACATTTTGTTCCATACATTTGGCCTTGTGTCAAAACTAAGCTACGTTTAATAAACCACAACATATTGATCTAATATAGTACCGAGTCCATTTGTCTGCTATTTATACAATACATATTAAGGAATGGTTAGGAGTTTATTTTGATGTATTTTCCTTTTCATAAATATTGTATCCTCACCCCAGGGCCAATACTCATGACCTTCAAACAGATCTGTTAATATAACATTTTGTTTACTTTTTGTAATAAATTTCACTCAGCGCAAGGCTCGAGAGTTACTCAAGGTAGAGGGTTGATGGAGTAAGTGTATATGAAATGAATATAGGAAGTGGTAGTTTTGAGGAAAGAGTCAATATTGAAGTGTTCAGGGAAGCACACACGCGGGAGCCTGTTCAACAAAGTTGCAATTCTTGTAAAAAAAAAAAAACTTCTTCGTAAATTTGGAACACGGGAGAAATGAGGATGATTCGACTCCGTGGAAGTAACATGGCTTCTCCGAGCAGTAAATGATTAAACTAGTGAAACTACAGAATGGAGCGCTCATCTGAACTTTTGCTTTGGAAATAACAACAAGGTGGCATTGTGTCTGTGAGAAAGAGGTTGAAGAGTGAAGAATGTCATCACCCAAAAGACCGCGTAAATGATTTTGAATCTATCAAGGCTGAAGATTGTGTAGCCCAGATATGGCGGCAATACTCCATTATGTTTTTTTTTTATCTAATCTGATTCTTGTAAAGATCAGTCATGACAGAAATAATATGGATTAACTGAAATTAAGTAAAATTACAGAAGCACGGATGCCGATATTTCTTTTACATTGTCACAGTAGTGTAATGTTTAACGAGATAGTCTACTAATATGTAAGGTGTTTGATCTTCACTAAGGGCTCTATATTTGCGGCCTTATACCAGACTCAGCTCGGCTTAGTTGGCAAACATTCCTCGTCTCTTAGTCTTTCCATGACTACTTTGTAGTAGTTTCGAATCTCACACAAGTGTTAGACTAAGCTTAGTGAAAGGATGCTGAAGGCGATTAACTCCCTTTTTACAGAACAAATTTACTAACGCCCTGAGAATCCTGTGACAGGCCGTGAGTGGCGTCATATCACAAATCGCAACAGCCAGTCGTGGAAGTTGCTAATTAAACCGCGAAGAGAAAAGATGTGCCGACGGTTGTTAAAAGAACGTCCAAAAGTTATGCATCCTAAATAAGGAACAAGACATATCATCTGAGCTGGTCGTATCCCACCTAAAAATAAGACCTTCTTTAGCTTCGTCCTTGGACAGGCTGTTTGTTTCATTCCTATGAATTATAATTTCTCAGTGTTCGATATATATATATATATATATATATATATATATATATATATATATAATTATTTATTTAAAATATGATTCCAACTAGCGACATAAGAGGGTCTCATGTTTTAAAACAAGAGCCGAAAACTTCAATATAATTATTTGAATTAAATTGAGTTAAAGTAAGCTCTGTTCCATCTTCAAGAAAATTTTTGAAAAAACAGAGCTTACTTTTAACTCAATTTAATTCAAATAATTATATTGAAGTTTTCTAAACTCTTTGAAATTCTAATTCCACGTGCCATTTTTTTTTTAATGGATGTCAGTTGTCGTTATCTCCTGTTAATTCCCCTCCAAGAAATTTTTGATTCCAAAAACCACTGTGCCATGTGTCCTCAAGGACACATGGCACAGTGGTTAATGTAATGGAGAACTTGGAGAGGGGAATTAACAGAAGATAACTGATAACTGACATCCATTAAAAAAATGGCACGTGGAACTAGAACAGTCTACCCCAGTGAGCGAAATAAAGGGTTCAGTTCGACATTCCAACCACCTGAAGAAGGCCGGAGCGCACAACGGCCGAAACGTTGTAATAAATATGGCGACAAAGATGAGGACAATAGTCCGAATAGTGTAAATAATGTACATAATACCTCATCTCAGAAATATGGACAGAAACTATTTTAAATGCGAAAATTAAAAAAAAAACTGGCGATGAAACAAAAAACGAGAAATTGTTAGATTAATTTAATGACTAGCTACTTGTTCATTGGCTATAAAATCTTGCGTTATAAAAAGACGAATGTTGAATTAAACATTGCCTCACTATGGCGCCCTAAGTAGAAAGAAATCGCTCATTAACCGATTAAAAGAAGAATTTATGTCACAAATTTTTAAACGAATGAATTTTGCTGGCCTGGATTTAGAAATTTATTATTATAGATTATTGCTGTACAATAATTTTTGGCACAAGTTAACTTAATATAAGAACATTTACAAGAACCAGAAAATGGAGTTGTGTTGTCGTATTTGGGCAGGAGCGACCCAGCCCTCACTCTCCAGCCTTGAGAAAATTCAAAAATGTGTCCGAGTTCTTTTGGGCGACAAATTATTTTCCGTCCTCCAACCTCCCCTATCGCAGGCAGGATCGGATGAGCTTCTCGCTGCTCTATTGCTAGTACCATGGAAAGTGATCAAACGAACTGCATTTCTTGGATCCACCAGTTTTAACCTTCACGGCTCGGACCCACCATGCCACTCACATTGTAGCAAACCCCACCCACATTCCCTCCAGCATTTGCATCATACAATCATGGATTTCCTTATTTCCTTTTGGAGTTTTCTTCTGCAGAAACAAGAACTTCATGATGGCCTGGAGTTTGACAACTGAAAATTCTACACTTTCTGATGACATGGTTCAGTCAATGATCTGAAACAAATTCAAAAGTTAAGTTCAAGGATCCTATTGGTATTTGACAATATAAAACGACAGTATTTTCTGCTACTAGTGACAAAATAATGCTCAGATTTTGGGTCGCGGGTCAGGCCAAGGGCTTTTCAGCATACCCTTGTATGCAGTTGAAATGATAATGTCTGTTCACAACATTTTCAGTAATCTTGACCTGAGGAATAGACATCTTACCATTTCAAAAAGAGATTACCAAGCTCTTTCAACAGTGACATTATTAGTATGGGGGAATAGAAGATGGCAGATTTTTCATGCTTAATATAGTACTTAATAAGAAGTGATACCAACTCTCAACATGTTAATTCTGTATCCCTGTTACTTCCAATCTATTTCTTTGATCCATATGGTGCAATTTCAGCTGAGTATGTCTCAGTGCCTGTAGAGTATGACCCTTTTAAGAAATAAATCATGATCAAACCTAAATAATCATCTATAAAAGCTACAGCTTACCTTAAACCATCTTTAACAATAGGGCATATCAGATATTGAATTTGTCAAACAAGAATAGCACTTATATACAAGGGTTGTTGAAAGGTTCTCAGCCTGATCCACTTGCCAAAATCAATATTCTGATATTTGGACATTAAAATACTGATTTTCAGAACTGAGCCAGGCTAAGATTCTAAAAAGTTCTTGTTCCAACCAAAAAGGGAATGACCTACAGGCATGAACTGTAGATGCCATTCCACATATTCATCCTAAAGTTCAACATGCTTGGCACATAATTTCTCAAACTTCTGCAGCCCCCACTTTTTTAAAATTCTGTTGGATCACTGAAATCAGCAGCTACTACCACCCCCAGATCATTTGAAGCAAGATGTGTAGGGTGGATGCTCCATGTACCACTCAAACATCAAATTCTTCAAAACATCTATTGCCTTGTCAGTTCTGCAAAACAAGAACACCTTGACAGTAGTATTCTATATTAAGTATTTGACTCTTCATGAAAACACCTTACTTATGCTAAAAAAACAAAACAAAAAAACATGGTAATGACCTTTCTTGCTGTTATTATAAAACCAATGCATTCTCTGGCTATATCTAGTGTCTAGAGGAATTCTGTTGTCCAAGATTCCTTGATTGGCCAGAATTAGGTCATAAATATGAGCAACAATTTCTGGAATGCTGTGACTTGAAATTTCCACACTAGAAGTTAGTATACTGCTTCACAATTAAATACAATGAGTACTTGTCAGCCATCATGGATTTCCTTTTGGAGTTTTCTTCTGCAGAAACAAGAACTTCATGATGGCCTGGAGTTTGACAACTGAAAATTCTACACTTTCTGATGACATGGTTCAGTCAATGATCTGAAACAAATTCAAAAGTTAAGTTCAAGGATCCTATTGGTATTTGACAATATAAAACAACAGTATTTTCAGCTTCTAGTGACAAATTTATGTTCAAATTTTGTATCGCAGGTCGAGCCAGACTTAGTCCAATATAAAAGGAGAGTCTTTTCAGCTACTGCGAATAAAATAAGACAATGGTTGTTGAAATCTTCTTGGCTAGTCCTACTTATCAAAATTAGACCAAACAGCCAAACAGGTTTTGAGAATTCTTCAGTAACCCTTCATAAATTTATTTTTTATAAGTGTGTTTTTTTTTCTTAGTGCTTAATTTGCTTCCATTTTTATTATAGAATCACTGTGCTGTAAATAATCTTTTTAATATCATTCAACGAAACACCAACAATCAGTAGCGCCTGAATGACGAGCGGGTGTTATCGAGATTATCTCCACCGCTGGCAGACTATGTGTTTCGTCTACCTAATTGGGTTATTCTTTAGTCGGTAACTTAAGGCAATTCGTTTGTGATAAAATCCTAAGTAGAGGAAGTTGCTGCAAAATGTCTAATCGCAAAGGTGGTTCGGAGTAAAAAGCACTTCCGGCCACAGAAGTCACATAAATAGAGAGGATTTCCTTCGTTGGAGGACAATCGGCCCGAAGTCGATGACACCTAATTAGGCGACCTCTCTCCTTTGATGGATCAGGGACGGGTGTGATTTCCGGGCGGTAGACATTCACACGAAGCGATAAAATGATTACAAAGACCTACCTACCTTTAACACAACCGCTTGCTTATCGCCACCCTTTAAAAATAGAGTGACTATTCGGTGCCGCCGACACACAATTGTTGAGACCAATACACGTGCATGAAGATAATCGAGACACGTGCCCAAACATATATATATATATATATATATATATATATATATATATATATATATATATATATATATATATATATATGAGCAATATTTGCACCTTTTCAAAAAGTGAAGGTCAAATTTTAATAAAAATCGATTTTTTTTGTCTATTAATGAAAGCATGAAAAAACGATGTACAAAACATGTGCAATACTACTAAGTTTTCTCGAGTTACTTCACACACCTAATTTCAAAAGAACTGGTTAAAAAATCTTTTTAGAAAAAAGGGCACAAGAAAAAAAAAAATAAAATTCAAATAATAGTTTCTTGTTGCGAGTGGCATATTTAATGAAGCATGCATAAAAGAAGGAATGCTTCCCAATATTTAGATGTACACATGTATTTTGCATTATTCGGTCAAGGTTTGAACATTTTTGTACCTTTCTTGTACGCTCCGGCCTTTTAATAAATGTTTACTAAACCCTTTTTTCGACTGCGCTGACAGCTAATGGATGTCAGTTATGACACACAGTGTTTGATTTTTTTCAGAACTTGCATATATATATATATATATATATATATATGTATATGTATGTGTGTGTGTGTGTGTGTGTAGGGAAAGGTGATTCAAGTCGAATCCATTACATTCTCCCCCGTGCTAATACCCTTAAAGGTGTGAATCAGGACAGACTGGATTCTATAGCCTTGGATGGCAACTGGTCTACAAGAACAAATTTAAATTCAAAACCTGCGAAGGGTCGTTTGGGGTCCTTGTGGCATATAGTGCACCAGGCCTCTGTATACGGCTCTTCAAAAAAGTGTGATTGGTTCTGCACAAAGTTTTCATATGTGTTGGTGTCTGGCAGTCGGTTCCTTGAAACTGAATTGCTGACTCTCATACGTCGAATATGGCGAGAGTCCAATATATATATATATATATATATATATATATATAAAAACATTAGGCAGCATATGATTTACATACAAGAATAATCACACATAGAATTAATCAAAGTATTAATGCGATTATTGGCGACATCCATCGCTAGAAAACATAATATATGCATTAAAATCCTGTTCATCCATAGTGCGAGTTTTGATCCTTGAAGAAAAACTTGTTGTCTGTAGTTTTTCAGTTTATTTGATGTTAAAATGCTAGTACTTACGGATAGTCTTCCATCCATCATCAGGCATGTGTTTTTTTCCCTTATAAAATCAAAAACTTGAGACGATATATCTGTATGTCGACTGAAAGATGTTTTTTGAATATCTGCTATATATATATATATATATATATATATATATATATATATATATATAGAGAGAGAGAGAGAGAGAGAGAGAGAGGTTTTCATTTGATACTTGTAGAATGCGTTTTTTGTAAAATTTTGCGAGTAAACATTAACAAATATTCTTCGGACAATTAAGTTCATTTTTCTTATGCTTGCTTTGTTAACGCGATATTTCGACCGGCCCATTCTCCTGTTCCTTTTAGGTGTATTCTGCGAGATAAATTCGGCTGAAACGTTGTATTAACAAAATCGAGTTAGAAACACAGGTTCTTTGTTCCCAGATTTAAGTCACAAACTTATATTTTTGGTATTTCAATGCAATCTATAAGCAAAGTACAAGCCAAAATTTTCTTGCTTCTAACTGATCGAACTCTATCGAACTCTGTCGAACTAATCTAAATTTGGTAATTTTTCTCATAGTCAGGAAAACTTGGTGAAATGTATTTCTCATAAGATCGATTTAATAAAAACAATTCGCAAACTCTGCTCATCATTCAACAAATGTTTGTTTTGGTTTTATATCAGCGTTTATTTGCAGAAAAAGCTGCAGTTAAGTGAAGTGTCAATAAACAAAGTAAGAATCAAAGATGGCGACGGTTTCTATATTTATATTGAGACAACCAATCACTGAATTTTTTAACAAGTAGGACCCAATAATTACTGATCAATAAACATCTTACGTTCTTTCTGCTTTTATCGTTCTTCTTTTCTTTCTGCTTTTATTGTTGTTTCTTTCTTTCTTCAGCGACTCTCATTTTTCTTTCATGTTTTATTGTACTTTCTTTTATTCTCTTTCTCGCTGTTAACTAACCGCTCTTATTTTTTTATTCTTTTTTTTGTTTGCTTTCTTTTTCTTTCATTTTCTTTCTTTGTTCCTTTCTTTTCTTTTCTTTTCTCCTTTCTTTGTTCCTTTCTTTCTTTTGTTGTTTTTGTTTCTTTCCTTCTCTCTTTCTTTTCTTTTCTTTTCTATGTTTGTTCTTTTCTTTCTTTATTTCTTTTTCGTATTCTCTCTTTCTTTAACTTCGTCATTCAATAATATCGTTTTTCTTTCATTCTTTCTTTTCTTTTCTTTTTGTTTGTTCCTTGTTTCTTTCCTTCTCTCTCTCTCTTTCATTTCTTTTCTTTTCTATTGTTTCTTTCATTCTCTCTTTCTTTTCTTTTCTATTGTTTGTTCCTTTCTTTATTTATTTCTTTTTCGTATTCTCTCTTTATCAATTGTTTGTTTCTCTTCTTTATTTTCTTTAACTTCGTCATTCAATAATATCGTTTTTCTTTCTTTCGTCTTTCATCCGTTCATTTAAGCATATTTTAAAAGTAGACATAAGGTGATCCTAAACAAAAAAAGAAAGCCAATTACATCTTCCTGGGGTTCTGATTTGGAACAACGTTTATCGAAATGACAGAATTTAGAATTCGTCTAATGGGCGACGATAAACGCTGCACCTCAATTCGATGTAAAGTCATTTCCGCTGCTTAGTAGAACTTGCCGGTGTCGGCTGCCCTCAAAAGAGCGGGGCTTCTTAGAGACAATATTTTCTTTTTAGAAACAAAGTTCTCTAAATGCCCCAAAGCTCTATATTCTCTTTTATAAATGGATATAGATTGAAATAGAGTTGAACTAGAAAATTAGATCATATCAAAACTAACAAAAAACGTACATGCCCACAGAAACACTTCTTCTCTTAGAATAATAATAATAGTAATAATAATAATAATAATAATAATACCTACGCATGTAGGAAGACAGACAAAATCTACTTCGAACTTAAATATACGAACAAGTAACTGAAGAAGGAAAAACGTACAAATGATTAACAATGTGGCAATTCTGCATTGAAACCAATTCTTACGAACAGCTCGTTAACAATTTGTTCTTTTTTTACGAAGAGGGCCATTAAGAAATTCCTCCATTTTCATTCAATGAAAATTTCATCAGATACATCAGCTGAGTAGATGGATACTCGAAGTTAATTTTATTGTTTGTTCTTACGCACGTGCGCGCGCACACACACACACACACATATACATGAGCAAAGCCTTTTGGCGTACATTTAAAATAGAGACTGAACCATATACACTGCTGAAAACCAGTTTTTTGTTGGAAAATATTATATGTATGTGTGTGTGACTGTCGATTGTTTATTTCGATGAGTAAGACTATTGCTGCCAAGTTAAAACTATGGTTACGCCTCTGATATTTAATCCATGATGGGGGAGTTGAGAAGAGATAGATTCGTACCTTTCTCAAGGATATTTGTGCGTAAATGAATGTAATGAACTCGACTGGAATTCAAACTCCCCGCGCCGATTTCTCATTTCAAACCACTTTCCACCCACGTATGCCACACACATACATATCTATATGTGTGTGTGTGTGTGTGTGTGTGTGTGCGTGCACGTATGTAAGACGAACTTCATTGATTAAACAATTATAAGTCTGAAGAAGTCCGTTCTGGGGATGAAACGTCTAATGTAGGAGTTTTTTTATATTTTGTCATTCAGTTACCCACTATTAGATTGGTATATAGATTTTTTTTATATCAACTATATATATATATATATATATATATATATATATATATATATATATATGTACCGTCCTAAGGTGTGCTATATTTAGGGAATAAAGTGCTCAATATCAGAAATGGAGCGTATGGAAATATAAATTTAAAAGTGAACATTGAAGTCAAGGTTAATTTATTTTACTTGTTTTACATTTTCATTTTGTATTATTTATTCTTTATGGACTTTGATGTTTTATTAACGTAGTAAAAAAAATGGGGTGATATGTTTAGATCGCTTATTTAATAGTTTGTTTGGGTCTGGGAAGATAATTAAAGCTATTTATTCGTCCAATATTTAGATTGCTTGCCGTAGTCTATTCTGTTATTTTGGCGTCGGGACACTTTTTAATTTATTTATTTGGATTGATTATTTTTACTTGTTTATTTATGCTTATTTTTATTAGTTCTAACGGTTATTTTAGTGGGGACGATTTGTTAATTTGTTCATTTATTTATTAATTTGGATTAATTTTTTTTTTTTACTCTATTTGGTTTATGATTTTTGAGTAACGTAGTAATGTTTTTTCCTTATTATTAAATTGTAGTTATAGCTATTTTTACGTCCAATTTTTAGATTGGTTATTGTAGTCTATTCTAACGATTATTTTG